>BLSH010286653.1:337801-357491 GCA_018402905.1 Glandirana rugosa | reverse complement strand
GTCGACAACGATATTCTGTCCCTCTAAGCAACAGCTGGAAACTCTCCCTTTAGAACTAGGAGATGATTTTTGAACAATGATGTGTCACTTACAGCAACAGCTGTAACCTGGCCCTATAGGAGTAGGCAATGGTCTTTGAACAATAATCTGTCCCTCTAAGCAACAGCTGGAAACTCCCTTTAGAACTAGGAGATGATTTTTGAACAATAATGTGTCACTTACAGCAACAGCTGTAACCTGGCCCTATAGGAGTAGGCAATGTTTTTTCAACAATAACCTGTCCCTCTAAGGAACAGCTGGAAACTCTCCCTTTAGAACTAGGAGATGATTTTTGAACAATAATGTGTCACTTACAGCAACAGCTGACCCTATAGGAGTAGGCAATGATTTTTGAACAATAATCTGTCCCTCTAAGCAGAAGCCTCTACCTAGTGCAGTCAGATTGTTGTGTTAGGCAGGGTTTGATCTGCAATCTGTCACTCAAAGCAGCAATATGTGAAATCTCAAATTACTCCCACAATCTGATTGTTGTGTACGATCCCACAATCTGATCGTTGTATACGATCGTAACGATCGTTGTGTTAGGCAGGGTTTGATCTGCAATCTGTCACTCAAAGCAGCAATATGTGAAATCTCAAATTACTCCAACAATCTGATCGTTGTGCACGATAGTAGCGATCATTTTGTTATGCAGAGTTTGATCTGCAATCTGTCACTCAAAGCAGCAGTATGTGAAATCTCCAATTTCTGCAATCTGTCCCTCAGAGCAACAGCAGTAGTAAGCTCAGGATGCAGGATCAGATGTTAAAATGTCTGCAATCTCTCCCTCACAAAAACGGCAGCAGCATCCTCTCCCTACACTAACCCAAGAGCATGTGACATGCAGCACTGTGACTCCAGCTTATAAAGAGGCTGGGTCACATGATGCACTGGCCAATCACAGCCATGCCCTTAGTAGGCATGGCTGTGATGGCTTCTAAGGGCAAACCAGTGAAACGCTTGTTGATTGGCTGCCCTTCAGCTATTCAACATGTGTGATCAACTACCAGAACCCAGAACCTGAACCCAAACGTTTTTTGAAATGTCCGTGTTCTGGTCCGGGTCACGGACACCCGAAAGTTCGGTACGGACCCGAACGTTACAGTCCGGGTTCGCTCAACACTATCAATAATTTGTTGATATGGTAACGACTTACCCACTCTACTCCCCCTCACTCTGAATAGAGATAAAGTTCAAAGATTTTTAAAAACATAAAATAAAGTTGACCCAAGGCTATTCTAGTTTCCCTATAAAATGATAGTTGTCTTGCTGTTATACTGATCCAAATGTTTAAATATTTTTAAAACAGGTTTGCATGTCAGGAGTTCTGACTTTACTCTGACTTTAACTATTGCATTCTTGCTACTGGTCATTGACTGAAAGTGTGGAGTCAATCGATAGCCAGGCAACTAGCATTTCAGAAAAAGGTCAGGCTATATATTTTACTCAGTAGACATTTCCTTTAAAACAAGACCCTATATTCTGGTCCTAAAGGAACTTGAATTTCTGACAATTTAAAGGCTAAGTTTACCTTTCCAGGCAGAATTTTATCTGTTCATTATCACCCGTCTGAAAGTTTAAAAAAAGCTTTCTACTTCCAGCACTTCCTGTATATCATATCCCATCATGCACTGCCTTAGTGCATCACAGAATAGGTGTGCATTACCACGCTGGACCCCACATTCCTCATTACTACACCACCTCTTGTTTATTTTCACCCACTTTCATAATTCTTCCCTTAAAGTGGATGTAAACCCTCACATATACCCAGTGAAGTCGAAGATGATACACAGAGATGAAACAAATCTTCCTACATAAGTTTTACCTGTATACCTACTGTTTTCAACTTGCCATATGCTTTAGAAAGTGCTCATTGTGTTAGAGATTTTCTCTTCCTGTTCAGCACTGGGAGTGGATTCTTGGCATACAAACAGACAGCTGATTGAAGGAAAGGCACACGCCCCCACTCCACATAGGCAGAGGAAGGAAGGAATATGCAGAGCTGTAGTGTGACAAGGCAAACACTCTGCTTATCTATTTATAGCAACCTCCCACCACACAAATTTCAGGCTGGTTTTATCTCTGTTGCCAGAGAACTTGTCAGAAGTTATCATGCTGATAACAGAAGAACGGCGCAGCAGACACACATGGGACTTGTGCTTTGGAGAGAGATAAGAAAACAATAGAGATAGATGTGCCCATGTCAAATTTCATGAATCAGGTTTGCCTCCACTTTAAGGTGACCATACACCATGCAATCAGACTATACAATCTCTTTTAGATCTTCCATTAGCATGAATAGATTGTTCAGGTGTGTCTTCCTATTCCATTTTTTTGGGTGTTTTGGAGAATTTCTGCTCATTATGAATAAGGCAGCACATTCACTTCCAACCTACTACCCTACATGCGACAAACTCCCCAAAGAAGCTCCAGAACTTTTTTTTAGAGTGGAACGGCACATTATTTACTGCTTTACTTACTTTACTTCTATGAGTGCTTGCTACCACAATTGCGACTGGGCCCTGGTCCCCAGCAAAATCCATTGTAAAATGCTGTAATGATTCCTGGAGCTCAGTGCCAGGAAGCAAGCTCCGGCACTGAGCTCCGGTTCTCTGCTTAAAAGGATGCGTGGGCACTCGAGACATCTGTCCCACCGCTTGTGGGGTGTCCAGTATCCCCAGCGATCACCCCCTCTGTGGCAGCCAGCATGTCTCTCCGCCGATTGGCTGCACACCTCACAGACTTCACTGAAGCTGGCCCCTCTCCCTTGGCTCCGATGTTCTCCTGTACACAGACAGAAGTATAGAACAGGAAGAGCCGCACTGCTGAGTTCTGTGTGCTTTTATGTATTCAGAGGAGGGAAGGGGAAGAGGGGGTGATACTAAAATACACCTGGAGGAGTGATAAGTGGGGGGCCTGGGGGGTAAGAGGATATGTGCTGGGGGAGGGGTACTTTGGGAGAAGATAGGACAGGGTTCTGGGGGAGTCAGATTTGTCACCACACCTTGTTGTCCCCTCCTAAAGCACCCCCCAGCACATATCCTCTTACCCCAAGGCCCCTACTTATCACTCCTTCAGGTATATTTTCGTATCACCCCCGAATCAAAGAGATGCTGTCTGTCTCAGAGGGGGCAGTTGTAGCATCTGGGACCCCTGGCACCTTGTAACAGATGCAGGGCAAGTGCCCTGGGTGTCCACGTTGAAACATTGGGGGGGAGGGGGGATTTGCGCCGCGCTGCAGGGGTGTGTTGCTCTGGGAGGAGGGTTGGGGGGTTAGGAGAATTTATGCTGGCAGAGAATTAGGGAAGTGGAGAAGATTTGTTGCAGGAAGCAAAGGACAGGGGTATATGTATAAGGATTACAATTGCAGTGTATAGAGGAGGGGCAGTGGGGGTGGCATAAAGCAACCAATCCCCTCCACTTTTCTCCTGCAGCCTCTGGAAAATGGAGGGGCTCGGTTCCTCTACATGCCACCCCCACTGCCCCTCCTATCCAGCTCCTACTGCCCCCAGGCCCCTGTGTACTCCCTTAGCTCCTCCCCCCCACAGCACTGCTGGCTTCCCCCCTCTCCCACCAGCTGCTGCAGAGGATGTGTCAGAATGGAGAGCGGGGAAGGGGCTGGTAGATGTGTAATTTACCAGCCCTTTCCATACCAATCACTGACTCTGTTCATTCATAACTGAGGCATAATAAACTGTGTTTACTATGCTTCAAATGAAGGGAGAGCTCTGTACAGAGCTATTCCTGTCCATTCATTCTGTGCAGCTGAGGCTAAAGAGATGGAGATTGAGGGTTGTGTCGGGGCTCCTAAAAAAATTATAAAAAATAATAAAAACAAAATTGTAAAAATAAATGAAATAAAATGGTCAAAACTAATACACAAATAATTTAACAAAAATACAACTACAGACACCAGTGGTGGAACTACCAGGGCCACAAAGGTCACCCGTGCGATCAGGCCCTGGTGTTTCACTATCGTGGGGGGGCCCTGGCCAGGCAGCAGGTGGAGCACTTTATGATTTCTTGCACCAGGGCCATGAAAATTCTAGTTACGCCTCTGGTGAACACACACCAGCTACCTGTGCTTTGGGGTGCCATTAACATTTAATGGCAACACAAGTGTGATGTAATGGATTGATTGCAGCGCCCAAGGATATTATATGAAGAGAATAATCTATATATGCAACTTATAATAAAAAATAAGTAAATAAACAGAATAAATGAATGTTCTTCCTTTTACAAGGAGATAAAGGCGGAGTTTAAGAGTCTCATTAAAATTTCACTAGAGGCTCCTCAATGTGAATCAAGAAGGTATTCGTTTAGAGTCCTCAGTGAAAATGAGCCCCTAAGAGAGGGGGGGGGGGCAACAGATAATGGAAAAGTCTTTATGAAATCTTCATGTACAAGACATCCTAGTGAGCCCTGGAATCTAGTAAAGATGTAAGCTTACCAGACTCAGGTAGAACTTGCGCAGGGGTCACAATCCACTTTCAGGGTAGTGGTCACCACGGTTCATCAAGGGCAGGGGATCCTGGACATCTATGGGGTCATCATGGACTGATCATCACAGGCAAGGACTTCCACAGATCATCATGGACAGGGCATCCCAAGTAGAGTTGAAAACGGAAAAACGGATCCAATCACAAGGGGCTCCAAAACCTCTCTGGAATGCTCCACACGGTTCATCCAATGTTTAGCACCTCTGCCCTTCTATTCAAGCTGCCCATTTGACTCTCCCAGCCTTCTATGATTTGGAAGCCATCAACCCTGCAGCCTGTGAGATCTAGAACAGTCCAGAGAAATCAATAGCTGATCCAATGATTTGACAAGTGTGATGTGCCTTTTCAGCACCTATCCAAAACGCACAGTAAAGTGTGCATTTTTGGTGCAGTTCGCAATGTGGAAATGCGCAGATGTGAATGGAACCTCGTTGTTCTTGTATAAACACACCAATTTCACTTTCAGGCCCCCATTCACACCTTTTATTTGGTCTTGTTTTTCCCACAACATGCATCAGGCAGCCCCATTATTTTAATGGGCTGTGCTACACGTACCAAAGTAGCTCATGGGACATTTTGGCGTGTCGCAGTTTGTGCATTTTTTACTGCATGCTTTGCTGTGTTTGTCACTCATTTTTTCACGTGGCAAAATGTGTGCTTGCTTCTGCATTTGGGGTACCATTAACCATTAATACGCTATCTGATTGCTCAATCTCTGCACAATTTCCTTTAGGCCCCATTCACACAGGGGCGACTTGCGCTCCGACTTGAGTCTCCTCAAGTCGCCCCAAGTTGCTTGACATCTGAAATCCCATTGAAATGAATGGGAGCCGTCTTAATGTACACTACTAAGTCGCTCCGACTTCAGAAAAAAGTTCCTGCGCGACTCAAGGCAAATTCTATCCGACTTGTGCCCATAGAAATGAATAGAAGTCGCCTCCAAGTCGGATCCCCATGTTAATGCAAGCGACTTTACAGTGAAAAGAATAGAATTTATGTTTGGGGCAAGCCCCTCCCTCCCTTCTCTGATTGGCCACAGGCAAAGTCGCCTGGCATAAGTCGTGTTGTAAGTCGCGCTGAAAGTCGCGCTGAAATTGCCTAGCAAGCCTAGCCCCTGTGTGAATGGGACCTTAGACTTAACAAAACTATATAATATAAAGGACACACCTATCTATCTCATGACTCTGTATCCAGTCAGGGAGGCCCTTGCACTACATAGTTGATGGTAGATCTAAAGGTGTTTGTACAATCAAATTGTATATTGTAGTATTATGGTATTATGCAACAAGAGGGTCAACTCTGTCTGGTGAGTGGGGACCTGCATCACTCACATAAGCGGGGTATTGGTGGCACTGGAGTGGAAACTGTAGTTGAAGAGAGCACCAGGCACTTTATTACATTGCACATCACAAATTGCTTTGGTACTGAGCACTTTTTTCTTTTGTGGGATTTTATTGAGGTATACACATAAAATGTGTGCTTGCTCCTGCATTTGGGGTACCGTTAACAATTAATGCACTATACGATCCGATTGTACAATCTCTGCACCATTTCCTTTAGTTTTACAAAACTATATAATAGGAGGACACACCTATTAATCTCATCACTCTGTATCCAATCAGGCACGCCCTTGCACTACATAGTTGGTGGTAGATCTAAAGGTGATGGTACAATTAGATTGTATAGTATATTGAGAGCTTTACAGACTTCCAAGGACACACTTCTCCTTTTTTCAATAATACAGCTCTGCTCCACATATGTTGTTATGTGATTGCTCAGCTCCTGCCCACTCTGCCAAATAAATGATCTATGCAAGAAAAAGGTAAAGTACAACATGGGGAAGACCCTGGTTGTGTATTTAGTGAGAACAGGGCTAACATTGCCTGCATTGGATTAGCATGTAACTGCAGAGGGAGATGGAAACAATCTCCAGGAGGAGAGGGGCAGGTGCAGGGTGTTTGTTAATGAGGTCAGCTGGTAAACGACTTCCTTCAAGGCTCCTTTCACACTTGTACGACTTCAAAGTTGCGCCGACTTTGGAGCGCAACTTTGGTGCAACTTTAGATGGGTGCAACTTGGATACTACTTTGGCTTTGACCAGTGATAATGGACAACTGTTGCACACTAGTTGCATTGTATAACATTCAGGTACCACTTTCATGCAACTTCTGAGAGTCAACATGAAGTCTGTGGCCCTCAAGTTGCATGAAAGTCAGACCAAACTTTAAGTTGCGCATATATGAATATGTGAATGGCTATCATTGGAAAACATGGGGGGGGGGGCCTTGTCATGCAATTTTGATGTCCAAAGTTGCATGACAAGTCACACAAGTGTGAATGGAGCCACAGTTTTTCTGTCCTAAATACCACATTTCAGGATGGGTAATGGAGGGGTTTTATACAGACGGCTGGAGGCTGGGGTAATGCCTGTTCTAAAAGACAGAGAAAGCTTTCCCTTCCTGCAACAGAGGAACATTATTGGCATATTGGTACACAGGGAAGCTTGAATTTAGAAAAAAAGGTGAACATAGCCTTTAAGAACTTCACATTGTTCAAATATAGATGACATGGTACTTGCATGCATTGCCATTTACCCTGCACTTGGCAGTAAATGGATGAGACTGCAACAGCATAAATACAGAAGAATGTATGATGTGTTAATGGAGCTCCTGTACACACAAGTAATAAAAATTGCTTTCTGAAAACATGAAGAAAGTTACATGTGCCCTGTTCTATTTTCCTTCTTTAACCACTTCAGTTATCCTGACTGGACGTTATATGATGTCCGGCCAGATAAGCCGTGGGGGTGCGCATCGTGGCGATCGGTGGTGCGGTTTGTCAGTCTGACCAATCTCAGTAAAGAGCTTCCATTGAAAGCTCTTTACCACGTAATCAGCCATGACCAATCACGGCTGATCACAGTGTAAGTAGGAAGAGCCGTGTATCGGCTTTTCCTCTACTCGCATCTGCAGATGCGAGTAGAGGAGAGCCATTTGGCGGCTCTTCTGACGTGGGGGGGGGGGGTCTGCTCTGATTGTTTATCAATGCAGCCCCCCAGGATTGCCACCCAGGACCACCAGGGAGCCCACCCAGGGACCACCAGGGAGCCCACCCAGGGACCACCAGGGAGATCATCAGGAGGCCACCCAGGGACCACCAAGGAGACAATCAGGAGGCCACCCAGGAACCACCAGGTAAGGAGCATACAGTGCACTATAGGGATGGCACTGTGCCCATATGTGATGCCTGCCAGTGCCTCCCTAACAGTGCTATCTATCAGTGCCCACCAGTACCATCTATTTGTGCCCACCAGTGCCACCTATCAGTGCCCATCAGTGCCACCTATGAGTGCCCATCAGTGCCGCCTATGAGTGCCCATCAATGCTGCATATTAGTGCCACCTATCAGTGCCCGTCAATGCTGCTTATCAGTGCCACCTATCAGTGCCCATCAGTGCTGCATATAAGTGCCTCATCATCAGTACCCATCAGTGCCACCTTTTCAGCACTGCCTCATCAGTGCACATTAGTGCAGCCTCATTAGTGCTGCCTCATCTGTGCCCGTCAGTGAAGGAGAAAACTTACTTATTTACAAAGTTTTGTGACAGAAACAAAGAAACTTTTTTTTTTTTTTCAAAATTTTCGGGCTTTTTTTATTTGTAGCGTAAATAATAAAAACCGTGCAGCTGATCAAATACCACCAAAAGAAAGCTCTATTTGTGAGGAAAAAATTATAAAAATGTAATTTGGGTACAGTGTAAAATGACTGCGCAATTGTCATTCAAAATGCAACAACGCTGAAAGCTGAAAATTGGTCTGGGCGGGAAGGGGGGTAAGTGCCTGGTATTGAAGTGGTTAATACACTTTTTTGAGTACCCACTCATAAAGTATTTTTTTTTAAAGTAATGGAACATAATTCATTGTAGTATCTTTTGGTGCCATTAGTAAAGTCCAGGCAGAGCATTCTGTAGTCTTGGTGGTTGTCTAACTGAGCAGAAATATCAAGCTACTGCCACATACTGTAAAATGCAGTCAAATATGCGTTACGTTTAGTGTAAATGAATCACTTGTCATCTGAAGGGGCTTATTGCAGCCCACCAAGCATTTAGAAAGTACTGGATTTGTGTAGCCAATTGCCAAAAACTCAAAGGATCTGTGTTTCAAGAAAATTGTGTTGTCTACTGTAGTCTGCAAAGCCTTTAGGGCTTCATGTACACTAGCATCTCCTAAACTGGAGTTTAGGACTTTTGGTGTTTTTTTCCAACGCTCCTAAACTCAACTCCATAAGAGCCTATGTGTCAATGTGCTTTTAGCAGAGTTTAGGAGCTGCCTCGGTCAGGTGAGCTTCAACCTCCCTCTCCTGAAAGTGGAAATATCGCGTTCAGGATAGGAATGTTTTGACCGCCGGTCGTGGGAAAATGCAAAATGTGGCAAAACCGCGGCGCAATTTTACAGCGTTGTGCGTTTTCCCATGGTAAATGTAGGCAGGGTGCACATGAAGCCTTAGGTAGGGCATTCATTAATGTTGGTTTTGTAGTCAACCAGATTCTATTACTTTATTAAAAAACATTTTTCATAAATGTGTCAGCCATGGGAACAATCTCTAGTTTTTTATATATGGCATCACTGTGCAAAATTTGTACTTTAGGCCCTACCTACTTCTAACTCTGATTGAACTGTCCTCACTTTTGCATTGGATACTGGGTCATTGAGAAAAAAAAAACAATCTCCTCTGAGTGATCACTGCACATTGCAAGGATTTTAATACATTTTGAAGAACTTTGAATAAATAGCTGTTTGTCCCATGCAGATTGAATCTGAATAGAAGGGTCTGGTTCATTATAACCACCTGGTGCATTCTCAGTGTTTGATGAGAAAAGCTGCAGTGTCTGCTTCCCTTTAGAAGTAACTAAAGCGGTATCAAACCCAAAAATAAAATATAATATATTGCAGCTTACGTTAGATGTGTTGGCTTCATTATTTTCCTTTTTTTAGGTTTGGTTTCCTTTGTTTCACTTGGTAATCCAATCAGTAATACACTTCCTATTTTAGGGTATCTGCATTCTGAATGATGCAGAAAAGCAGACACCTTTGGAGAGCAGCATTGTTATTTTGTGGCAAGGGTAGTGTTAGGGTAGACACATAGCAGAGTATACACATATTAAAATTTGGCCGGTTCAGCAGGAACAGGCTGAATTTAGGTCCTTGCGTACCGCTGTCTATTCAACAGAAGTCAGTCTAATGAATTGCTTCTGTTGAATGGTCATGCAAGAAAACCATCATTTGATCAGTACAATGGCTGCAGAGCTGATTTGTGTAATCTGACAGTGTGGGAGTCCCCGCTGTCAAAATACACTCACTTATATTTATGCGGGATCTGTGAGTTTATGTGGGTTGAACAAAAACAAACACTCATGTGTATACCCTGCTTTAGACTAGCAGATTTAGATGGATGTAACTAAAGCTGAAGTCCTTAAGTTGGGATTAAGGTTTTCCATAAATGAATAAAAGTGGACAATTGTAAGCACCCCTGTCAGTGGTAAGTGGTTTGTCTCAGCTGAAAAATAACAGACTTGCTGGCAGGATCATCAAGTGAAAAAAAAAAAGAAAAAAAAAACAAATGCAGCAACATCTAAGAATTGGTGAACTGCAACTCAAGAACATTTCGTTTTTTGATTTATTACCTATTTTTTTTAAATTCTTTTATTTTTTTTTGGCAAAGCATCTAAAATATAACATGTCAGGTCCTCTTTACATATCACCGAGTAAGACAGAAAAGCCGACAGACAACACTTAGTCCAAAAAAACAAACAAGACCAATGAGCAAATTTGCTGTAATTGTTTTGCCTAGCTTTACATGTACTATAGGATTTCAAATCAGCGGTATCATGGGGCCTAGGGGCCAGAGGATAAACAAACCAGCAATCAAACAATGAAATTATAACTACTGAATCTGAGTGACTTCAGAACTACAAGAAAACAGGTATGCTAAGGCTTCCACATTTGTGCATCATTTGTTTATTAACCAGAATTATCATGTAACTTCCGAGTTGTCTACCGATTTTCATATTTGCAGTTACAGCTGCTAGATAGCAAGGGTAAAGTATATAGAAAGACGAAAAAGAAGGAATAATAAAAGGGGGGGGGGTGGGGGCTGAGCAGAAGGGTCACACTCCCAAAAGGTACACGGTCGCCCCACCAAGAAGGAACTGGGCTGCTGCCCGATTTAACTTAATAAGGGCTCAGCACAGGCAACCTCCTGCGAGTACGCTTCCATACATGTGTAGAATCTCCAGGGCCTCCACTTATCTCTAGATTGTTCTTCTGTGTTATGAAGCCTAGCTGTCAGTTCCTCCATATGGTGGATGAGATTAAATTTGGAGTACCACAAAACCCTGGTCGGCGGATGACATTGCCTCCACAATGGAGGGACACAAGCCCTAGCTGCATTGAGTTGCTGCATAGTGAGGGTTTTCTTATACTTCCAAAGGGGTCTCTCTGTCAGGTGGAGAAGACATGCGGCTGGATTACCCCTCAGATCAACCGAGGTCAAGTGTTTAATGGTGGTTGTCACCTCCTCCCAAAAAGGTCTCAAAGCAGGGCAGGACCAAAAGATGTGAAGAATTGTGCCACCCTCCGCATTGCATCTCCAACACATGTCACGGGTGGCTCTATTCATCTTGTGGACCACGTAAGGTACTCTGTACCAGCGGGATAAGGTTTTGTACCCAACTTCCTGGTATTGGTTCGCTATGGAAGATTTATGAGTCATAAGGAGAATTTTTTCTGCTTGACGAGGTATAAACAGTATATCTAAAACAACTTCCCAATGATTAACAAATGTTGGGGTCGGTTCACCAGCATGGATTGTCAGAAAACTATATAGCAAAGACAATGTATGCCTAGAGGGTTCCCCCTTCCTACACAGGGATTCAAAGGGAGCAAATTTACGCGGGGTATAGTGCACTTTTTGAAAAGACTGCAAGTAGTGTCTCAGTTGATTAGTACTCAGACTATCCAACGGCGGATCTGAGAGACTGGAGATGGTTGCAAGAGAGGGAAGCCCTCCCTGTGCCCACATGTCCACTAGACAAGATTTCCGTTGCTGAACCAGCCTCCGCATACTTGTACTGGTGAAGCTGGGAATTAAATCAGGGTTTCCTATAACAGGAGTTGGAAGGGATGGAAGCAGTGAAAGGCCTGTAGTGCGGAAGGTCAGCCTCTGAAAAAGTCAGAGCGCCACTCGTTTACCGTACAGCTGCCGAGGAGGTGGAATAGATGGAAAGGAACCATCGCAGCATATTGGGGCCCAGACAGATGTGATCCAGGGTGGCCCGCAAAAAGTGCCAGGCCACCCTGTCAAAGGCCTTTTCTGCATCCATAAGGAGCAACATAAAAGAGCTCCTAGAGGATCGGGTCATATGAAAAACTGGTATTTTCTCTTGCCTCCCTAGATGGCAGGAAATCTGCCTGATCTAGATGTATCAACTTTAGAATATGCGGCCAAAGACGGTTTGCCAGGATTTTTGAGAAGAGCTTTAAATCTATGTTAAGGAGAGCTATTGGACAGTAATTCCCACACTGGGATGGATCCTTCCCCTCCTCCTGAATTCCTCAGTTGTGATCTCAGACTCCAAGGAGTCTCTTATCCCATCAGGCAATGTGGGCATGCCAGATGCTCTAATGTATTCACTAGCTTCCCAAATGGTCGCCAGATTCATGGACGGTTCCATGTTTTCCAAGAAGTAATCGGTTAGTACCTTGTCTAATTCATGCCGCACTTCCGGGATGCAACAACAATTAATTATGCCTCCAAGTCAGGGGACTGAAGGAGGTAGCTTCCAACAGCAGGGTCATGTGTATCGGAGAGTGGCCGGAAAAGGAGATTACATCAATTTGAGAGGCGCCACCAGAGGAAAATCTTTATGCTGAATCATAAAATTCGATTCTGGAATATGTACGATGTACCGAGGAATAGTAAGTGTAGTCCCTGTCCATACATAATTCTCCAAGGGTCAACCAGATTCAGATTGAACAGTTCTGATTTTATTTTTTTTAAGGTAAGAGTGATTTATTACCTATTTAACTTTTAGGAAGTATCTTATCAAAAATTAAATTGCTGGTGTAGAGGATGCCTAAAATGTGACTTCTAGGAAAATCAGAGAGCCATCATACAAACAGGAAATTACATTTTTTGAGGCATTCTGTACAACGGTGTACAGAATGCCTCCAGTTTGCCATATTGCATTGAATTTTGCAGCGCTGCATAATGAAATGGAAAGATAATTTTTAATAAAATGAAATTACAATAATTGCTATATTTTTCTTACCACAGTTATCCTCAAAGTACAGTTTAAACACAAAGTTAGTGTGATTGTCTCTTCTTTTTTGCTCTCCAAATATTTACACTATTCATCGACATTGGCTACAATGTAGCTTTACAGATATTCCATGGTTCCAACAAAAGTACAAAGAAATGTTATAGAGGTACTTTGGGGGTTGATTTACTAAAGGCAAATGCACTGTCCACTTTGAAAGGGAAGTTATTGTGCAACAGAGGTTTTCCCAGAACTTAGTGAATGAGGTGAAGTTCTGCTCACTTACATCATCCAATCATGTGCGTTTTTTTTCCAGCCGGCGATTCTCTTTCTCATTAAAGCGATTAGCTGCTGGATCACTTTTAGAAGCAGCAGGAGGGGGTTTCTGGTGTTTCTCAGGTTTACCGTTCTTATTGGTGAGCCCTAGAAAATGATACGACAGTTCGCACGTCCGGTCAGAGAAGTGAGTAGAGACCAGAAAGGCTAGATCATCTCTCCTCACCTCTTTGATCTAGGAGGACCACAGCAATGTACTTCTGGTTTAGGGCGGAAGTAAACTATTATTTTTATTTCTAGCAAAAAATACTTATTTTTACAACAAAAAGTGCCAGAAAAGGCTTGGAGATCATTGCATTAATGTTCTTGTTACCACAATGCATAGGTATACAATTACATTTATAAATGCCATATACAATTAGAAAGTGGCATATTATGTATTTTATAATGCTCAAACTGAGGGCAAATTAATAGACTTTCTTACTTTAGTACAATTTTGTTTCATGGACAGCACGAACAGTTCCTTCACCAATTTTACTTATTGTCAGAATATGTTTTTTACGTTGACTGTTGTAAATAGTTTTCATTTCATATCATTTCATTTCTTGAACAAACTACTGTGTGTGAAAGAAATTAACAGTGTATGTGTTTGATTCGTGGGACTCTGTAATACATCTTGTGGAATAATTCCTCCTGGGTATATTTCATTAGCGACCCATCTTCAGATGTCTAAGAGGATAGTAAGTCATTGAATCATAACAGGTTGTGAAAGATTTGATTATGCGCTTGCCTTGAAGAAAAAGGAGAAAAATTACACTTTTCTTCTTGGGATCACATGGCTGACATAGTAAAAGAAGAATCTGGGGCTCTTATTCTTTTAGACGTCCTTTCATGAGTAATCAAGCAGAGAAGCCATTCTGAGATAGAATCACAGTGAAGCATACTTTCATAATGAAAGGAAGCCTAGAGGAAAAATGATACACAGATTGATGGCGATGTGATGCAATAGAGGCTCTGCAGGGATTTTTAACACACAGGCATTCCTCTGCAACCGCTTCCAAATTCTACTCAAGGTTCATTTAGTGTCATCTGTACCATTTTTTCCCTTCAAAGCAATTTATTCTTTAAGGCAGCATGATCAAGTGGAAATGATGCAGGTTCTTGTCTTGTAGGAAGGCAGCAGAAATGAAATACAGTAAGTATACAGATTATCGCTGGCAGCTTTAAGATCATACCTTGGACAAGACTGTCTAACTACATCACTGTGGGAGACTATTTATCATTTCAGGGTCCAATATACCACATCTGGAACCATTATGGAATTATGGAATGGAAAGAGATATGTTTGGCCTTGCCCAACAAATTTAAAAATATATTTTTGTCTTTGCCTGGATTTGAATATTTCTGGAAGGGGGGGGGTACCTCCCCCCTCTGCTGTCTGCTGTTTGCCGGTCGGTCCGGCACTTACCCCATCTAAGCGGATAGCAGGCAGCGTGCAGCAGCTCCGTGTCCTCTTCTTCATTGGCGGCTCCCAGCATGCAGCTCCTCCCCTCCTCCAAGGCATCCAATAGGATCGCCTGTGCTTTCAACCAATCGGATGACGGGTTTCAAAACCCGCTTCCTGATTGGCTGGGAGGAGGATCACTGTTATAACAGCTACTATTCATTCGCTGTTGTAACAAACCTGGGTGGGCTCCGGACGTATTCTCTGCCCCCCTTGAGCCCACCCTATTTTGAAGCCTATTAAAGCCTCTGGCTCTAATAAGGTGCTTCAAAAAAACACCCACCCTGCATTGGAATTCATGCATCCGGAGTCCTGAAAGGGGCCGGACGCATTGAGATGGGGTATGAGATCAGATTGTTTTTATAGTTTGGGCATAGACTGTGATAAAGGCCAACCATCTCCAGCCATTTTAAGTTTATTGCCAGTTTGCCCAAGTTGCAAACATTTTCATCAGCATGTACATCCCTTTCATGTTGTATGACTCAAGCATGTGAACCACTTGCAGACACTACACATGCAGGGCTCCCTTTTGCCAACTCTTACTCTTTATTTAGAAATATAACATGATTATCTTATTGGTCTCTGCTATTGGTCTCTAGCTGTGCCTGTATGTATAACTCTTTGTTTCAATATATCGTTTTCATTTTGAAATATGTACATGGCAGCAACCAGACTTGCTCATTACATACAGAGGCTATGTTTCCTGTTTCCTGCTGAAGCTGGCCATACATGGTTCAGTTTTTTTTTTATTCAGCCAGCATGCTGAACAAAAAATCTATGAACACAGAAAAAATTGTGCGCTTAGTGTAAAAGGGGGTAGTGCAGCAACCTATATTCTGGACACAAAGGAATTACATAAATAATTACTCTAAAAGGTGCGCAAAACCAATATCTTTGTAGTGATCATTACAAAAATATGTGAGTAAAAAAATAAGGTTAACTCATATTAAACAATGTGCTTCAAATAAATGGTGAAAAAGCAGTCCCGTAACATATACAGTGATCAGGGCTGTTTTAATACTCATTGGACCCTGGGCAAAGGTTTTCTTGTGCCCTCCCAAATCCACTTATTAACTATTTGGGGGCAGTGCGGGCTCAAGGGGCAGCTGCTTTGGGCCCCACAACAATGATTTGGTCCGGGGCAGCTGCCCCTTTTGCCCTGTGTTAAAGACAGCCCTGACAGTAATTCATTTATACATAACAAAGAAGTAAGCTTTAGATATTAAAAATACATTTTCAGTTTGTAGTGCTCACATACAGTTTAATCCTACTTTAATACGTCTGCCTTTTCCCCTATTATTTGTGACAAGCCTGCACTGCTTATCTGTTTTCTAACCGCTTTCCAACCGCCAGCAGTACACTTACATCTGGCAAGAGGCTCTCCCAGACACTGCATGTGCCCCCCTCCCGCTGATCTGCACTGTGATTGGACACAGCACGAGTTTGTTAGCAGGTTACAATGATTTTGAATGTATACTTGCTGTTCGGCTGTGGCCAATCACAGCATAGAGATTTATGTGTTTGTAAACACAACACACGGATTCTGGCTGGATTACTCACTGCTTTCATTTACCCTCATAACTGAAAGCAAGGAGAGACTCCAACCAGATCTGTAAGTAAAAGCAAAAGACATACACATGCATACACTTGTTAACCCCTTGATTGTCCTCCTGTCACCCAGCCAGTGTTATTAGTACAGTGCACAGTATCATCACTGATCACTGTATTAGTGTCGCTAGCCACATTGATGTCAGTCAGTTAGTATAATTCCAGCCAGTGACAGTTAGTGCCACATTGCTTGCCACATTATCGCAGTCATACTATAAGTCGCTAATCAACGCCATTGTTAGTATAGTGTCTGTATGGATCTTGATCACCATCAAAGCTATACTAGTGTGCTAATTAGTATAGTGTCCCCAAGTCATGTAACAGAATACATTTTGGCCTAAATTAATGAACACATTTGATTTTATTGGAAATGTTTTATAACAGAAAGTAGAAAAAAAATGTTTGTTTTTTTTAAATTCTCTGTATTTTTTTGTTTATATAATATAAAAAAACCCCAGAAGTGATCAAATACCAACAATGGAAGTTTCTATTTGTATGATTTTTTTTTTATAAATTTAATTTGGGTACAGTGTTGCATGACCAAGCAATTGCCAGTCAGATCGGGAGACCTTGGGGGCCATTCAACTGGATTGGTCGTCGTGGGTCAGTTGAATGGCCCCCAAGGTCTCCCGATCTGACCCCCTTAGACTTTTATCTTTGGGATCATCTGAAGGCAATTGTCTATGCTGTGAAGATACGAGATGTGCAGCACCTGAAACTACGGATACTGGAAGCCTGTGCTAGCATTTCTCCTGCGGTGTTGCTATCAGTGTGTGAAGAGTGGGAGAAGAGGGTTGCATTGACAATCCAACATAATGGGCAGCACATTGAACACATTTTATAAGTGGTCAGAAACTTGTAAATAACTCATGAAAGAAAAGTAAAGTTACGTTAAAACCAAGCACACCATTGTTTTTCTTGTGAAATTCCCAATAAGTCTGATGTGTCACATGACCCTCTTCCTATTCAAAAAACAAAGGTTGGATTCAAAATTGCCGACTTCAAAATGGCCACCATGGTCACCACCCATCTTGAAAAGTTTCCCCCCTCACATATACTAATGTGCCACAAACAGGAAGTTAATATCACCAACCATTCCCATTTTATTAACGTGTATCCATATAAATGGCCCACCCTGTACATTAGTTATGTGTAATGGTGTGAGTGTTTTTGGTAAAAAATCTTTCTTGCAGAGCCTCCTTCAGAGCTGCCAGTACCATCTTGATCAGCTATATTGTGATGCTGTGCGAGCTAACAGCTAACAGTTCTTACTATTATTGTCTTATAATGCACCGTGTGCTGTGAATGGCCAATGGAGATCCTGTCATTCAACTGCTCTGTCTCCATTCACAGAACAGATGCATTTAAAAACAATGATAGTAGGAGTTTTGTGAATGGCCGAGATGGCAGAAGGGGCTGGGTAAGCAGCTTTTCTCTATAGCAATGAATGTCGATAACTCTTACATCACCAGAGCAAAGTACTACACTAAAACATCATTGCCCTTTTCAAAACTAAATAAGTCAATAAATTACCACCTGAAAAGGACACTTCAGCTGCTTTTGACAGATCCAACACTGCAGGGCAGAGGCGCTCAAGCTCAGAATGTTCCAGCAGTTAGGCCAGTGGAGGATTCCTCCAGGCAAGCAGTTAATTCCAGTGGAGGTCACAATGCAACATCAAAACATCCAGAGGATGCGGAATCATTGATTGAGCTTAAAGCAGAACAAGACCCTCACATGGCCTTTGTTCACCACTGGGGGACTTTGTACCCCCTGACCTCCTCAGCTGAGGCAGACACTCTGGGAGTTATTTCAGTGGGTCAAATACCACACATTACAGAGTAGTGTGTAAAGCATGTGTCATATTATGCACCACGTTAAGGAAGTGCTTGGCCTAGAGGCTGTAAAGAAAGTTTAACATTATGTCCCTGCAATGACTCAGGGAATAGGAGCAGATAGTATTGACAATTATTGAGTAACAGTCTTTGGGCTGGATTTTCGGAACAATGTGGATGACTTGGAGCCTAGTAAGCAACAAGCACAGGAAAACTTTTTATCTTTTTGGTTGCTTCCTGTCCTCTCACTTGTCATTTTTTATTTGAATGTTACTTATTTATTATTAGCCAGAATAGGGTTAATGTTTTAAATTGTCTTGTTTACATAAATGTTTTTACATTTTATTTCTTTTTCTTTGTACCTAGTCTTCCCTTGGTTCCATGGTTCCAAAAAATTCTCTTTTTAGACTTTTTGTGACACGGGTTGATATTTCTGCACAATAGATCCTCAGAATAATGATCTCTTAATCCACATAAATAGCAGCCACACATTTTGGACCTAATCTGTCTTAGGAGTCTACTTGGTTGTACTCAGTGCTCACCCCTGCACATTACTTGGAGAGCACAGACACTCCAATTTTGACTTATGTGTTGTCATGTAAGTCGCTCCCCCCCATCCAAATATGTTAAATAGGAACCTTATGTTCTCTGGCATCCAAATTCTCCTTCTCCTCCATCTCTTACACATACAGTAGGTGCATGGGTTCTTGAATCTGTCCGGCTCCTATGAAACTTCACAGATGGAATTTCTGTAAAGGACAGGAACATCATTACATAATTGATCAACTTTACAATGTAATTGTAGAATTTAAAACAAATTGGTACGACATAAAGTCTACCAATCCCACTGCCGATTAACATTAAATACTATCAGAATAGCAATGTGCTAGCCGAATGTGCATTTAACTCAGTTTGTTGGGAAACTCATTTTGTCAGGGAGGGCCCCTGAGGAAGTCATTCAGATGAAACTCGTATGTTTAGGGAGCGTTTACAGTGATGTCATTAAGCTTGATTGCCTTTAGGATGAGCTTTAGGAGTGTCTGGTTTGTGGCACCGAATTCTGTGTAATTTGAGTGTATATATCTGCCTGTGATCTGGTTTCATTTATGAAGACAGCAGTCTGGACCAGGGGCGGATCCGGGGGGGCAACGGGGCAATTGCTCCCCCCCGAGAAAACATTACAGACTCAGTGGCCGAACGCATCCCGGGTAACCAGAGCCGCAGTCGGGACAACTCACAGCCATTCTCAGGCTGCTGCTTGAGTGGGTGGGAGCCTTCTGGCTTCTGATGCTCGAGTGGGTGGGATTTGGGTGTGCCTGTGCCCAAGATCACACCCATTTGGAAGAGGGAGTTGTGAGCAGACCTTGCAGCTTGCAGTAAAGGTGCATTAGTTTACAGGCACCTCTATGTTGAGTCTGCTGAGTTACGGCAGCTTAGCTTAGAGGTACTGTTAGTAGCTGACAAACTGGATTGCTTCTCCTTTTCATGTAGACCAGTGAGAAATTGAACTGAATAAAGCATTGTGACTGCCCCCTGGTGTATGTCTTCCTGACCCCCCCAGTGTATGACCTCCTGACCACCCCCCCAGTCCTTCTGTATGTGGTCCCCCGTC
>BLSH010286653.1:321835-335749 GCA_018402905.1 Glandirana rugosa | reverse complement strand
CATCTCTCCTGACCCCCCCCCGTGTATGTCCTCCTTACCCCCCCAGTGTATGTCCTCCCGACCCACCCCCCTCCCACAGCATGTGCCGTTCTGACCCCTTCTGGTGACACTTAGTCCTTTCCTCTACTGATCCCAGTACACTGTCCTACATTCTATGACCTCTGTACAAAGCTCTTCATTCCACTGACAGCTGTACATTGTCCTGTTGCCCTCTGTCCTCTGCCCTACTTACCCCTTACCTCTCTGTCCTGTCAACTCCTGTCCTCTGCCGTGCTGACCCCCTGTTCTCTGCCCTACTGTTCCCTGTACATCGCCTTACATCCTACTGATCTCTCTACACCACGTGCATCCTACTGACATCTCTACGCAACCCTACACCCTACTGACCTCTCTACACCACTTGCATCCTACTGACCTCTCTACATCGCCCTACATCCTACTGACCTGGTAAAAGGAAAAAAAAACAAGATATTAAACTGATTTCGCTGCAGGATCATCTTGCTCTGCAATGGTGACATCAGACTCCAGCCATATATTTCAGACCTTTTGATATTTCTGAGTGGGGTGTTTTTGATTTCTACCTTATAAGCACAAGGGTGGCAGGAAGATTTTCTTTTACATCTTGAGTGTTTACCCACCTCAGTGTCGAACACTTTCACCCCCTTCCTGCCCACACTTTGAATGACAATTACTCAGTCGTGCAACTCTGTACCCAAATTAAATTTGTTTTTATTATTTTATTTTTTTTGAGACAGATAGAGTTTTCATTTGATGGTTTGTAATCGCCACTGAGTTTTTAAAAAATTTTGCAGTAAAAAAAAAAAAATCTGAAAACTTTGAAAAAAAACATGTTTTTCTTAGGGCCCTTTCACACGGGCTTTCCGTTCAGGTCCTCCTGTCCATTGTTCAGGCGGACCTGAACGGACACTCAATGCAGCCCTATGGAGCGCCGGATGTCAGCGGAGACAATGACACCCGTCTCTCTCCGATCCGATACTGTCCGTGAAAAACCCTATTTTTCATCCATCTGTAGAATCGGATTGGGGCGAATCGGACGACAACGGACAGGCGGTCCGTTGTCATTCGATCCCCATAGAGCAGAGAGGGGCTCTGACAGTTCCATCTCCACTCAGTAAGCGGAGACGGAGCTACCATCCGTCGGCTCAGCAAGGATCAACGGATCAATCCCCGCTGAGAAAAAATGGACCCTTCAAACGGAATGCCCGTGTGAAAGGGCCCTAAGTTTTTGTTTTTGCACATAAATAATCTTTTCTAAATTTTTCATAAATTTAGGCCAAAATGTATTCTGCTACATTTCTTTCTATGTGTAAGTTATAGAGTCTACAAGCTATGGTATATACAGTATATAATTGAAAATTGATCAATCCTGATGTACTGATTGTCTATCTCATTTTTTGAAGCCCTTAAATTTCAGGACAGTACAAATACTCCACAAATGACCTTTTTTCGGAAAGTCGGCAGTCCAAGACAGGCCCGGACTGGCCATAGGGCAGAGCGGGGCCGCACGCTCCGTGGCCTGTTGATGACCAGGCCGCACAGCGAGAGGTAAGCGGGGGGTCTGTGTGGACTCTGATGTAAGGGAGGTCTGTGCAGACTCTGATGTAAGGGGGGTCTGTGTGGACTCTCATGTAAGGGGGTTTTTGTGAACTCTGATGCAAGGGGGGTCTGTTCAGACTCTGATGTAAAGGGGGTCTGTGCGGATTCTGATGTTAGGGGGGCTATGCGGACTCTGATATAAGGGAGCAGGGGGCGGGAGAAGCTGGAGATCTGCACAGTGAGCAGAGAGTAAAAGGGGGCACTGCGATTGCAGAGAGAAGGGGGGCAAGATTGCAGGGGTAATATAAAGGGGACTGCACTTTAAAGGGGCACTGTAAACATTACAGTGTCCCTATACTGTACAGTCCCCTTAATATCACAGTGTGAAGGGCCGACACCATGGGCGTCTGCAAATAGGGGCAAGGGGGCAGGCGAGTGCCCCCCCGGAATCTGCCAGGGTCCACGCAGCCTCCGCGGCCGCTGCAGACTTTGTTCGGATTCTGACTGCCTGGCTGGCGGCTGCTGCTCTCTGAGTCGGATCTGATGCTTTGCTCGGCCGCTCAGCGAGTCAAGCCTCCAGTGAGTAACCACAAGACAGACTGTCACTGTGCGCACTGCGTGATCAGGAACACTGTAAGGCCCCTTTCACATTGCCAGGTTGGTGCAGCTGCTGGATTCCTGTGGCAAGAATCTGCGGACCAACAGCTAACAGCTCTGTATGTGGCTACATGTGAACAGCAGCGGGCGCTAGCATGGAGTTCCCTCCAAATCCATACCAGACCCAAAGGGCCGGGTATGGATTTTTTTGGGGGGGCATGTTGTTTATCTGCCTGCAATCCTTTTATTTACATTCAGCTGACAGCTGATGACTCATCCATTGTTAACCACATGCTGACCGTGTAATGTAAATACACGACCGCAAGGTGGATCCATTGTTCTGTGAGGGCCTACTATAACGTCCTCCCAGAATCAAGCTCCCACTCGTCCCCTGGGGAGCGCACCCGGGAGCATCCGTGACCGCCGGCGCATCACGGATCACGATAAATGGCCGCTTGCAGAGGCCGTTTACCATGTGATAGCTCTGTCAAATGACGGAGCGATCAGATGTGAGCAAGCCGGCGGGTATCCGGCTTGTCTCTCCCCTCTCCGCACCGGGCGGTGCAGTGTGAGAGGAGAGGGGGGAGAGATGAGAAGCAGCGGTGCTGTGGGCAGGATCTGAAGTGCCCACAGCACTGCTATGTGCCATCCTGGACTCCCCCATCCATTAATGCTCATCCATCCAGCCTCATCCATGCTCACCCATCCAGCCTCATCCGTCACCCATGCATTCGTGTTCACCCATGCATCCGTGTTCACCCATCCAGCCATGCTCACCCATGCATACGTGTTCGCCCATTCAGCCATGCTCACCCATGCATCCATGTTCACCCATCCAGCCATGCTCACCCATGTATCCGTGCTCACCCACCCAGCCATGCTCACCCATCCAGCCATGCTCATCCATCAAGCCTCATCCGTGCTCACCCATCCCATGCATCCGTGTTCACCCATGCATCTGTGTTCACCCATGCAGCCATGCTCACCCATGCAGCCATGCTCACCCATCCAGCCGTGCTCACCCATGCATCCGTGTTCACCCATGCATCCGTGCTCAGCCATGCTCACCCATCCTGCCATGCTCACCCATGCATCTGTGCTCACCCATCCAGCCGTGCTCACCCATCCAGCCTCATCCGTGCTCACCTATGCATCCATGTTCACCCATGCATCCGTGTTCACCCATGCATCCGTGCTCTGCCATCCATCTGTGCTCACCCATGCATGCATGCTCACCCATGCATTCATGCATGCTCACCCATGCATCCATGCTCCTCCATCCATCTGTTCTCAGCCATGCATCCATGCCCACTCATCCATCTGTGCTCACCCATGCATTTGTGCCCACCTATGCATCCGTACTCAGCCATGCATCCGTGCTCACCCATGCATCCGTGCTCATCCATGTATCTGTGCTCATGCATCCATGCTCATCCATGCATCTGTGCTCACGCATCCATGCATGCTCACCCATGCATCCATGCTCAGCCATTCATCCGTGCTCACCCATGCAACCATGCTCACCCATGCATCCGGGCTCAGCCATCCATCCGTGCTCACCCATGCATCCGTGCTCAGCCCTCCCCATCCGTGCTCAGCCATCCATCCGTACTCAGTCATCCCCATCCACGGCTCATCCACCCCCATCCGTGCTCATTTATGCCTCATTCATTCTCATCCATACCAAATCAGTTCTCATCCATGACACATCCATGCGACTACAATGCCCATCCGTGCCACTACAGTACCCATCAGTGCCACTACAGTGCCTCACAACAGTGTAATAGGTAGTCAAATTAGATTTGAAATGTATGCCCCTAGAACGCCTGATGGTGCTCCCTGCATGTTGGGCCTCTGTATGTGGCCAGGCTATGTAAAAGTGTCACACATGTGGTATCCCCATACTCGGAAGGAGTAGCAGAATATATTTTGGGGTGTAATCTTTTCTAGGTACATTCTGTGTGTTAGAAATATTGTATAAATGGACAACTTTGTGTAAAAAAATATAAATTTTCATTTTCTTTCAACATTTTTCAAAAACTTGTGGAAAAAATGACATGTTCAAAAGACTCATTATGCCTCCTAGAATATATGTTGGGGTGTTTACTTTCCAAAATGGGGTTATTTTTTGGGTGTTTCCATTGTCCTGGTGCTCCATGATCTTCAAAAGTGCAAGAGGTAGTCAGGAAATTATATGTGTACTTTATGTCCCTAGAACACCTGATGGTACTCCCTGCATGTTGGGCCTCTGTATGTGGCCACGCTGTGTAAAAGTCTCACACATGTAATATCACCATACTCAGGAGGAGTAGTAGAATGTATTTTGGAGTGTAATTTGTGGTATGCATATGCTGGATGTGAGAAATAATTTGTTAATATGACAATTTTGTGAAAAAAAAATCTTAATTTTGCAAAGAATTCTGGGAAAAAAATTAAAACTTCAAAAAACTCACCATGCCTCTTACTAAATACTTCGGAATGTCTATTTTCTAAAAAGGGTTAATTTGGGGGGTATTTGTACTTTCCTGGCATGTCAGGGTCCCAAGAAATGAGCATCAGCACATCAGGTGTGATCAATTTTCAGTGATTGGCACCATAGATTGTAGACTCTACTACTTTCACAAGGACCAAATACTATACACGTATTTGGTTTTTTTTTTTTACCAAAGATATGTAGCAGCATAAATTGTGACCAAAATTTATGAAAAAAAATCATAATTTACAAAATCTTATAACAGAAAGAAAGAAAAATGCATGTTTTTACAAAATTTTCAGTCTTTTTCCATTTATAGCGCAAAAAATAAAAACCCCAATGGTGATTAAATACCACCAAAACAAAAGCTCTATTTGTGTGAAAAAAGGACAAAAATTTCATATGGGTACAGTGTAGTATGACTGAGTAATTATCATTCAAAATGTGAGAGCACTGAAAGCTGAAAATTGGTCTGGTTAGGAAGGGGGTTTAAGTGCCCAGTGTTCAAGTGGTTAAGGACGCGGCAGCTGGCTTCCCGTCCCACTCCTTAGCAACTAGTTATACACAGTGTGTTAAAAAGAAAAAAAAAAAACGCTGTCAAACCTGGTTTTGACAGGTATCCCCCCCCCCCCCCCCCAAAAGGTGCCAAATATGGCAGCGAAGGAGGGGAGGAAGCAAACAAGGGGAGCTACCCCTTTCAAGTGGAGTTCCGCTTTAAAGTAGAACTTCATTAAAATAGTCAAGGACTCCTGATATACAGTAGTGTATAGTGTATATAATGCAGGAGTGTGTAATTTACAATATAGTGTATATAATGCAGAAGTATGTAATGTACAATATAGTGTATGTAGTGCAGGAGTGTGTAATGTACAATATAGTGTATGTAGTGCAGGAGTGTGTAATGTACAATATAGTGTATGTAGTGCAGGAGTGTGTAATGTACAATATAGTGTATGTAGTGCAGGACTGTGTAATGTACAATATAGTGTAAATAGTACAGGATTGTGTAATGTAGAGAAAAATTACTCTTGTAACATGATATACCTCTAGCAAAAGCTATTACAATATCAAGCCAAAATGAAATTGCTGTTGCTGAGGGAAAAACCTTCATTCAGGGGACTACTGGAGCCATACAGGCTGTGAAATCAGGATCTGCGGCTTATAAGGCACATATTCAAACCTAATGCAAAGGTACAACAAAATATTTATTGAAACTGCATTGTAGAGCTGCACATACTGTACACAGAACAAATACTGCTTCAGGTGTGGCTCAACACAGCATATTGCAAACTATGCTGCATGCCCTGCAAAAAATGCATGGAGCCATAAATGTAAGAAAATGAGACACTTAGAAAAATCCTGCTGTCCTACTGCTAGACAGGTTCATAAATTTACTGCCCCAGAGGTTATTGTCTTAAAGCTGAACTCCACTCAAAAGGGGAAGTCCCCCTCCCCTGTCACATTTAGCATGTTATTTTTTTTTTTTGGGGGGGGGTGAGTACCCAGTTTTGACAGGTACCTGCTCCCCCTTCAGCTCAGATCACCCAGTTCTCCTCTCCCCCTCCCTCTCCACGGTCTTCTGGGACACATCACAGGTCATTTAGAAAGCGTAATGCAGCTCACGCAATGAGCAGCCGGCTGTGAAGCAGCAAGCAACACAGCCGGCTGCCCACAGGTATGATGCCAGCGTGGGCACTCGAAGGCTAGTGAAGAACTAGCCTAGGTGACTGTGCTGGATCACTGGACCGATAAGTGTCCTTTTATTAAAAGTCAGTAGCTACAGGATTTGTAGCTGTTGACCTTTATTTTTTTTCCAGAGTGAACAAGCTTTTTAAGTGTAGATAAATTTGAATTGTGATCCAAATGAAACTTGCAGTGCCGCTCTAAGCTGAGACAGAGATCTCCCCGCTGTTTGCAGTGAAAAGAGCTGGCACCAGTGCACCATTCAGAGGTGTAAGAGCATTATCAAAGAGAAGAAAAAGCGCTGTCCACCAACTCAGGACATTATTATGTAAATGAATGAGGCGCTGCTCCAGCCATGCCCCTGTGACATGTTTTGCCCACGCCTGTAAGTGGGGGGAAACATGTCAGGGGGGGCGTGACTGAATTGGCACTGGCTGAGGCCACATTTATCTACATACTAATGCACTGGGTTGGTGAGCAAGTACCCTTTCTTCTCTTTGATAGATAAATATGACGCTTCTAGATTGTAAGCTCTTTATATTATAAAGCTCTGCATAAACTGTTGGCGCTATATAAATCCTGTATAATAATAATAATATTCCTGACAAACATTTGGGCACTGCAACTATTACTACTGCTTCTGCTAACAAGGATTACTCTATTATTCTGATGCATGATACAGATCTGCTTTCTCTATACTGCCAGAGAAAATCCACCAGAAGTACCTTGCAAATGTACTGCTTAACTGTTCCTACTTTAAAACTGGTTGGTTATCTTAGAGATCATATCCCTTTGCTTGGTTGCCATCTGAGTTCTACATAGCAAAGAAAGGAACTGCCATACCAGGTGGGGATCTTTTTGCTGCACCAAATCTACAATTATTGGATGGTCTTATCGCAACAGCTCCAGTTGCCCCTATGCTACTAGGGTCCAATGTTCATCCACTTAGCAACACCTCACTGAACTATGCAAAGAACTTTGTACACAATAATAAAGTGTGATCAGATGTGAAACCAGTGTGTCAGAGTCATGACAAATCTGCTGTCACATACATACATCACCAACTCCAGCCAATGCCATTTTCTGATTCTGCTTGGAAGATGTTTGCTATTGAAATTGTCCTTTCACAGAGCAACTGGTGGACTGCTGATTTGCTATAACATTAATGGATTAATACAGTAAATGGCCAGAAACTGCATTTGTCTCAAATATAACATCTGCTACTGTAATTATACTTCTCTCCACAGTCTTTAGCAGGGAAGATAATCCAAAGGAACTAGTGTCTGACCATGTATCACAATTTGTTTAATCTGAATTGAAATACTTCCTGGGAGTGAAGAGTACTGTGCACAGGAAATCCTCAGTTTATTACCCACAAACAAATGTAGAGACTGAGATTCAACAGAAGTCTTAAAGTGGGAGTAAACTCCCATGGTACATACACTATGTTACCAAACGTATTGGGACACCTGCCATTACATGCACATCAACTTTAAAGGCATCCCAGTCTTAGTCCGTAGAGTTCAATATTGAGTTGGCTCACCCTTTGCAGCTACAACAGCTTTAACTCTTCTGGGAAGGCTGTCCACAAGGTTTAGGAGTGTGTCTATGGGAATGTTTAACCATTCTTTCAGAAGTGCATTTGTGATGTGGACTAGAAGGCCTGTCTCACATTATCTATTCTACAGTAATTTACCCCAAAGGTGTTCCATCGGGTTAAAGTCAGGACTCTGTGCAGGCCAGTCAAGTTCCTCCACCCCATACTCACTCATCCAGGTCTTTATGTGCTAGAGGTAATATATTGCAAACAGGAATCAGGGTAGATGAGAATGTCTTTATGTTCTGAGAAATACATTGCTTTATAAAAAAGTCAAATATAAACAAATGAGAAATAAACCCTTTTTGAATTGATGTTGGAAGAAATGAGATGTAAGTATTTTCTGTTGTTAGAAGGCAGTACTGTGTGTACCTCTGGCTGGAAGCCCCATTAGAGTGTGGCCCTGACGCAGGATTCCTACATTACCTTGCCCATTAATTGACTGGCTGCCATGATAAGGAAATGAGCAGGACTCTCATTGGCCAGATCAGTGGCCTCAGACTTTATCTCCACTCACCAGACACACTGGGAGTGGAGAAGGACAATGTGGTGGTGGTAGGGAATCTCGGAGTATGAAAGCCAGGAGGAAGGTGTAGTCTGGCAATGAAGGAGACATTAGCGACCAGGGACACAAAGCTGGGGACAGTTGGGCAACAAGTAGGATATCCACAAGGGATATCCACAGAAAAAAGAGCAAAATGGGGGAGTTAGCAGGGAGCAAGCAAGTTGAACTCCATGGTCTGGAAAAGCATGTTTGCTGTTACATTCTTGACTGCACTGATGACCAATGAGCCACATTTTTGCAATGCGCAATTTCTAGCCTTTGACAAAGCAGGCTGACCTTTGTAAAGCCAGTCACTAACCATCAATTGTTCCACAGTGACAGTGCGGCTTACCTTTCATCCGCCTACATCTAGCCAGGTAGCATGGCTTACATTGCCTCTGCCTTCACCCAGCCTGTTGTAGCAGCCTTCATAGAGTGTATCCAGCCGTTGTTGGATGGTGAAGTGATGAATGGCCTTTGGACACATTTTTGTGTGTTAAACTTTGCTTACATTTGTTTGGAGACACTACTGCCTATGGCGGAGCTTTGTTAAAGGAGACCAACCCATCCCCGTTGGTTAATTTGAGAAAGAAACATTGAGAAGATAACCTGGCCTTTGTGGATTACACTGTTACATTTAAAGGGCTTCACAATTAGCAGACTTTGTACAGGTTTAACCACTGACCAGGGTTAGTCAGGCCCCAACAGTTAGCCTTACCCCTCTTGCTACATTTTAAGGATGTTGGCTGCATGGATTGTTTTATTGATGTTAGCAGTGTCGCTCTCTACTCACCTAATTCATTTAGGGCAGGGCTATTTGTTGGTGGTAAAGAGAACAAACCAGTCCTACTCGTCTCATCGTATTGTTGAACAATTTTGCTGTTAGTAAACTTTTACCTTTACTGTTGTCCAACCCATTTAACAAATACTTTCTGAAGGGTTTATGTCTACAACGTGTATTTTATTAAAGCCAATTATTGGCTATTAACATGTTCATGTATTGTTGGGGTCCAATTACAGGGTAGGTGATCACTGGAAATGGTGGTAGAACCCAACATTTCCATAAGCTCCTGAGGGGGTCATTGCTACATATACAATAAAGTGCATAGAATATGGGCTTCTTGTTTCTCTTTGCCCCAACTAACTCTATGCTGAAGAGCGACCCTAAAATGAAAAAAACAATCATAGGAAGTTGACTATTGTGGCTTGATGAGTTGCTATATCACATTTTGACTTTGCAATATCAGATTTTGATTTGTCTTCTAATTTCCTCTTTAAAAGGAACAGTGGGTTTTATGGGACCATTACAGTACCATTACAAAAGAAAATATGACCTAGATAGACAATATGATCTTGGAGGTGAGTTTCCCAGCTCCACGAAAACATGAAAACAATTATTGTGATACAGGGGAAGGAAGGAGTGGACACAGACAAAATATTTTAGTGTCAGGTTCTGCTATGCAAATTGACTAATCTTCCATTGTAAGGGGAATACGGAAAGTGGTTCTAAAGGCAGAAGGTTTTTCATCTTAATGCAATCTATGCATTGAAGTGGATGTAAACCCGTTTCATGAAATTTGAAATGGGCACATATATCTGTAGCGTTTACTTATCTCTTTCCAAAGCCCTAAGTCCCATGTCTTTCTGCTGCTCCATTTCTCTGTTATCAGCATGAGAACTTCTGACAAGTTCTCCAACACAGGAGATAACAGCAGCTGAAATTTTGTGGTGTCAGGGAGGTTGCTATAAATAGATTAGCAGAGAGCTGATATATTCACAGCACAGCTCTGCAAGTTTATTTCTTCCTCTGCCTATGTGAAGGGCTGGTGTGTGCCTTTCCTCCAATCAGCTGTCGCACAGTGCATGCCCAGACTCCCCTCCAACTGCTGAAAGAGGAAGTAAAAATTCTAACACAATGTTCACTTTCTAAAGAATATAGAAAGGGAAAGACAGCAGATATACATAGAACGTGTGTAGGGAGATTTGTTTAATCTCTGTGTATCATCTCAGGCTGTTCACTTCACTGGGTATATGTGAGGATTTACATACACTTTAAGATAAAAAACCTTTAGTGTGCAGCACTTAGGGGGGCTTGATCCAGTGATGTTGCATGAGCGCCTCGACTCTCCGGGACTTTCCCTCCTAATTGCCATTGGCTCCCACTGCTATCAATCAAAGTCAGTGAGCCAATGAGGAGAGAGAAGGGGCGGGCTGAGCAATGGCTCCATGTCTGAATGGACACACAGAGCAGCAGCTTGGCTCCGGGTGCCCCCCATAGAAAGCTTCTTGTTATTGGGGCACTCAGCAGGAGGGAGTTGCCAGGAGGGCCGATGAGGGACACAAGAAGAGGAGGATCCAGGCTGCTCTATGCAAAACCATTGCACAGAGCAGGTAAGTATAACATGTCTGTTATTTTTAAACAAAAAAAAAAAAAAAAACAAGAATGTAATATCACTTGAAAATATTATTTTGATTTAATTAGTTTAATCATTTTAATCAATTATCTCTTAAAACAAAATCACACTTTTCTATTATATAAGAGTGTACTTTGATCAATTTTAACAATACAAGCTCTAAGCACTTAGCTATGCAGCAAATAATGAGAAGTCAGTACATACAATCAAATTAACGTTAAACTAAATACAGTACAAGAAAGACCACAAACATCTCCTGAGTCTTCTAAGGTAGCTGATATTGCCGTAGCCTGCTTGTTTATTTGTTGATTTAATTCCTATCCTTTGGGTACACATGGCACAGCAAAGCAGAAAAACAGAATAAGGTAAAGAGCTGAGTGTGGAGACTCCTGAGCCTGTGGGTACATGACGCAGATGGTTGTGTATGTGAGTGTATGTGTGCATAGAGAAAGGTAAGACTAACACAGACGACAGAAGGGAGCTTTGTGTGCTTTCTCATATCCAGCTTCGTTCACTTTCTATCTCCCAGTTAGATTTCAGGCATCATAAACATGCAGTGGCTCCTTTTGACCCTCTTCACTACTTACTATCAGCAGGTAAGTTGTGTCGCACTCATTTATTTTTCTTTAGCTCCGTGTTTTACTTTACAAGGTTTATGCTTCCAAAAAAACAAATGGAGAGGCCTATAGTAGAAGAAAAGGTAAGCCGCTGCTCTGAAAGGACGATCTTAAAGCTGCATTTCAGGCTTGTAGACTTGCTCAGATCACATAGTTTGAAGTGGGAGCTTGCTCTTAAAAATCTAGCAGCAGTTTCCACACCAACCTAACTAATTCACAAAACATTTTCACTACTTAACCATTGAATACAGTGCCCAAACCGTACATTTTCTAAATTAGTTATGGTGTTAGCGAAACATATTTTAAACTAGACTTTGTTTGCAAGTTTCTAAACATCAAATGATTATTTTGGCAGTGACGCACCATGAAAACGTAAGCAGTAGCACAGCATCAGTTTATTACACAGGCTTCTCAAGCCTATATGCTAAAGAGTCATCCCATGTGTTGGACTTTGTTTTAGGTAGGGGGTTAGAGATGTCATTGGGGTGTTAGTTAAGCAAGTTAAACACTCAGGTTCCAACACTATTTAATGTTATGTAACTTCAAATTTTTGTCCCTTTTGGTATGTACTGCAAATGTCAGAAAACAGCCAATTATTGTTAGCACTAAAGTCAAAGGGTGTCATCAAATGCTGTATTTTCTATTTAGCTACATTCCAATTTAAAATGCATTATTTGGCAAGCAAAGGCTGCCTTTGATCTACTTTGCATACAGTGCAAACACACTTCATCAGGACATTCAGCGTCCAAAGGAACACAGAGCAGGTCAAACTCAGCCTCTGAACCGTCATGTATAGTGCTCCGTTATAATCAATGGAATTAGGCTGACTTGTGTTTGACATGTGTTCCAAATACACCTGTCAACATGAGCCCTTATTTCCTTTGAATTTATATTTTAATACACGTGTATTTATTATAGTATTGTATTTTATTGTGTTTGTTTTGTTTGACACCGTTAACAATATGGAATAATTTTGATTGTAAACTCTCGCAAGCAGGGCCCTCCTAATCATTTTGTATTGATTTGTATTTAACTTTCCTGTCTCCCTTTATTTTGAGAAGAGCTGTGCAAACTATTGGTGCTCTATAAATCCTGTATATTAATAATTATTATTTGTAAGTAATATGTAGACTTACTACCATATTTTAAGATTTGCGAAGAGCTGGTTCACACTACAGCGACTTGGGAGGCCCCAAGTCGCTTGACAAGTGAAATCCCATAGAAGTGAAGGGGAGTGGTCTTAATGTACACTACTAAGTCGTTTCGACTTCAGAAAAGGTTCCTGTACTACTTCAAGGCGACTTCTATCCGACTTGTGTCATAGAATTTAATGGAAGTCGCCTCCAAGTCGGATCCCCATCTATATTGAAGCGACTTTACAGGGAAAAGAAAAGCAAATTACCCAGGCAACAGCCTCCCTCCCTTCTCTGATTGGCCACCAGAAAAGTTGCCTGCCATTGAGGTTGCTTTGAGTCGCGTTGTAAGTCAACCAAAGTCATGCAAAGTTGCGCTGAAGTCGCGTTCAAATCACCTGCAAAGTCATGCCTGAAGTCGGTAGTGTGAACCGGCTCTAATGTTTAGAGGGAAACTAACTGCTTTCAAAGGTAATCTTGAGTAGGATTTCACTTAGACTCAAACTAAGTAGCAAAATAATGGACACACAAATTTACAGTCATTAATGGACAACCATGACAAAATATATTATATTTTTCTGATACCTGTGCATGATTAAACATTTCAATACTGGACACTTTCACCCCTTTCCTGCCCAGGCCAATTTTTAGCTTTCAGCGCTGTCACATTTTCAATGACAATTGCTCGGTCATGCAACACTGTACCTATATGAAATTTTTTAGCATTTATTTCACACAAATAGAGCTTCCTTTTGATGGTATTTAATCACCACTGGGTTCTTTATTTTTTTGCTAAATAAAATAGAATAAAAAGTTTGAAAAAAAAAGTCACAATTTTTTGGAAAATTAATCAATTCAAAAAATGTTGTTTTTTTCACAATTTCTTTTCTTAACCACTTGAATACAGGACGTTTATACCCCCTTCCTGCCCAGACCAATTTTCAGCTTTCAGCGCTCTCACACTTTGAATCTCAATTACTCTCTCAGGCTGCACTGCAAAAGGTTTTTTAACACTGAAAAAAAAAGTTTGAAAAATAAGATAAAATAAATCGTTTTTTTATTTCTTGGGTCACCACTAATTTATGGTAGTTTTCCTTCGAGATAAACACACTTTATTTACGATTTTTTAAAGTATATCCATGTCACAACGTACTGGCTCGTTAACAGTAACTTTTACACTGTCGCGACTTTCGATTTTTAACCGGACCCGTCCTTTCCCCACTTTCACAGGTCATAACTTTACAAATTAGTACGTGTCCATAGTCTTTTTATATTATATAAAACAGTACCAACAGGTAA
>BLSH010286653.1:253936-319734 GCA_018402905.1 Glandirana rugosa | reverse complement strand
CCGCGGTTTGTTTACATCACATGACCGGCTGTGATTGACACAGCCGGTCATGTGGTAAAGAGCCAAATCTATTGGCTCTTTACACGGATCGGAGCTGGGCTTTGTCCGAGGGACAAGCCTCAGCTCCGATCGCCGCGCTGCGCGCACGTGAGGCTCCTTTGTGACCGGCTGTGATTGGACACAGCCGGTCACGGGGTAAAGAGCCAATTTTATTGGCTCTTTACCCCGATCTGGGGGGGACACAACCCCCCGGCAGATGAGCGATCCGCGATCGCCGCTGTGCGGGCCCCTGGGGGCCCGCAGTAGCGGCGAGAAGCGGAGGACGTCATATGACGTCCTCCCGGATCGACGGCCAGTCCCTGCCGACGTCATTTTACTATACGTCGGTAGGGAACTGGTTAAATACTGTCAGCAGTGCAGTACAGCACCATCATGTAACTGGTGTGGCGGTAATCAAGACTTACTGGTGACAGTATGTTCAAAAATATGGGTTTTTTTTTCAATTTTTTTTACACATTTTTTTTCTTTTTTACTACAATTTATTTATTTTATAACAATTTTTTTATTTTACATACTGTTACCAGAGCAATACAGTGTTGCCATAGTAACACTGTACTATTCTGGAGAGGTGATCACTGTTATAAGCAACTGTTTTTTATGAATGACATCCATTCATCCAATTCATACTATTGTGATCAGCTGTGATTGGCCACAGCTAATCACATGGTACAGATGGGCTATGATTGGCTCTGTCTGTACCATGTGAAAACTGTGGCCAATCACAAAGATCAATATAATAGTACACAATGAATGGCTATGAACAGAAGCCATTCATTGTGTACAATCGCCATGTGACCCACTGTGATTGGTCACAGTGATCACATGGTACCGCAGTGACTTGGCACACTGATCTGTCATCTGTTGTGTCCGGCGTACACAGTGGGTGATCAATCGCGATGCAGCATGGCCCATGGGACATGCGCGAGGTGCGATTCTAGGAGAATGTCATATGACATCCACCCAGGATAGCAGCGCTCCTGCTCAGCCGTCATTTGACTATAGGCCAGGCATGAGGCAGTTAATACATATAATATTCATATTATTTTATATGAATTCTTTTTTTATTTTACATGCTGTTTTTTATATTTTCTCCACATCTACATGGAGATCAGGCTATTTATAAGTAGAAGATTTCATCCATCAGGATAAAAAGTGATTGTGGTAAGCACTGTATATCAGAAAAGGTTATAGTGTTGTTAGAATGTGTTATACATCCCTGGAATTGGAGGCTGTTGCTGAAAAGCTGTTTTGAGTACAGCAGATTAGGACTTACCAGTGTTTGCTCTTCTATCAGTGTTATGAGAAACTTAATGTGAGACAAGCTGACACTGCTGCATGTGGTCATGAAATGGTTAAGCTTGTGCATGGTGAGCTGCACTCCTCTCCTTTGCTCATGTGAGCATTCCAGCTACCTACTTTACTTTCTAAATATAAGGATCACTTTAACTCATGTACTCAATTCTACACATACTTTTGAAAGTAAAGTATTTCCTGTCGGGCTAATCCCTTAAATCTTTGGTTGTGTATAAAATTGAAAACATGCTGTCATATGGGTAATGGTGAAAGATTTGACATGGGCCTGTATTTATAAAGGCTCCAATGTGTAGAACTATCCAAGATTCAAAGGGTAACTCCACTTTCTTGGGAAAAAATAGCAATTAAAAAAAATAATATAGTATATATAATTACTATGGAATCCATATTATAATTAAATGTTATTAAAATGACCTTTCCTTTTCAATCTGCAGTGCTGTAATTTTCTGTAAAATGCAATGCAATATGACAACCTGGAGACATTCTGTACATAGATGGTGTACAGAATGCCCCCAAAAACATAATTTACTGCTTGAGTGATTGGCTCACTGATTTTCTCAGAAGACTGCAACTCAGATTTTGGGCATCCTCTGCAACAAAGATATCATTTTGTAGCCGTATTAGTGCACTTTGCACAAAAACAATTGATAAATGTCAGTGAACTTTTTTTTTTGAACCAACGTTCAAATTTTCAGGACAAGCTTTCAGGGTATAGCTGGTATCAGTGGTGTGTGGGGTTTTTCTTTTTTTTGGAGGGGCGACAAACAACCCCCACTCCGTCGGGTCACCCGCACCCCCCGGAGGCCTTGCGGTCGGTCATCCAGCCCTGCACTTACCCCATCTAGGTTGCGGACGGGCAGCGCTCCTACGAACGACAGGTGGTGGACCCCCCATTGGAATCCATGCGTCTGGCACCCTGCATGTAGATCAGGGGGCTTGACACATGGATGGGGGGGCGGCGTCCATGTGCTTTTAATGGACGGGCCGCCACTGTCAGGTATGCTTTATTAGGTACTGCAGATTTGTCACAGACTTGCCTGACACTTTCATTTACATTTACCAGGATTAGCCATTTTTCATCATTTGCAACATTAAGAATTATTTTTGCTTAATTTAGGTTTCCTTATTAATGCCTTTATTTTCTTGGAAAGGTTTCTTATTTCTTCAATAAAACCATACCACTTTTCAATTCTTTTAATTACATTTAAAAGTCTATATACTGTATACAGTTGGTCCCCTCGTTACAAACATCTGACTTACGAATGACTCCTACTTACAAACTGAGGGAGACAACAGGAAGTTAGCGGAAATCTCCTCATAGGAAGGGATATTCACCCCTGTAAGAGTTATTATGGGAAAAAGGTGTCTCCACTGAAGCTTTATCACCAAGGTTTGTTCCTCAACAACCCAAATTTTGCACTCCCTGCATGTTGAGCCTCTGCATGTGGCCAGGCTGTGAAAAAGTCTCAGACATGTGGTATCGCCATACTCAGGAGGAGTAGCAGAATGTGTTTTGGGGTGTAATTTGGGGTATGCATATGCTGGGTGTGAGAAATAACCTGTTACAATGACAATTTTGTGGGAAAAAAAAAGAAAAGAAAAAAAATCTTCATTTTGCAAAGAATTGTGGGAAAAAATTACAACTTCAAAAAATTCACCATGCCTCTTACTAAATACCTTGGAATGTCTACTTTCCAAAAAGGGGTCATTTGGGGGGTATATGTACTTTCCTGGCTTGTTAGGGTCTCAAGAAATGAGACCGTCAGTATATCAGGTGTGATCAATTTTCAATGATTGGCACCATAGCTTGTAGACTCTATAACTTACACAAGGACCAAATAATATACACTTATTTGGGTTATTTTTACCAAAGATAGGTAGCAGTATAAATTTTGGCCAAAATTTACAAAGAAAAATTACTAATTTGCAAAATTTTATGACAGAAACAAAGAAAAAGGCATTTTTTCAAAACATTTTCAATCTTTTTTTATTTATAGCACAAAAAATAAAAAAAACCCTAGTGATTAAATACCACCAAAAGAAAGCTCTATTTGTGTGAAAAAAAGGACGCAAATTTCATATGGGTACAATGTTGCATGACTGAGTAATTGTCGTTCAAAGTGTGATAGTGCTGAAAGCTGAAAAATGGCCTGGACAGGAAGGGGGTTTTCGTGCCCAGTACTGATGTGGTTAAAAGGCCTTCTTTGGTATTGACTGTCAGAGTAGAGATCCAGAGTCTGCATCTATTGTCTTTTTAGGTGTTCTGTGCCCTAATCCCTCTCTCCCTAATGTATTGGGTATTTGATAAACTCTGTAAAACGTCTTAAAGTTACTGATGCCCAGTTTCTTCCTCCCCACAAAGAGTCAAGGATTTTTGCCCTGAGGTGAAATGCTAGCCCACTGAGCTACCTCCAATATTACCTAGGGGTAAGGGGTACTACATATCAAAAGCTGGTTAGTTATTTTATCTTTTAATGCACTTCATTTTTTCTTTATATTTTGGTTAGAGATCAGCTTTAAATATACCTGTCGTGTCATTTTTTTTTTTTTTTAACTTCAACACAACTTTATTGTGATACAAGTAGACATCAATATCATTGTTACAATTATTGTCAGATCATCATATATCATTGTTACAATGGTTGCCAGATCAGCATATCTGTTTTTCAATGTGTTGTGACTGAATAGTATTGTTAAGCATTTGGCAAAAGTGCAAGACATAGTATGTGTCATTTTTCTTAAATTGTATGTACAGCCAAACCTTTGTTTTTCTTTTTGGATTTGGTTTGGGATTGAGCAGAGGGTTAGAACTATCTCCGTTAGAAAGATTTACCTCTACTTCCTGTTGACAAAGTGTGACTAGACAGGAAATGGGGGTAACTCTTCTACAGCAACACAGACAGAAATACAAACAACTTTTTATTTTAGTAGAATAGGGATTTGTATTTCCATCTGTGTTCCTGTCCGATAAAACCATTGTCAACCAAACAAGGGTTCTAATACCACCCAGCACCTAAAATTAGAAAAAAAGTAAGGCTTCAGCAGAAAAAGGGGGTTAATCTTCATATTTAACAGTCACAAGAATATGTTAGCATCAGTGAAAAGGGTCATGTGGCTTGGAACCTGGGAAGATAGACTGAGTGCTGAAGTGATGCCATATACTTATAAAGTGCATATTGCTATAGTTTCTTTGCAGGGCAGAAGAGCAAGTAAACTCATTGATGGCAATGGACAAGGCAGCGGGCAAGGCAGAGAGCGTCCAACGAAAGGAGTTTTGTCACTGGCCATGCAAATGCTCCAATAAACCTGTATGCCCCATGGGAACAAGCCTGGTGAAGGATGGTTGTAGATGCTGTAAGATATGTGCTAAACAACTGGGTGAAAGTTGCAATGAAGCAGAGGTGTGTGACCACCACAGAGGTCTGTACTGTGACTTCTCAGCTGACGCCCCCAAGTTTGAAGTTGGGATTTGCAAATGTAAGTTTGCTTTGTACTTGTTGGCTGTATTGGGGGATTTGTTAACTTGTTCCTTTCATCATTTGATGATTTGTAACCGTAAAGTATTATTGATCAGTGACCACTATGCTATGAATTTTAATCATGCATTTTATTTACAGCTTTATGTTGGTCAACAAAGTAGGAACAATAAAAAAAATACACAAAGAAATATGAGGTACGTCCAGAAAGTAAAGAGAATGATATAAATAAATAAAGGATAAATAAAGGATTTAAAAATCCTGTTATTGAAAAAGTGTACAATTGAACATTGTCTCCTTCAAAGTATGCACCTTGTAAGAGTACACAATGCTCCCATCATTTTTTCCATTCTTCATAGCATCCCTGGAAGTCTTCAAGTGGGATGGCGTTCATAGTGGCTCTTTGGATATCTACTGTTAGGAATAGTCCCTCCAGCGGGCGGTGCTGTGGCTCGGGGATCCATGGGCTGCAGTTCCGGTGTCCACCAGTGGGTGTCAGTAAAGGGCTCATCTGGTGGTGGGACTGTGGCTCCTGGATCCATGGGCTGCAGTTGCAGTGTTCACCAGCGGATGTCTCCCAGTAATCAGAGGCTTATGAGTCACCACCTGACGCTCGTTACAGGAAGGATATTTAAACCCTGTTTACCATATGCTTAGTGCCTTGGTGTTTGTTCTCCATGTACCTCTGTATCCTGAATCCTGAACCCTGTATCTGTAATCCTGAATGCTGTTTCTGGAATCCTGAATTCTGTATCTGAAATCCTGAACTCTGTATCCTGAACCCTGAATCTACTCCTGGACCCCTGTCTGCAGTCTGATCCTGTCTCACCGGCTTTCCCATCATCTGTTCCCGGTTTCTGCCTTGTCTTGCTCCCTGCTCCCTCTGATTGATCTCCCGTGCATGACCCTGGCCTGGCTACGTTTACGGTTTGGACATTTTCCTATACCTGTATAGCAGTTTTCACTATTTCTGTTGCTGTGGTTGTTTACACGGTTTCTTATATTAGATGTGCGTTTGGATCACCATTTTACTTATATCCTTAATAAATCACTTTATTCACTTTACGTTGTGTTTGGTATTCTCTGTGCAGTTCACACATTTCTGGTCACACCAGTTGCTGACTTAACACCAAGGCCAGTCCTGACCAGAAGTGACTGCACAGGGAAGCCATCTTGGTTTTGGTGGCAACATGCATCCGTAGGAGGTTGTTTATTTTTCTCTGCTGGTGACAGAGGATCCTGATTATTGCCGCCAAACGTTGAAGGAGTGGACTAGGGATCAACTTTTGGAATGTATACGGCTGGCTCAGGTCCTAGTTGATCAGGGCAGTATGTTGTTCAGTGATGTTCAGCCTTTGATTCAAGTGTGTGCAGAGTTGGCTTTGTCCAGCATTAATAAGGGCAGTGATGAATTTTTCCCCTCGCTTCAGCAAGGCTGAGGTAGAATCGCTGTTATGGTTATTTGAAGATGACTCTTTGAGCATTATTCAGCACGTCCTCAACAGGTGTTAATGGAGTGCATAAATGCAGTGCAGGCTTTTGTCAGAAAGACCATATGTACACCAAATTTTGTTCAACATATACTACAGGCATGGTCAGATATATTGCATTCAGCCCCAGTCAGCTTGCACCAACCAATTCCTGCCACTAGAGACCTACCTGCTCAAAGTTCCTTCTCTCCTTCAACTACAGCAACCACAGTCACAGGCCAATATACTCTGCTACCTACCAAGTATCAGTACCCCGTTTCCACCTGCTGCATCTACCCTGCCTTTAACCCACCTACCTCTTCTCCGCTTCCTGCAACAATTCCACAAAAATCCCCCTTATTGACCACTCCCTCCTTACCATACGCCAGCCATACTCTTCCATCAGCTACACCCCCTATTTACAGCCCTGCAGTCACTTACAGAACTCCAGTGGTAAAACCTAAGAAGAAACTGAAGTTTTTCTCAACCTGCACTATCCAGCCTGTATCCAATACTGCCTCCACACCAGCCAATGTACCCCAGTCTGCCTCCACACCAGCCAATGTACCCCAGTCTGTCTCCACACCGACCAATCTGCTCTAATCTGCCTCCACACCAGCCGATCTGTTCCAGCCTGCCTCCACACCAGCCACTCTGCCTCAGTCTACCTTCACGATTGCTGATAAGGTTTGGCCTGCTTCCGACAGAACTAAACATGCTGTCCAGCCTGCTGATCCTGTGCCCGCTGTCTGGCCTGCTGATACTGTGCCCGCTGTCCAGTCTGACGATTCAGTGCCCGCTGTCCAGTCTGACGATCCAGTGCCCACTGTCCAGTCTGATGATCTAGTGCCCGCTGTCCAGTCTGACGATCCAGTGCCTGCTGTCCAGTCTGACGATCCAGTGCCCACTGTCCAGTCTGACGATCCGGTGCCCGCTGTCCAGTCTGATGTTCCTGTGCCCACTGTCCAGTCTGATGATCCAGTGCCCACCGTTCAGTCTGACGATCCAGTGCCTGCTGTCCAGTCTGACGATCCAGTGCCCGCTGTCCAGTCTGATGACCCGGTACCCGCTGTCCAGTCTGATGTTCCAGTGCCCGCTGTCCAGTCTGATGTTCCGGTACCCACTGTCCAGTCTGATCCTGTGCCTGCCATCCAGTCTGATGATCCTGTGCCCACTGCCCAGTCTGATGACCCAGTGCCCACTGTCCAGTCTGATGATCCGGTATCCATTGACAGTCTAATGATCTGGAACCCGCTGTCCAGCCTGATGTCCCAGTGCCCGCTGTCCAGTCTGATGTTCCGGTGTCCGCTGACCAGTCTGACGATCCGGTGCTCGCTGTCCAGTCTGATGTGCTTCTGCCTGCTGCTCAGCCTGATCAGTTGGATGGTTGTGTAAAGGCTGAGTGTTCATCTGTTAATGGGTCGGAAAGCTCTGAACCTTCATATGACTTATATGGTTTGTCTACTTGGCCTAAGATTCAGTTGAAGGTTGCCTCGGTAGAGTTCCTCTGGCAGTGTGTTGCTCCTATGGCGCCCGATCCTGGTGGTCTAGACATAACATGGATGAATAATGGCTGCATTTGCCTTCATGACCCTGGTCGTGGTAAACTCCTAGGGAATGGCGGAGTACGATCTGTGCCCTGCCATGATCTGGGAGCGACTGCCACAGCTCCGGGTGTACTAGGAGACCCAGGTTGGGTAACCGATGCCTCGAAGAGGCCTAATGGGTTCTTGATGCGCAGTGCAAGTCCTGGAGACCAGGCAAGCTATTCAGTAATGACAGGACACATCGGTGCCTGTATTCCAGTACTGTCACATGACCCCAGGGCTAAATTTGAAGATAACCCGTGTGACCCTGGTGTTGGGTTATCTACTGTGTTGAGGGACTCGAAGCTGCGAATGTGTTACACCCCAGGGGAATCGCCCAGCAGGACACCCAACCAGTCGTCTGACCCCGGCAGTTGCGTGATCCAGGTGGGGGGACACGTTACCTTCCGATGGATCTTGGCAGTGGGGCATCTTGCTGGAGACCCAGGGCTTCTTCTGTTTTCAAGGAACTCCTTCGGTGGACTCATGAAGCAGAGGACTTTTCCTTATGGACTAGATCCCCTATGGCTGTGTGGAGCGTCCTGAGGCCGCTCCTTAGAGAGGGGTTACTGTTAGGAATAGGCCCTCCAGCAGGTGGCGATGTGGCTCGGGGATCCATGGGCTGCAGTTCCAGTGTCCACCAGCGGGTGTCAGTAAAGGGCTCATCTGGTGGTGGCACTGTGGCTCCTGGATCCATGGGCTGCAGTTCCAGTGTCCACCAGCGGATGTCTCCCAGTAATCAAAGGCTCATGAGTCACCACCTGACGGTTGTTACAGGAAGGATATTTAAACCCTGTTTACCATATGCTTAGTGCCTTGGTGTTTGTTCTCCATGTGCCTCTGTATCCCGAATCCTGAACCCTGTGTCTGTAATCCTGAATGCTGTTTCTGGAATCCTGAATCCTGTATCTGCAATCCTGAATGCTGTATCTGGAATCCTGAATCCTGTATCTGGAATCCTGAACCCTGTATCCTGAACCCTGAATCTGCTCCTGGACCCCTGTCTGCAGTCTGATCCTGTCTCACTGGCTTTCCTGTCATCTGTTCCCGGTTTCTGCCTTGTCTTGCTCCCTGCTCCCTCTGATTGATCTCCCATGCATGACCCTGGCCTGGCTATGTTTACGGTTTGGACATTTCCCTATACCTGTTTAGCAGTTTTCACTATTTCTGTTGCTGTGGTTGTTTACACTGTTTATTATATTAGATGTGCGTTTGGATCACCATTTTACTTATACCCTTAATAAATCACTTTATTCACTTTAGGTTGTATTTGGTATTCTCTGTGCAGTTCACGCATTTCTGGTCACACCAGTTGCTGACATCTACATTACCAAAATGGTGTCCTTTCTCATGTTCAAATCCTGAGTCACGATTTCATGAACAATTGACTTGGCAATTCCCGTTCCCTCTGAAATTATTCTAGATAGTCAAGTTTGATCGTCTTCTCGGCGCTCCACCAGGGCCATCACCGACCCCGGCGGGGCCGATCCGAGGACCTCACTAAACCATCCAATCGGTAGTAGCAACGGGCGGAGTGTACAAAGGGCAGGTACTCAATCAACGCAAGCTTATGACCCGCACTTACTGGGAATTACTCGTTCATGGGAAATAATTGCAATCCCCGATCCCTATCACAAACAGGGTTCAGCGGGTTTCCCGCACCTGTCGGCGAAGGGTAGACACACGCTGCTCTGTTCAATGTAGCGCGTGTGCAGCCCCAGACATCTAAGGGCATCACAGACCTGTTATTGCTCGATCTCGTGTGGCTGAATGCCACTTGTCCCTCTAAGAAGTTGGACGCGGACCGCCAGGGGTCGTGTAACTAGTTAGCATGGGGGAGTCTCGTTCGTTATTGGAATTAACCAGACAAATCGCTCCACCAACTAAGAACGGCCATGCACAATCTGTCAATCCTTTCTGTGTCTGGGACGGGTGAGGTTTCCCGTGTTGAGTCAAATTAAGCGGCAGGCTCCACTCCTGGTGGTGCCCTTCTGTCAATTACTTTAAGTTTCAGCTTTGCAACCATACTCCCCCTGGAACCCAAAGACTTTGGTTTCCTGGAAGCTGCTCGGCGGGTCATGGGAATAACGCCGACGGATCACCAGTCGGCATCATTTATGGTCGGAACTACGACGGTTTCTGATCGTCTTCGAACCTCCGACTTTCGTTCTTGATTAATGAAAACATTCTTGGCAAATGCTTTTGCTTTGGTTCGTCTTGCGCCGATCCAAGAATTTCACCTCTAGCGGCATAATACGAATGCCCTCGGCCATCCCTCTTAATCATGGCCCCAGTTCCGAAAACCAACAAAATAGAACCGGAGTCCCATTCCATTATTCCTAGCTGAAGTATTCAAGTAGTCACGGTTGAGGACAGACCTCGCTGCATCAACATTCTGTTCCCTTTTTGACCAACAGCGCACTGTTGTCAGAATGATTGCAGAGGAAACGGGAATTACCAAGTCAATTGTTCATGAAATAGTGACTCGGGATTTGAACATGAGAAAGGACACCATTTTGGTAGTGTGGATAATGTCCAAAGAGCCACTACGCGGGTTCTGGACGCCATTCCATTTGAAGACTTCCAAGGATGCTATGAAGACTGGAAAAATCGATGGGAGTGTTTTGTACACTCACAGGGCACATACTTTGAAGGAGACAATGTTCAATTGTAAAATTTTTCAATAAAATAATTTTTAAAATATCATTCTCATTACTTTCTGGACATACCTCGTATACATTTCAGAGTATCTTCAAATAATATCCCATTTCAGTTTTACAAAATTCCAAACGAGTGCTGTTGAATTACAGATAGTCCTTGTATTTACCTGAGTAGTGGTACAGTTCTAAGCATTCACATTTGTAGGGTCTCAGTCTGCAAACAGATCAGATTCTAAAGTCTCGTCAGATTTCACACAACCAATATTATGTGGTTTGGAAGCAAGGAGATTGTGAACATCACATGCATCCCTCAGACACCCAGAGCTCTGGGCTTTCAAACAGATTGGCACAGAGATCTTTGCAGAGCCATATTGTGATTATCTAAGCGTTATAATCATAAAAAGGTAATCATTTTGTATATAATGTATTGTATATCACACTTTACACAGTAATTTTATGTGAATACATTTTTTTTCAGCATCTGACTTTTGCATAAACTATTACTTGTGGTAATTTCTCTAAAACCATCATGAAAAATTACTAATAATGCTAAATGACTGAGTCTAGACTGATGAGGCCCGCTACAGTGCTAACATCCTTTTGGCTCAGCCCCACACTTAAGTAACTGAACCCCATGGACTTGTTTAGAGCCAGGATATGGATCAAAGCCAATTTGTCTCCCATAGTAGTCTATGTACCCCTCTTAAACATGCGCAGACATTAGGATGAAGAAGCTGCCTCAAAGGATGTAAACCTTGTGGCAGACCTCCAGAGCCAAACTCAGTGAAATGGGGGCAAAAGGAAACAGAACACTGAAAGTTTCCTTACCCTTTAAAGCTCTGAATGAACCACGAGAGTTTTTTTTTTCTTTCTGTTAAAACCTATTTAGCATGACATAATTAAGAGGAGAATCGTTCATACATGGTATGTGCATGTAAAAGGCATGGTGACACCTTATAATTTCTTTGGTAAATGTATGTTTATTGATTACAAGAAGTACATGGGACTGTAACAAGGTGCATCATATCCATTAGATACACGGTAGAAAGATGGCAAGTGAGCATCTGCCAAACATAGTTGGATTGATTTACTATAACTGGAAAGAGCAAAATCTGGTGCAGCTCTGCATAGAAACCAATCAGCTTCCAGTGTTTATGTCAAAGCTTAATTGAACAAGCTGAAGTTAAAATCTGATTGGCTACCATGGACAGCTGTACCAGATTTTGCACTCTCCAGTTTTACTAAATCAACCCTAGTACTAACCAGTAATACAACAGTATATAGATACATGCCTATTTGCATGGCTTAATATGATGCCCCTTTTTTGAAAAAAAATATGACCCATGGAACATTCAAACTTATAACAAAGAAATGAGTATTAATTAGCACATAGTATAAATATACCTGATATTTTCTGTCTTTGAACTTACAGATATATATGCTGTTGGATGTGAACTCAACGGTGTGCTTTATCAGAATGGACAATCTTTTCAGCCAAGTCCCTTTTACACCTGTCTTTGTATAAGTGACACAATTGGATGCTCTCCACTGCTTACTTCCAAACAAGATGGAAGTCAATGCACAGAGTCTACAGACGTCACAAAAAAAAAGGCTGATGTATCAAACTGTGCTCTAGAGAAGAATGCAGCTATGACAGAAAACAAACTTATACCAGGTATATCGCATTATCTAGTTTCCTTTGTTCACTGTAAGGCCTCCTATACAGGTCAACCCAACCTGTTGATTTAAACTAAATTCTGTTTTAGTCCACAATAATATTTTATCATAGTTTGTAGCACTGACAGATGTCTATGTAAGTTTGTTTAGTGATATTGAGCCAGACATTTCCAGTATGTAAGAAACATACATAGAGGTCGTTAGTTTACCTAGTGATTAATGTTTTTTTAAAGTTTTTGTGGGGTTTAGGATGAACACATTTTGATCTTTGTGTGTAGACATTGCTAATACTGTAACAAATGTGACAGCATGTAAGGTATTTGAAAAGCATCTGGGATTAATGGTGGAAATATCAACTTTGAGTTGTTCAAAGGAAACAAACACTGAAGAATATTTGTAGGCAGTAAATACCTTTTTTTTTTTTTTTTTTTTTTTTTTTTGAGTTCTAGAGTTATAGAAGCCTTAAGCTGGCTATAGATGGCCAGTAGTCACAGCAGCTGATCTACAATAGTTTTCCAACATCCCCATTAGACAGAAGTTGATCTAACGATCAATATCTGTCAGGCAGGGACGGCCACGCATCAGTGGTGGCTGGTGAAATTTTAGGATGGGGGAGCGCCAGACCCCACCCCTTATAGATTCAACCCATTGTGTCAGGAGTATATAGCCCAGCATCACTAGATAAAAGTATATACAGCATCACTAGAGGAGTATATACAGCATCACCAGAGGAGTATATACAGCATCACCAGAGGAGTATATAGCATCACCAGAGGAGTATATAGCATCACCAGAGGAGTATATATAGCATCAACAGAGGAGTATATATGCCATCGCCAGAGGAGTATATAGCATTACCCTTGGAGTATACAGCATCACCAGAGGAGTATATAGCATCATCAGAGAAGTACATAGCATTACCATAGGAGTATATAGCATCATCAGAGGAGTACATAGCATTACCCTTGGAGTATATAGCATCATCAGAGTAGTATATAGCATCATCAGAGGAGTACATAGCATTACCATAGGAGTATATAGCATCATCAGAGGAGTATATAGCATTACCATAGGAGTATATAGCATCATCAGAGGTGTATATACAGCATCAACTATAGGCCGGTCTCCACTCCTGTAGGCCTGCAACTTGCAAATAGCAGAAAAAAATCATTGCAGTTGCAGGCAATCACATGTAGATTGTGATACTACTTATTTTGAAGGCCCCTCAACGCAGTGACACACCATAGCACAGCACATGTGTGTTTTACTGTGTGTGTGTTACTGCTACATGTTAGAATGGTATTACCATGCTTTAACATGTAGCAATGCAACACATAGTAAAAGACACGTGCTGTGCTATGACTAGATGCGTTGAGGGGCCTTCAAAAATGAATTGTACCGTCCGTGACCATCCATCCAGCCAGTGCCACAAATTCTAATTACAATTTGCAAATATTGCATCATAAATAATTACCCACACAACTACGGTACTACCCCCTAACCAGGCCAGGCATGAATAAAAGGCGGTAATTTGGGTAAAAACTAAAAACTGTAACATACGTGAAGAGACTAGAAGACAGGCTGGGTGAGCAGAACTTCCAGGTGGTGCCAGGTGGAGAATGGCTGGCTGCGTCAGCGAGCTCAGCTTAGCAGCAGAGCAGAGTGCAGAACTGCAGACACACACAGTCCTGGTGGCCAGGACTCTCTCCTCTCTAGGTCAGAGCGAGGTCGCACTCCGAGTCTCACAGCGGCAGCGTGCCTGTCCGACCATGATGGGCCAGTCTACTACGCCTCTCTGTGGGGGGGGGGAGATGAACGAAGGGCAGCAGGGCTTGTTTATTCGATTGCAGGAGCACAGAGAGAATACTGTCTGTTTTTTCACAATTCTTCACGCACATAATCATTACACACATATATTGTATGTGTGTAATACAGGGGCAGCGGTGGCGGTAGTACTCAAAACTTAGAACAGACCTGTGTGCAGAGTGCCCCCCCCGCCTCAGTACCCCCTGCCCGAATGGTCAGAGTGACTCACTTACTCAGTCACTCAATTGAGTTCGCATCACCCGGCCCGCCCTATCTCCACCTCCCTAGTGCAGGAAAAAATTAGAGAGCTCAATAGGCGGCCCAGGCCGACATATCGACCCATCCTAATGAGCATAATAGGGGCTGCCAAGGGAGCAAATGAGCATGGAGAAAAGATTTCTCTGTGCTTCTCAATGACAATTTTTATTATTTCTAGGACGGACAGCCTGTTGCTAGGCAGATTAGAATAAAAAATGACAATTAGACCTTTTTTTTCTAATCTACCTAGCAACAGCAGAAAAAATAATTATTATTATTGTTATATTAGTTTATTATTTTATTTTTTTTTGTTCGGGGGGGGGCATTGCCCCAGGAGCCCCTAAAGACAAGCCTCCACTGCCACACATGGAACGAAATTGGCTGGTCCCTGCTGAACCAGATGAGTTTTGATCCATCTATGGCCAGCTTTGACATTATTATGACCTTCAGGTAACTAGCATTTTTTGAGAACGTGAAGTCAGTAGTGGTAACCCATATATTTTCTTCCATACAGACGTCCTTTAAAGCCTTGTAATTGTATTATATGTTCCAGTAAATGTAGGAATCATTATTTTCTTTAAGGCATTTTGTCTTTCAATTGTCAGCACTTTTCCTTATCGGGATTCATTGTATATTCTGTGCATGGGAAGCAAAAAATAATTTTCTGAATGAATAAGCTGCTGAAGGTTGACTATATCCGCTTTTAGCATTTGTGATCCAATTATATGAGATGTATCTTGTGTATGATATCTAGATCATTGACCTTAATCAGTAGCTGTCACTGTGTAATGTAAGTGTTAATAGTTTTAGCTTTGTGTATTCATCTATACTATGGCTCACAGATGCTTATTATATTTGAAGATGACTCACAGGCTGTTCCGAATCTGTTTTGTCAGATCACTTGCATTAAGTGCAGAAATCTCACTGCAGGTTTTTTAAAACCAATAATTTAGCACATTGTGTGTCAGTGCCAAATTATTGTCATTCATATAATAATGGCATTGCTTTGTTTAGGCACATACCATTTTCAGCTAAACAATACTTTCACTAGTATTGGCAGAAGTTTGGTTGTAATTATCATCAGCAAAACAATGATGAATTGCTAAGGGGATTTATGTATGAACAGTAAGCTAACAAAAACATTTCTTGACGCCCATAGTAATTAAACAGCTTGCAACTGCACTCTAGTACAAAATTGAAAGGGCTCATTTTAATCTGCTTTGGACTTGGAAAAGTGATCCACGGTGGATCAGGCAATACATTTTTTTAAAAATTTTTGTTTTTTTTTGTATACATAAACAGTTTATTTGAGTGGGAGTACTGTACTGTGTGCCTAGCATTTGGCTCGAGGTTGTGGCTCAGCCCCATTCACTTGGCGGTGGTACAGCTAGCACAGATATATAATTTTTGCAGCTGCAGTTGTGAAGCAAAGCATCGTACAACTTCATCTGGCTGCTGTGTTATTTTGAGGTGGTTGGCCGGGTCACGGTAAAACTGTGACTCAACCTCTTATTTTACTGCCCTAGACTGCAAATGAAAACCAGCCTAAAACGATGGATTCTGGTTATTAGAACATATTTCCTGCTGGCCAGAGAGTTACTTTTTCAAACAACCTGCTGTTTTATAGGTTAATATTAACAGTAAGTCTTTTATTCTAGATAAGGGGTGGGAATTCAATGCTATAATAATCACTTTATATTTATTTTGTCATTTATGAATGTAGACATCATTTGGAAGATACACACATTTATAGACAATTTAAGTTTTGGATAGAGTGGAGATGGATTAGAAATCCTGTCATTTTTATTGGTGTCTGTGACCCTGTTAAGGAGATTCACAGTCTCTATTTGTCGTATTTACCATTACCATTATCATTAAAAGTAAAAGAAAATCCCAAATTTTGGGCTGTCCCCAGAAAAGTAATAGAGGGGAAATATCCCAATGGGGGCAATAGTTCTGGTGACCTGGGGGTCCCCAAGGAATTTGTAGGGATCTCCTCTTAGTTCCTGTTTGGCTATGGGACAGGAAGTGAAGGGAAATCTCTGCAATGGGACACAGATGGAGGAAAAAATCTGACAGGGGTTATAACTTATAACCATCCCTAACTCTATCCAAATTAAAAAAAAATGTTTTGCCTATAGTTCTACTTTAAGCATAGTAAATGCTACTTCATTAATGCTTTTCCTGCCACTAATGTAATACTCACATACTTTCCTGTCCACCAATATAGGGACCAGGTGATGCAAATCTAAAGCAATCCCTGTATAGAGATACAGTATGCTATCGTATAGGTCAATTACAGTATCCCTTTTTAAGCTATTCCATGTAAAAAGTAAAAGTGATGATTCCCTCAATAACAAAAAGAAAATTATACTACACTTCTATTCTGGTAACTGATAGAATGCTTTTCATCACAGGTATACAACTAAGCAGGAAGTTGCACACTGAAGATGACAGATCATATGCAACTTCGATAAAGCCAGACAAATCACACTGCATTCCTACCTAGGACCACCCTCCTTCTCTAATGTTTCATTACAGGCTGCAGAGATGTGATCAAGTAATTCACAACTAGTCAAACGTCCTACAAGGGGCAGGTCCAGGGGGACATTTCTGCTTAAAGTAATTAGTTATATCAGTATATTATTCTATTGATAAATCATATTAATTAATTTAAATCAGATATAAAAATTAACTTAACCACCTCAGTACCGGGCCTGTTTTTTGGGTTCGTTGTTTACAAGGTAAAATCATTTTTTTTTGCTATAAAATTACTTAGAACCCACAAACATTATATATTTTTTTCTAACACCCTAGAGAATAAAATGGCATTCAATGCAAAATTTTATGTCACACTGTATTTGCGCAGCGGTCTTCCAAGCAAGCTTTTTTTTGAATAAATTCAGTTTTTTTAGTTAAAAATAAGAAAACAGTAAAGTTATGGCAATTTTTTTCCATATTGTGAAAGATAATGTTACGCCGAGTAAAATGATACCCAACATGTCATGCTTCAAAATTGCGTCCGCTCACGGAATGGCGACAAACTTTGCAGCTTAAAAATCTCCATTGGCGATGTTTAAAAAATTCTACAGGTTAGCAGTTTTGTGCTACAGAAGAGGTCTAGTGATAGAATTGTTGCTCTCGCTCTAACGACCGCGGCGATACCTCACATGTGTGGTTTGAACACCGTTTTCATATGTGGGCGGGACTTACGTATGCGTTCGCTTCTGCGAGCGAGCTTGCAAGGACGGGGCGCTTTAAATTTTTTTTTTTGAATTATTTATTTTACTTTTTACTTTTTATTTTTACACTGTTCTTTTTTTTTTAAAAAAAATTGATCACTTTTATTCCTATTACAAGAAATGTAAACATTCCTTGTAATAGAAAAAAGCATGCCTGGACCTCTTAAATATGAGATCTGGGAAGAAAAGCTGGGGGTGCAGAGGCAGCAAACCCTTTAAGCAATATAAATCGCACTATTGGGAAGATATGTATTCCTTTTGTAAAGCACCTAGAAATAAAATAACAGAGCAGTCAAACTGCTGAAAAGGTTCAGAGGAATGCACGCAATGATAGAAGGTCCAAATGGTTAGAAAGTGGAGCCAATAAGGCAATCATATAACAATTAATTAGAAACAGTCCCAAATGCATCTTTTAGAGAGAGTTTAGATTCACATTTATAGGCATAAAACAGTGGACGTAACACATGTCCATCCAGTGAAGCCCAACAAGGGCTATATACCTAGAATTAGACAAAACTGCATAGAAAGTAATGCATCAGTACTATGGAGTCAGTGCAAAGATAAAGCGAATACACTGAGTTTAAGCAAACATACTTGCTGAGCAGGCTGTTGTAAATGCTATCACGTATAGTTAATAACTATAAAAGCCCCAAGGCAAAAAGACATCCGCTTGAGCAAACCATTCCAACTTTCATAGCAACCACTGAGTAGAGAGTTACCTTTACATGCCATCCAATCCACAAAGCACCCCCAGTTCCCAGCAGAAAACATTACCGAAAAAGCCGGCTATGAATACACCCTCCACTCGGCCGGCGTCTGACGTCACCGGCCGAGTGGGGACGAGGTTCCCGACAGGCGCATGCGCCTACTCAGGGAGTCCCGTCCAGACCACAATACCCACAAGGCTCCCAGAGAGGAGGCGCGGCAGGAGGAGGAGGGACTGGGGACGAGCTATACTGCCAGCCCGGCCCCCTCCCACGGGTACCCCCTAATACCCTTTGAAAGTGACCTGCATTTTATTGTATGCTACAATTTTCATTTTCATTTTTTGTCCCTACTGTTCGGGACTTTTAGATCTCTTGTAATCAATAAAATAATTTTGATTTTATGACTTGTGCATATTTGCCTTTTTGCACCGCATAATCCCAATTGGGGAACACCCGTCCTTACAAATTGCATACGTCGACTAAGGGATGAGGTGCGTCTTTATAGAATAATAATTTTTGGAAAGATTTTGTGCGGGAGAACAAACTCGAATGGTTAAGGTAGTATTTTAGTTGTATAAAAAAATTGGATCATTTGCAAAGAAAAAAAAAAAAGTCATAAGCAGGTATTGGCAATACATATTCATTTAAACTTGAGATAAAGTAAGTCAGGAAATATATGGCAAACACTAGCTTGTGTAAAGAGTTACATACTTTAATAAATTTCTTGTATTCAGGAGTTCAGAAATATTCCTCTGGCATACATACAATGGTGTTCGTTGCTTAACATGGGAACTCCCTCTAGTGTTTGCTTTTGAATAAGACTGTAATTGCAGCAAGGATGATGCTTTGTGGGAGTTGTAGTGTGGAAACAGGAAACCGTCAGCAGACTCTTAATGTCAAGGACTCCATTTCCCATCAGGCTGTGCTGCGGCGGAGACTTCTGGGAGGTGCAATGCATTGTAGGAGACTTATTTAAGGGGAAGGAGGAGCTAAAAACGGCCTCTTGGGAACGGCATGATCAATCAGAGAGGAGCCCTGTTTGCTGCTGCTATCAGATATAGGCCTGCGGCCTCTGTACAGTGTTCCAGCTGACTAAATTATCTGCAGGTGACACAGCTAGCCATCGCTCTCCAGCATCGCAGTGAGTGAACCACGGAGCCATCCGAAACTCATCTCTGCTTAGACAGAAGCCACAGCAGCTGCTGCAACAGTCATGTCTGTCGAGAGCTGCAAGGGGTGCAGTGGATGCCTTCTACCTCCCAGGGGCAAGCGGCCTGTGTGAACTAACGGTCCAAGCGTTACCAGCATCATCATCTGAAGTGCCGGATCGTCTGTTCGCATACAGTCCTTTGATGTCGGTGAACGAGCTCAGACCCACACATAAGAGTACTTATACTGTCTATGCAACATTTCTTTATTGCTTCTTGGATTACCATTGTTACCCGTTTATTCAAAGAAGCCAGCGTACATTGCAGTCTTCTTTAGTGCAGTGGAATTTAACCTCTTTGTGCCTCATCCCAAGCGATTTAAAGGACACAGTATGCATAGGCACCTAAATTCTTATTGCTGACAGAAGACTGCTTGAACTTTGCAAGACAGGATTGTTGCATCTACATCATCTCATCTTCTCCCCAGGTATATACTCAGGGCTATATACTTGGTATTGCTTAATCTCCTAAGAACTCTCTAGCCAGAACAGGAGAAGTTAAACAGAAGTCATAAATATCTAGTGTAGTCACTTAGCTATAGATTAACTGATAATTGATATAGCATATCTGCGCATTATAGAATATTGTTTATCCTTTGAAACAGAATCCATTGAGTGGTACCAATTTATCCTTTGGGTCATCTGTTTGAAATAGGGATTTACTCTACTATTGCTCTGGTCAATTTCAGTAGATATTACCAAATTACTTTTTTTTCCCAAAGACCCTTTAGATATTGATTAAACTCAATTGGAGGAATTATATTTTCTTAACTATTGTTGTTGGAGAATACAGGGAGTGGTGAAAGTGTACAAATCATTTACTCGCTTTGTTCACTAGAATCCTCAGTTGTCACTACTTATGTTAAAGATTGTAATACTTGCTGTTTTAAAGTTATTTCTTGCAGAAACAAGAGTTAAAATAAACCTTTATAACGCTACCTGTGTTGTGGTCTCCATTACTGGAATAGAATTATTGTTTATAAAACCTTGCAATATGAGTAAACCAAGAGTGTCAGGGGTGGTGGAGGGCTCTCTGAATGAGGAGATCCAAGGGGGATTTGATTCTTTAAGCAACCCTCAAGGGGGCAGCGCTACATTGGAAAGTGTAAAACAATGTTTTATATGCAAGGGGGAAAGTTAAAAAAATCTAACAGTGAGAAATGATAAAATGCTGAAAACTGTGTATTAATACTGAGGTCCAGGGAATAGTAGGTAGGAATTCCTAGTAAATCTGATGCACCAATGGAGTGTAAATTGTGTGTTATCGTCGGAATATATTATTTTCTAAAAAGGTGTTCACTAAGTCAATGGTCTATTTAGCTCAGTGTAACCCTCCCAGCATTCTTTTCCCATGCTAACTGACCAGTGTGAACATTGCCCCCAGGATAATGTGTCTTACCAGAATGGGCAAGACATGGAGTGGACCATCTCCCAAACATTTTAGTTCTTTAGAAATAGAGTGCAAGGGACATTTTTGTCAGGGCTGGGCTCAGCCTTCCCTTCTCAGAGCAAGCTGCTCAGCTGAGGGTTAAATGCCAGTCTCAGCTTCCAAGCTTCCACTCTGTCTCACCTGATGTCCATATCCTGCTCGTTAGCCAGCTCTCCTAGCTATATAAACTACCTGGATCAGATATCAGATGCCTTCACTTGGTCAACATCTCTGGATAAATCTCTGCTGTTCATTCCTGTGAAAGACTTTTGCCTGTTTGACGTTCCTTCTGGTTTCTGGATTAAAGACTCTGCTCGGCTGACTTCCCTGCTGGCTCCTGACCCTGCATGCTGTTTGTTTGACGTCACTGATCTCTAGTTCCCTGTATGCTGGCTTGCTCCAACCATCTGCTCTTCTTACCGAACCTTGGCTATGTTTTGACTTGTTTGCTGTTTGTTCTATTTTACCATTTTTATTAACTCATGTGATTTTTATTGCACTTCTGTCTCAGTCTGATTCATGGTTCCTGACAGTAGATGAAATCCATGAATTCAGAAGATGCAGTCAATACACCTGCTGGTAATATTTTTTCCAGATTGAATGAGCAGGATCTCTGCATAGATCAGTTTGCCATATCGTTACAGACGCTCCTGAATCACACTGCTCACCTGGTTCCTCCTACAATGGCTGTTCCTGCACAACCCGTGTTGCAGGCCGTTTCTGCTGATGCTCAAGTCTCTGTGCTGGCACCTGCCTCAAATATTACCTCTCTAGGGGTATGTCTGGTTCCGCTCCACTTCCCCAGCAATTTGGGGGTGATCCAGTACAATGCAGAGGGTTTCCCAAACAGGTTAGGATATACTTTGAGATGCTGCCCCAGGTGTTTCCCATGGACAGAAGCAAAGTAGGCTTCATGATTTCTTTGCTTTCTGACAGAGCCTTGGGCTGGGCAACCCTCTATGGGAGATGCAAAAACCCGTTTTCCAGAGTTACCCAGAGTTTGTGGTCTCCTTTAAAAGGGTATTTGACGTTACAGCACGCTCCACTACTGCTGCCAAAAGCATCATGTCCATCACGCAAGGTACGAGAACTGTCGCCATTGAATTCCATACTCTGGAAGCAGAGAATGCTTGGAACAATGAGGCTCTCGTGGCTGCTTTTTCTCATGGTCTCTCGGATAACATCAAAGATGAGATAGCAGCCCGAGACATACCCACTGAGCTGGAGAGGTTGATCACGTTTGCCATTCTCATTGACTCCAGACTCTGAGAGAGACCTTCCATTAAAGAGCACTTGCGGAAGCCTCCTGTACCTTTGGCTCCGAGATTTGTAGCCCCACCTGTGCCTCCCTCACCCCCCATACCTCCTGGTTCCGAGCCTGCCAGTGAGGTAGAACCCATGCAGTTGGGCTTCACACGTCTTTTTGTGGATGAGAGAGCCTTTAGGAGGAGGGAGAGATTGTGCCTTTATTGTGGCCAGACGGGTCACTTTTTGAAGTCTTTTCCTACCTGTCTGGGGGGACGCTTGTACCTGAGGTCCTGTAGGGGACTATAGTTACATCCCCAGTCATCCATAAGAAAAAGCCCCTGGTTCTGGTTACCCTTTCTTGGTCTGAGTCGTCCATCAAGATACAGGCTCTAATCGACTCTGGGGCTGCAGGCCCGTTCATAGATAAACCAAAAGAAAAATGGAGAAATACCGCGCTCCTAAAAATATCAAACAGGAAAGCTGCCAGCACACCAATTGACAAATTGTAAATAAATAAAATATAATAAAGTACAGCTCTAAAAATTTAAATAAAAAAATTAAATGTAACAGTTCTTCAAAGGTGATCCAATATTCTTGACATAACAAATAGTGTCTTGTGCTCAGAATAATAACAAATAAACTTGATTGTAGATAAATATAAATAAAGTGTCCAGTGCTCATATATTTCAAGGGAAATACTTTGTGGCCATTACCATCTCAAACGTGAATATCCATCACCTTGGATCAAAATGCGCTTACCAGAACACACAGAATGAACTATCGCTGTTGATATCCTTCAGTATGGAGCTTCAAATCCTCGCAAAAGCCTTTGTGGACACCGTCATGTTACTTGTGTTTCTTTGCAGAATCTCCCAAGCAGTACCAGGGTGCATCAATCACTCAAAGGAATAGAAAAAGCTCTTTGCTGCATGTGTCTAGTTAAAGCTAGAGCTACTAGCTACTGCTAGAATTACTGCCCTTGATCTGACGTTCATGGCGATACCTCACATGCATGGTGTAATTGCTGTTTACATATGACACGAGACTGACACTTGCGTTCACCTTTGTGCACTTTTTTTTTTTTTAATTATTCATTTTGCTTTTTATTTTATTTTTACACTGTCCCTTTCATCTTTTTTTTCTATTATTTTTATTGTTATCATGGAAAATTTAAATCTCCTCTATGATAAAAATAGGTAGTGTTGCATATTTTTTTTTAATTTGGGGTCTATTAGACTCCAGATCTCTCCTCAGCCCTTAAAGCATCTGACCACACCAAAATCGGTGTGATAAGATGCTTCCCCAATTTCCCAATGGCGCAGTATATATCCGGCAAAAACCGAAGTCATGAAATGCTCATAGACTCCAGTATCTTAGGCCATAGAGATGATTGGAGCCATTCTAGTCTTCAATCAGCTCTATGGTCAGCTGACGGAACCACCGGCTGCATTCTCGGGTTCCCCGTTGGGACAGGAGAGCCAGAGAAAACCATGTAAGACGGCCGGGGGGGCATTGCCTCCCACTGCTTGTAAAAGCAGTCTAGCAGCTAATCAGCCACTAGGATTGCTTTTACATGAAAGCCGACCGCCAATTGAAAAGAACGATACCTAGATGATACATATACCTGCAGGCATTATTCCAGTATAACCACTCTAAGGCCAGCAACGTACTAATGTGTCGCTGGTCCTTGTTGGGCATATGTTGTAATGTTCTTTTTTTCATGCAGCCTGTGGGTTAAAGGAAAAAAAAGAATCAATTGGTGGGTATGCCCACCATTAGAAAACCTCCCTTCATCCACACACTTCTAATGGTGTGCATAGCCCCTTTTCAAAAATATATACCGGAGCATAGGGGCATTCCGCCCCAATTTCCACCCCTGCCCCTATGCTCGAGTATATATGCTCTTTTTTTAACTGTGGTGGTGAAATCACCTCCAACAGTGCTGGAGTCGCTGCTTTATATATGGTGGGAGCCAACGCTGTTGCTGTTACCCTAAATAAATCAGCGCTGCAGCTGGCGTAACTTAAAACCAAATAAAGATTAATAAAACACAGTACCATATAAAAAAATAATATTCCTGCTAAGAAGAAAAAAAGAAATAAACGTTACATGAAAACATTGTAAAAACATTACATACCTGCAAAAAAAACCATGATAATAAACAGCAACAAAACATTACAGGTATCCATAAAAAACAATAGAGAGAGCAATAGAAAGAGAATAGAGAGAAAATAGCGATAGAAAAACAAGAAACGTACAACTGTTTTTGGCTTTTATTATTTTATATTTTTTTTGTTTTTTATAACTTTTTTTTATTTTTTTGGTATGCTTTTTTTTTTTATAACAGTATAGGTTAGGCTGCTTTCACACTGGATCGTTTTACAGATGCTATTTAGCTAAAAATAGCGCCTGTAAAGCGCCTCAAAAGTCTCCCCCAATCCACCCCAATGTGAAAGCCCTGAGTGCTTTCACACTGGGGCGGTGCGCTAGCAGGACGTTACAAAAAGTCCTGCAAGCAGCATCTTTGGGGCAGTGAGGGGAATGGTAATATACCGCTCCTCTACCGCCCCTGCCATTGAAATGCATGGCAAGCGCTGCCGAAGCACACCGCCTTGGTAGCGCTGAACGCCGGCACTTTTAACCCCTTTTTAACCCCTTGTGGGGGGTTAAAAGCACGGCGCTCCCGCCCGCATAGCGGAGCCCTATCGCTCGTAAAACTCCGCTAAAACTAGCGGGGTTTACCGCGACTGCAGGTACCGCTCCAGTGTGAAAGTAGCCTTAGGGTCTCTAAAAATGCAGTGACATCTTTGGAGACCCTGTGAACGTGTGCCCTATTCCTGTGTAGTGCTGTTCCCTATGCTAATACTCAACTAGTGTATGGTAGCACTCGAAACAGTCATCGATGCAGAGACCAGGCTGGTGAAAAGAGGATCGGCAATACGACAATAACGGGTGTCACGCCTGTATCCGCATCATCGGCAGACACAACATCTTTTTTGGGGCGCTCGGGTGGTAGGGATACCAAGGATGGCATGTGAAAAATGCCATCCATGCAGCTGGCTCACTGCATTTGGATTGGGAACATGGGTTGCAGAACCATCTGGATGCAGAAGGGCTCTGATGGTCTCTTCCTGGAATTGAAGGAGAGGTCCAGTCCGTCCTGACGCTTTGTATACCACATAAGCGTTCAGAAAAGCCAATTGGAATAAGTAAACAGACATTTTTTTGTGCCAGCGTCTGGACTTACGGGCAATTAAGTACAGCGCCAATAACTGGTCATTGAGGTCCACCCTCCCATATTTTGGTTATATTTGTGGACACAGAGGGGTTTCTCCACAACACCAGTCGTCGTTCTAATTTGGACAGCCTTGTCTGCGTGAATGGAGGAAAGAACGAAAACATTCTTTGTATCTCTCAACTTCATCGCAAGCAAATTATTACATCTCAAGCAGGCTCTCTCCTCCCGACTAAGTTGGGATTCTACCAGCTGTTGAGGGAAGCCCTGGCCATTAGATTGCACTTTACCACATGCGCCAATTTAGTGATCAAACAAGTGACTAAAAAGTGGCAAGCTTGTGTAGTAATTGTCCACGTGCAAATGGTACCCCTTTCCGGATAAGGGTGACACCAAGCTCCACACAATTTTGCCAGGGCTCCCTGTGTAGTCTGGGTATCCTTCCGGCTCCACGTGACTATCTTTGCCCTCATAAACCATAAAACTACATGTATAGCCTGTGGCCCTGTCACAGAACTTATACATCTTAACCCCGTATCTGGCACACTTGCTGGGGACGTACTGTTTGACAGCAAGATGGCCAGCAAATTTAATCAGGGACTAGTCCACGCACACAATTTGGTTGGGAATAAAAAGTGCTGTGAACTGCTGATTGAAGTGGTTTATGAGGGGCCAAATTTTGTGGAGCCGATCATATTCAGGGTCCCCCCCATGGACAACAGAGTTCATTGTCGTTGAAATGCAAGCAGAGAAGACATACATGTGATGAATTGAGTCAGTGGACCAATATAACCGCAATTCAGGTTCTTTATGTATGCTCATGTTAAGAGTAAGGCCCAGAAAGGTCTTAAATTCGGAAACCATAATCGGTCTCTGGCCAATCTCTGGCAAGTGACAAATGGGGATTAGCGGTGATGTATTGACCAGCATATAAATTGCTTTGGTCCACAATACATCTATAGAGATCTTCGGTGAAAAACAGCGAATAAAAATCAATGGACCTAAAGTCAACTGTATGCACCTGAATTCCGGGTTGGCCAGTGAATGGGGGAAGTACGGGCGCTGCATCAGTGGTGGGTTGCAGATTAGGGTTTGCAAGTGCAGCAGGAAGGGCACTATGGGCTCTGCAGGCCTGTGTTTGTCTTCTACGTGGCTGCAGGAGACTACTTGTGCTAGCCACACAAGCTTGAACTGTACTTATGGGACTCTCCACGTCCCCAAGTGTTACTGCAGTGCTGGTTATATGACCAGGATGTACTAGGCTGCTGGTGCTTGCCAGGTCACCAGAAGGAGTAGCGGTGCTAGTACTGGCTCTCTGCTCCATACGAGAGCCCTGCGATTCATGCACCTCAGCGACAGCAGAATGGGATCTGGTACGCTTGACCCTAGCAGGGACCACTCTGTCGTCAGCGCTATCTGATGTTTATGAAAGACAATTCATTACACTGTATGTGCTGGCGTTACGTACATTGTGCTGCAATAAAAATGTAGACATGCTGCATTTTTACACTACACACCACACACTACACACCACAGCTCAAGCATGTTGTAAACAAAACACATACATAGTAATTGTTTTCTCCCTGTACTTATGGTGAGTCTGCATCCTTCTTCCTAAAGGTAAAAAATATGTACAAAGCTTGCTAATATAGTAAGGCAGGGATGCACTTAAAATTTGCTGTCAGATCTTCAGATGTCATGATTTTTTTTCCTCATAACTTTACTATTTTCATCATTCTACTCATTTGCTATGGTGATCATTCATTCTTGCTGCTGTCATCTTTTCAGCTAGAAGATGTTTGCACAAAACACATCATTTACTTTGCAGTGTGCCGCCCACGATTTACATAACAATAGTGCATGCTGCCCACGATTTACATAACAATAGAGCCCACCAGCCCCACACAATTTACATAACAATAGCGCCGACAACCCGCGATTTACATAACAATAGCTCCTGCCGCCCACGATTTACATAACATAAACAACATTAATGACTCACTGGCATGGGTCTATCTTGAGGTAGGGTCCTGGAGCTGCAGCTCCAATAGTCCCTATGTTAATCCAGCCCTGATTAAAACACAGTTTGAGGGAGCCTATAGTTTAGCTTATAGACGGAGATCTCTTGCAGTCCTGATGGGATGTTGGAAAAATCCAAATTAGAGTAGTGACTACTCCCTAAGTGTAAATGAATATCTTTAATGTTAATTTGGATTTGTAAATAGATTTAGTATTCCATACAGGTGAACTGCAAGAGATATGTTTTTCTAATTAATGACTACATGTTGCATATTTTACAACTTGGTCTTATAAAATAGTATATATCCAAAAGGTAAAGGACAGGAATTCCAATGGGCACATATGGTATCTCACAAAAGTGAGTACACCCCTCACATTTTTGTAAATATTTTACTATATCTTTTCACGTGGCAACACTGAAGAAATTACACTTTGCTACAATGTAAAGTAGTGAGTGTACAGCTTGTATAACAGTGTAAAATTGCTGTCCCCTCAAAATAACTTGACACACAGCCATTAATGTCTAAATCACTGGCAACAAAAGGGAGTATACCCCTAAGTGAAAATATCCAAATTGGGTCCAATTAGCCATTTTCCCTTCCCGGTGTCATGTGACTCATTAGTGTTACAAGGTCTCAGATAGGAATGGAGAGCAGGTGTGTTAAATTTGGTGTTATCGCTCTCACTCTCTCTTACTGGTCACGGAAGTTCAACATGGCACCTCATGGCAAAAAACTCTCTGAGGATATGAAAAAAAGAATTGTTGCTATACATAATGATGGCCTAGGCCATAAGAAGATTGCCAAGACCCTGAAACTGAGCTGCAGCACAGTGGCCAACTGCATTAAATTGGTCTGCATGGCTGTCGTCCCAGTCTCTTCTAACGATGATGCACAAGAAAGCCCGCAAACAGTTTGCTGAAGACAAGCAGACTAAGGACATGGATTACTGGAACCATGTCCTGTGGTCTGATGAGACCAAGATAAACTTATTTGGTTCAGATGGTGTCAAGCGTGTGTGGCGGCAACCACGCGAGGAGTACAAAGACAAGTGTGTCTTGCCTACAGTCAAGCATGGTGGTGGGAGTGTCATGGTCTGGGGCTGCATGAGTGCTGCCGGCACTGGGGAGCTACAGTTCATTGAGGAAACCATGAATGCCAACATTTACTGTGACATACTGAAGCAGAGCATGATCCCCTCCGTTCAGAGACTGGGCCGCAGGGAGTATTCCACATGATAATGACCCCAAACACACCTCCAAGACGACCACTGCCTTGCTAATGAAGCTGAGGGTAAAGGTGATAGATTGGCTAAGCATGTCCCCAGACCTAAACCCTATTGGGAATCTGTGGGGCATCCTCAAACGAAAGGTGGAGGAGTGCAAGGTCTCTAGCATCCACCAGCTCCGTGATGTCATCATAGAGGAGTGGAAGAGGACTCCAGTTGCAACCTGTGAAGCTCTGGTGAACTCCATGCCCAAGAGGGTTAAGGCAGTACTGGAAAATAATGGTGGCCGCACAAAATATTGACACTTTGGTCTCAATTTGGACATTTTCCCTTAGGGGTGTACTCACTTTTGATGCCAGCAGTTTAGACATTAATGGCTGTGTTTTGAGTTATTTTGAGGGGGCAGAAAAATAACACTGATATACAAGCTGTACTCTCACTACTTTACATTGTAGCAAAGTGTCATTTCTTCAGTGTTGTCACATGAAAAGATAGAATAAAATATTTACAAAAATGTGAGGGGTGTACTCACTTTTGTGAGATACTGTATGTGAGAGATGATAGGACAAGCAGTCAACTGCTGCTGCTGGGTCAGTGTTTTGTACCGCTGAGAACTGTTTGCCATCAAATATCTGTGATCCCAGCACCTAATAACTACATCTACAGTCAAGCATGGTGGTGGGAGTGCCATGGTCTGGGGCTGCATGAGTGCTACCGGGACTGGGGAACTACTGTTCATTGAGGGAACCATGAATGCCAACATGTACTGTAACATACTGAAGCAGAGCAGGATCCCTTCCGTTCAGAGACTGGGCCGTAGGGCAGTATTCCAACATGATATTAGGAAATAATTTATCGTTAGTGGTTAGATTAGGGTTGTAAGTTAAATTTTGGGTGTTGTGATTGAAATAAAGTTAGAGGTTGATTTTTAGGATTGGGTTACGTTTTGGGGTTCATTTAATGGTTTTAAACTTTTAAAACATTTAAAGTGTATATAAATGCAAAACTTTATTGTTAGTTGTGCTTAGAGAAGGCTTAAACCATTTGCCAAGTTTTTATTGCTGGTTGTATCACCATTGGAGAAAGTCACCCCTCTGTTTGTCCTGGTGTCTACTGTCATTGAACAGAAAGTGAGAGGAAATCTAAAGTTTTAGAGTTGTTATGATAGAAAGAGATGAAGGGAATTCATCACATGGAGACATATGTTCTGGCGACAACCTGTAAGAAATTTCCCCTCCCTTTGTGAAAACTTCCTCTTACTTCTGCTGTGTCTTTAAGACAGGAAGTAAAGGAAAAATCTCCCAAGAAGGTAACAGACAGCAAAAAAAAAAAACCCATGAGGTCTTTTAATCCTTCTCTACTCTGTCCAGAACTATATCCTAATAAAAATAGTAGGATATATTGCAAATATATAAATTGATAATATAACACAGCTTGCGCAGGTAAAAGTTATCTCATGCCTTGGCACTTAACAGCTTTGCTCTGTATCTTTGTATAATAGCATGAGATAAACAATTTAATATTCAAACTAACATTTTAACATGCTCTTATGTATTGCAGATAAGTTCTGGGCTTCTAACCTGCTTCCTCATCTGACAGCATTAAACCAATGTCTACCTTTCAGGTACACGTATAGATTTGGTCATATTAATGAACAATGTTAAGGATGGGCAATGTTGAAAGGCTACCTTAATGCTTTATGAAGTACTAATGCAGACAAGGTGAGAGTAGATGCTTTTATTAACAAATGAAGCATACTTTTGAATCACAAAGTATTCTTATAGGTAATAACTTTGTCAGAGATCTTTAAAACATCAATCCAAAGATTACATCTGCACATCATAGCTATCCTTATATCTTTGTTTAAAAAATGTAGTTAGTTTATTTGTAGATATAACAATGAGAATATACTGTAGACCAGTGGTGTCAAACTCAATTTTGTTGTGGGCCACATCAGCATTATGATTGCCCATAAAAGGGCCAGTTGTATCTTTAAGACTATATGTCCAGAGCATCCCCTTCCCTTACATTAGATGTCAAGAGTCACCCCCACCATCAGAATGTGAATCCTCCACCCTCCCTTACATCAAATTGCACCCCCTTACCTTATGCTGCTGCTGGGAAGAAGCTGGATGCATTGCTGGAAAGCAGAAAGTACAGGGTCTGGAGAAGGACCAGAGATGGAGCTCCCTTGCAGCTGCAGGAGAGGTGTGAGGGCCACATGAAATGGCCTGGAGGGCCGGATTCGGCCCGCGTGCCTTGTGTTTGACACCTGTGCTGTAGACTATGATAGGAAACTAAGCAAGTAGTGACTGAAGATGGCTATAGGCAGACCCATCAACAGCCACAAGTGCCGAGACATCTTCATGTGGTTGATTACTTTGGAATCTACTGCATAGTATCTGGGGCTCCCTTGATGGAGTATAGTACACACATTGTAAAGTACTTCTTTACTTGTTATTAGTTGAATACATTTGAAAATGGTATGTGCGTTAATGTGTGCTTCCAAATGTTAGAAAAACATCATTTTGTAACCATGATCTAATTTGAGTTTGATTGCTGCATTAGGGTGTCACACCAGGATCAGAATTAGAATGTTTATGCCCACTATGGCAAATCACCTCTACAGAGTGTCAAAACCATGTTATAAACAGAATACCTCATACTATTGCAGACTTGATAAAAAAAAAAAAAAAAAAACAACAATGAGCAGGAACAAATGATCTGTGACATAAAATTGTAGATTACCATGGTCCTAGTCCGTAATCAGCATCAACTCAAAGCACTGTCTTCTTATAACAGAAGGTATTTACACATCCATACTTTTAGCACAAAATCGAAAAACAAAGAGATCAGTCTCTGCTTATGGGTAGGTCATGCAATTAAATTCCTTTTTACCCCATTTAAGGCCATATGTGCATCTATACCTGATGGTGTATAGAACACATTTTGCAAAAATATTACAGAACCAATATTACCAATTTGCAAACCTACAAGTTTCAGGTTTCTTGGCTCTTATAGATGCAAGATGTGGTTTTACTAGCTCTATAATGTCATCTCATTATCCCTTTACAAAGTACATACAACTGTGAACAATAGCCCCTCTTAAGCCTGGTAGACACTATTCATTTTTTTTCGTTCAACCCTGTGGGTTGAACGAAACAAAACTGAAGAGCTTGGGAGGAGTCACACTATGCAATGTTAGTACAGCGATCTCCCACGCTGAGCTATTGTGTTCTGACACCACCAGAACACCCGGTCAGCACTCTCAGCCATTGGCTAAGAGTGCTGATCGGATAACCCTTTTCGGTTATGCTCCTTCAACAGAAGCCGGACTGGCTGTTGTACACATGGGCCGAATGTTGGCCAGTTTTTATTGAACCGGCCAATACCGCCTGATATTCAGCCCGTATGTGCTAGCCTTTACAGTCAGTTACACATTTTTTCCCCAACAGCCAACTTAATCAAACACCAGTTAACCTAAGAGTATGTGTCTGGGCCATTTCAGAAAATCAAGGTACCTGAAGGAAACCAAAATTGTGAATGCACATAGTATTCTTGGTCTCAATAGAACTCGAAACGTCAGTGCTTTAAACAGTGCTACCCATGGAGTTACCTTGCTGATTTAAAGATGGAAGACCTAGAAAGCTGGTTAAGACAGGTATGTATGTAGATGAGTCTTACCTGAGCTTCTAAAGCCTCGTACACACGGTGCGACGGTCGTACGACCGAACGGCCCAAATCGTATGTTGGCTGTTGTGTCTCATGTACTGACATGCACTAAGCGATCTTACAACCAAGCCGAACGTTGTGACGTGCTACGAGTGTATAAAGAGGAAGTTCAGGTGAATGTGATTTGTGAATTAGGAACGTAGGTTTACACAAACGAACACCTCCGAGCGTTCCTGACTTCTGAGCATGCGTGTTTTGCACAGTACAGCTTGTTGGACCAACTTCTCTGTACACACGATACAACGGTTGAACGACCACTTGTTGTGCAATTAAAGTTTTCTTATCCAAATTCTGTTGTACAACCGTCGTACATCGGCTGTTCTAATCGCTCGTGCTAATGGTCGGATGATCGTACAACAAACGGTTGTACGACCGCTTTCATATGACCATCGCACCGTGTGTACGGGCCTTTAGTTATATCCAACTCTTTAGCACACTCCTACGCTGGGTCTACCTGTCTATAAAGCTCATACATAAAATTAACCTCTCTTTGGCAAACCTTAGAGGACTGGACATACTGAGACACATATTTCATGAACTGCTATTATAACCACAGAAATATTGTTAGGAATTCCACACTCTGTATTGTCCCTGACCTAGCTTCCCTAATGCATAAAAAAGAAATAACTTCAGACATATAACTGTGACCTTTAAAAAAACTTACATACTTAAACCCAGTCTGGTTCACCTCTCAAAATAATAAGACATGTATACCCTGAAAAGACTTGTAGCCCGGGGAAATATATGACACTGGTTGTAACAGTGGAAGGTATCTTGCAGAATTTACTGCAGAATTGACTTCCCACTTTAACTGCAGTATTTCTCATATAGATAAATGTGCACATGTGATTGAACAGCTTCCTACTTTAGCCAATGGTCATAACATACCTTGTGGAACATGCAGTATATGCTGGAATAAAATATCAAGCAAGAATGTGCATGCGCTAACGCACTGCAACACATTGGACATGCGTGAAGGAGACCTCAAATTTTTCCAGCATTTATACAGAATTAAAATGTTGGTCATTTTTTTGTATATACTGTTTAAAATAAACATGTAATAAGACAAATATGGTTGCTGTCCTTATTACACTGCTAGTTGCCTAGCTGCCATGCTATTTCTCAGGCTTTAAAACACTGAAAAGCCTATATATTACTATTAAGAACATAGATTCATACAAAGCTCTTCTCTTTGTTATGTATTTTGGTTTTTGGTAGATGCCACAAGGGTGAATTACACACCAGCTTGTTGCACCTCTTCGGGACTCAGCCTAAGAGTTCTAGTCTTTCAATGTGCCTAAACACTACAAGGAAATCGTGAAGAAGTCACCCCACATTTGAGAAAGAAAACCTATGGTGGGTGGGTAACACCCAAGAATGCAGGAGAAGCTCTCATCTGGAGTGAACAGCAATATAAGCAGTGGGTGACGTAGCCTACAGCTGCCCACCCATAACCTAAAATGTCAGTTACTTGGATAACTCACTTTAAATATACTATGCTTTGTTTCAGTGTACAAGATTTTACCACTTGTTTGGAAGAAGAAATGCCTTGTCCAAGCAACTCAATGGAGTCCATGTTCCAAAACTTGTGGCATGGGGATCTCTATCAGAGTTACCAATGAAAACAGCAAATGTGAAATGACAAAAGAAAAAAGACTATGCTACCTACGACCATGTAATACTACTCTGCTCGGTGCTATAAAGGTAAGCATGTATGAATTACCATTTAGGTCGTCAATGTAAATTTTAAACTATTTAATAGGTATTTTATATTAAAACCATTGGTATACATGTGTGGAGATTTGCTAGTTATACCACAATAGATATTCCAGAACTCAAATTGGGCCATGTAATTAGCCTTTTGTGTCATCCACCATTTTGCTGCTAGGTCCACGTCTCACGAGGGCCCAGTCTGTATGGAATTTGTACATTCACCCTTCACTTGGATTGGTTTTTTATAATTTCTCAAATCTGTTCTGAAACATAAATACATTGTTTTGGAGAAAAAGAGGGGGGTTTTGGGACTTTGAATGAGAAATGTGTACCAAAAACAGCAGACAGTCCATGAGTAAAAACATCTTTTATTAGTTCTCCTTGGGTCATGGAGGACATGGTAGGTAAAATACTTTCACAAAATTGTACATATATCAAAATTACATGCAAGCCATATATATAAAAGACTAAAAAGATTGAATATTGAACCAAACGGGTACTGTACATGGTAAAGGGAGGTGGGAGAAAAATAAGAGACAGCTGAATGGTATGATAAAATAGCCAAACCAATTACCAACAGATAAAGAAGAAGTCAGATCAAAGACTATATATATTCTAGCTCCCGGTCCTTCTGCATGTCGCTGTCACCTCAACTCTCGTGGGGGACAGTTAGACAGCCCTGACCCTTTGGTCATACATCAACTGATGTAAGTATTGGATAGGGATATCCATCCCCTCTTCTCCACTTAAAACATTCACACCTAACATCTAGGTATATCATTAGATCATTGGCTATTATGCTTTTTTTATAGACTTCTGCATTGCCCCTTAAGAGAGGGCAATGTCCCATGAAACTTGTCAGGCTTACACAGCTGTAACTTGTTCATGCAGATGACTTCATATGTTCTTATTATGTTTATACCTATGATTTTGATACGGGATTTATATGAGTGGTTATACGACATGGAGGATTTTTCATTCTCTCCTTTTACAATGTACAATACCTGTTTGGTTCAATATGCAATAGAGTCTTTAATATATGGCTTGCATGTAATTTTGATATATGTACAATTTTGTGTAAGTATTTTTATTACCTACCATGTCCTCCATGAGTCAAGGAGAACTAATAAAAGATGTTTTTACTCATGGACTGTCCGCTGTTTTTGGTACACATTCCTCATTCAAAGTCCCAAAATACAGGGATGGAGACGCACCTTGTTTGCATCACATTTAAAGTCCCAAAACTGTTGCTTTTATGTTGTATTCAATTAGGGATGGAGGAATATGTCCAATTATTCAGCAGCCTGCTAACCATTTATTTTGGTCTTGGGCCATTCAGAGTAGACCTGATCTCGGTCTGTTGCCATCCTTTTTTTGACCCTATGAGAACAATTAATTCCATTACCTATAGCATTTGCTAGTTGGTTAAGGATTGATCAGCGATGTGTGCTTGGAGGTTACTTGGCCTGTTCCCTTGTCCGCCTCCGGGAGCTGTGATGCACGTGAGGCGTCCCTCCCTCTCCCCCCCTCCCCGCTGGCTGGGGATGGGGGCGGGTGTGCCTCGAGCAAATCGGCGTCACATCACTACTCTATGCTGTGTGGCATCCTGGTGGTGTCACTCTGCTGGAGCGTGTTTAACTATCGTGGCTGACATTTGGGAGGTGTTCAAGCCTAGTGGGCGTTTTTTTCCGCTCTAGTGAGGGCTCCTCCCATCCTGTCATGCCCACGTGACGTGGTGCGGGGTGTGTCAGTCTCGCTGGCAGCTTATAACACGCTCCATCTGGTGTCAGTAAGGGTCCTTTCACACGGGCGTTCCGTTTTTTCGTTCAGTTCAGTCACTTTTTTTTAGTAAAAAAACTCATAAGGATGTCAATATTTGCATCCGTTTTCATGACCGCTGACATCCGTTTTTCATCTGTTTTTTACAACAAAAAAAGTGACTGAACTGAACTAAAACACTGAACTGAACAGGTTTTTGGGTGAAAAACGGATGTCAGCAGATTGTCTGCTAACATCCGTTTTTCGTCCATTGCGGTTTTTTCAATGGAAGAAAAAAAAAGTTTTCTTCCATCATAAAAAACTGAACTTAACGGGGGAGGATGATCATCCGCTAATGTCCGCTATGCCATAGAGATACATGTATGTCCGTTTTTTCTCCACCAACGGATGGAGGAAAAACGGACATAAGAAACGCCCGTGTGAGTCTTTTCTGGCAGCACTGTCTACATGCACCTATGCACGTGTTGATCTGTTTTTTAGTCTCTGGCTATACAGCCAGGTAAAATACTACCACCCTTCACCTTCTTAATCCCAAGCACTGGCTTTAATCAGACTTCCTCTTTATCTGTTGGTAATTGGTTTGGCTCTTTTATCATACAATTCAGCTGTCTCTTATTTTTCTCCCACGCCTGTGGCCACACACTGGATTCACGTGCTTCTTTATATATACTCTAGCTCAGTTTTTTCCATTCACCTTTGATTCTAAATATACTTATATATACACGTATTATTACTTATACCCCATTCAATCCTTTAGTTTCACAGAAGTGATGGCGCATTGTTACCATCCATTTAAACACCTGCTTATTGAGGAATCCATCTGTGCTCCCGGTCTGTCCGCATGTCGCTGTCATCTCAGCTCTCGTGGGGGACAGTAAGACAGCCCTGACCCTTTGGTCATACATCAGCTGATGTAAGTATTGGATAGGGATATCCACCCCCTCCTCTCCACAAAAGATTCACTCCTAACATCTAGGTATATCATTAGATCATTGGCTATTATGCTTTTTTTATAGACTTCTGCATCGCCCCTGAAGAGTGGGCAATATCCCATGAAAAGCGTCATGCTTAAACAGATGCAACTTGTTCACACAGATGACTTCATATGTTTTTATTATGTTTATACCTATGATTTTGATACAGCATTTAGGCCCCTTTCACATGGACGGATAGAAACAAAACCGCTGCTAAATGCAGAGTGTGAAAGGGGCCATAGGAAAGTATTGTCACATTATAGCTGCGGTAGATAACTTCATCTATCCGCAGCTAAAAGCTGGATTCTATCCGTCCGTGTGAAAGGGGCCTTAGAATGATTAGAAAAAATGGATTGGAATGCGTCCAGGAATGATGTTATGCAGCTATCTGCATGAATCTGCAGCTATCTGCAGGTAAAAGCAGTGCATTGTGTCATCTACGGATAGCAACGACAACAAGGACAAGGTTCCAGTAATCCATGTCCTTAGTTTGTTTGTCTTCAGCAAACTGCAAGCTTTCTTGTGCATCATCTTTAGAAGAGGCTTCCTTCTAGGATGACATCCATGCAGACCAATTTGAGGCAACTTGCGGCATATGGTCTGAGCACTGACAGGCTGATCCCCCGCTCCTTCAACCTCTGCAGCAATACTGGCAGCACTCATACATCTATTTCCCAAAGACAAACTCTGTATATGACGCTGAGCACGTGCACTCAACTTCTTTGGTCGACCAAGGGGAGCCCTGTTCTGAGTGGAACCTGTCCTGTTAAACCACTGTATGGTCTTGGCCACCTCAGTTCCAGCGGCAGCTCAGTTTCAGCATCTTGCCAATCTTCTTATTGCCTAGGCCATCTTTATGTAGAGCAACAATTCTTTTTTTCAGATCCTCAGAGAGTTCTTTGCCATGATGTGCCATGTTGAACTTCCAGTGACCAGTATGAGAGAGTGATAACACCAAATTTAACACACCTGCTCCCGATTCACACCTGAGACCTTGTAGCACTAACGAGTCACATGACACCAGGGAGGGAAAATGGCTAATCGGGCCCAATTTGGACACTTTCATTCAGGGATGTACTCACTTTTGTGCCAGCAGTTTAGACATTAATGGCTGTGTGTTGAGTTATTTTGAGGGGACAGTAAATTTACACTGTTATACAAGCTGTACATTCACTACTTTACATTGTAGCAAAGTGTCATTTCTTCAGTGTTGTCACATGAAAAGATATAATAAAATATTTACAAAAATGTGAGGGGTGTACTCACTTTTGTGAGAAACTGTACATCTCTGTAATATGGGGGGTTGTTCTATAGTCCAGAGAGTGAGAGTAAACTGATAGTAGTCTAGCAGAGACAGAGAGAACACAAAGTAATCCGCTCACTAGATTTCTGGTGGGATTAACAGGTATCAAACAGATATAACAAAGCTGCCCCAAAGTAGTACAGGAACCTTTTCCTAAGGGCACTTTCACACTGGGGAGGGGGGGCGGTAGCGGTAAAGCGCTATTACTTTCAGCAGAGCTTTTCCGCTGTTATAGCGGTGCTATGGCGCAGCGGGAGCGGGCCACTTTCCACAACGGGTTAAAAGTGCCGGTGCACAGCGCTTCGGAAGCGGTGTTCAGGTGCTTCGGAAGCACTGCCCATTGATTTCAATGGAGGGGTAGTGTAGGAGCGGTGTACCACCGCTCACCGCACCACCCCAAAGATGCTACTTTCAGGACTTTCTTGTCCTGCAAGTGCACCGCCCCAGTGTGAAAGCACTCTGGCTTTCACACTGGGGACACAGGAGAGGCAGTTTACAGGCGCTTTATTTGCACTATTCTTAGCGCAAAAACACCTGTAAACTGCCTCAATGTGAAAGGAGTCTTAGTCGGTATTAGAACGGTTCCATTGTACTGAATGGAGCACGACTTGTCAGGCTGACAAGTCACCTCACAGGTTGCCCCTGTGTGAACTGGCACTTAGGGTTTACGCATGATTTAAGATCTAGGGTTAACAAAAACCAAGACAAGCCAAAGAATAAAAGTTGTTACCAAAGCAATCTTCAGGAAGGGGTGAATGTGGATGATCTGGGGTCAGGAAGGGAGAGAGTGAAGTTACTGTATTATAATTAACCACTTAAGTTCTGGAAGGTTTTACCCCCCCCCCCCATGACCAGGGCAATTTTTGCTATTCAGCACTGCACTACTTTAACTCACAATTGTGTGGTCACGCAACGCTGTACACAAATAAAATTTAGTTATTTTTTTTATATTTTTTATTGCTATTGGTGGTAAGTGATCACCACAGGGTTTTTTGTTCTATAAATGAAAAAAGACCAAAAAAAAAAAACAAAACAATATCAAATGTCTTCATAAAGTTAGGCCAAAATGTATTCTGCTACATGTCTTTGGTAAAAAAAATCCCAATAAGCGTATGTTGATTGGTTTGCGTGAAAGTTATAACATCTACAAACTATGGTATGCATACTGATATTTTCCCTAATTTTATATACTACTAATGGCTGTGGTCAGTGACTTATGCCCCATACACACAATCAGAAATCCGTATGGAAAATACCGCTTTCAAAGCGATCGTGCGATAATCGAATCTTTAGTACAGAGCTTACAAGAGCCGATCATGACAGTTCATCCGATGTTTTCAGGACAAGATCAGGCATGCAAGAAAAATTTTCTCACACGGTACCCGATCATACGGTTTTCATTTCATCAGTACAGCTGTCATTTGTAAATGCAATACAAATACACTACAACACATCACATCGTTTCCGATTTTTTATTCTGTCGTGTGAGAATTTTCATGACTAAAGTAAACTCTTCTGATTCGATCTGAGATTAACATGCGAAAAAAAATGGACGAGCATTCGCCCAATAATCTCATTGTGTGCATCGGGCATTATAGTGGCAATCTGACACTAACTGACATTGGGTGGGAACACTAATATAGTCATCAGTGATAATACTATACACTGTTATTTTACTAATGACACTGGCTAGGAAGGGGTTAACATCTATGGGCAGTCAAAGGGTTAAAGTGATTGTAAAGTCTTGTTTAAAAAAAAACAAACATGTTATACTTGCCTCCTCTGTGCAGTTGGTTTTGTAATTAGGGGGTCCTGAGGAGGCTGCTATACACAAAAGGTTTTCTATCTTAATGCATAGAATGCATTAAGATAAAACCACCTTCTGCCTTTACAACTCCTTTAACTGTGTGCCTAACAATGTGTACTGTTTGCTGCTTTTACTAATAGATGTGGCTGTGTTTTCTCCCTGCTTTGCAAGGTGAAAACACAGCCACATCGCTGCTCCATGTTGTTAGTAAACACAGAGCTCTGTGCTGTTATTCGCTAAGCCAATCAGCAGGTCCCAGCCATAAATTATTGGCCGGGACCTGCTAACAAACTTGTGCTGTAGCGAATGACAGCACAGACAGGGAGGCTGGCGCACGCCCCCTTCCGCCATACGCATATGTGATCCAGTGCAGTGGGGCGGCCCTGCTACATTAAAAAGGCGGTGGGCAGACTGCAAGTAGTTAAAACAAGATAAAGTGATATATTGTACACATTCCACATGCTGAATGATCCCCAAATGTTTTATATTTCAAAAATGTTTTTTCTTGTACTGTATATTGTAAAATCTGCTTTGAGATGGTCACAAAGGTGCTAAAAGTAATGGACAGTCTGCCTGAGCTACACAAACACTACTATGGTTGAGAATTACATAGCAAAACGGACACCTTAAGTCTGTCAGAAAAGCACTCACTAGTTGATTTCACTGAATACATACGGATTTCAGTAATTGGCTAAGTTGCACACGGACGTTTTTACCCAGGATCTTGTTAACAAAAATATCTTGAGTAAAATGTTCCACAAAGACCTTATATTTGTAAATGCATGTAAAGGAGTATAAAGATATATTAACAGTATTGCAATATATGCATAAATACACCAGTAAACATGCGTATAGGTGTGTAAACCCAAGTATGCGTGGAAATTAATGTACTGAAATGTAAACATTTCCATTTTTGTTTTACCGCTCTGTGCTCATCACTCTATTACTGATCTTTACAAAGCTATGTGTGTGGTTCCATAGACAAGAATGCATCTATATCCAGATCAGTAAAAAACATGGTGTTTTTTTCTCTTGTGTGCAAGAGGCCTTACTAAGCACTGTACAATGATAAATAACTCCAGGCACAAGCAAATACATAACACAGGAGGAGAAATAGCTCCAGCAATTAAACCTATGTGAACACAATAGGTAAGGCAGTTGGTTAGTAATTAATAGTTAAGGTAGAGAGAAAAGTGCACAATCAATTTTCAAAATGTGGGTATAACATTTTTTTAAAGATCTTAAAAAGGTGGATTTTATAGGGCAGGGTAGAGAATTAAAAAAAAAATAGAACCTACTTTAATAAGATCTTGTTGCTATTTATGAAATGTTATGAGTGAAAAGGACATTAGTAGTACAGTGGAGGAGCAGAGGTAGTATGGTTTGAGAAGGATATGTGTATGAGCCCAGAAATAGGAGTTGGGGAGGAATTGTGAAATGTAGCAGGCTAAGAATAGTGAATAGTTCTTCTGGGAGGGATAGAAAAGTCTTATGCACAACTAATGGTAGATAATAGAGTTTAAGGTATTGTTAAGGGACCAGAGGAGGACATGAGAGTGTGGACAAGAACTTTGTTGGTCTCTTGAGAAAGGTGCAGTACTTGCAGATATTACAATGTGAGAAGTGACAATAAAAAATGAATCAAGGGCAACACCAAGGCAGCACTGAAGAAGACCTTGAAAGAACCTTACAGTTGAGCAGAGGCGGCTCTCTAATTAGTCAAACTAGGCGGTCTCCTAAGGCCTCGCACTCACGGGGGCCTCGCCTAATTTGACACTGACGCCAGCACCGAGGATAGAGAGCACCGACACCGGCACTTTAAATCTCTTAATATAAGCAATTTATAAAGATAATTTTTTTATATTTTTCCCATTATGGGCAGTGAGTGGAGGCCTCATGTCTAGGTTTTGCCTGAGGCCTCACAAAGCCTGGAGCCGCCTCTGCAGTTGAGTAAGAAGAAAACATAAAGAAGGAAGTGTCCCAAACTCCAAGTAATCAAAACTGTAAAATGCAGATGACATGCAGGAAAAAAAAAATAATGGCTATGTTTTGTGCGTATTACTTTACAGATCCCAAAAGGAAAAACGTGTCAACCTACATTTAAAGAACCTCAACCTGTTAAATTGACGTTATCAGAGTGTTCAACAGGACGGAGCTATAGACCCACTTATTGTGGTGTGTGTACAGATCGGAGATGCTGTATCCCCAACAAGTCTAAAATGATAACAGTCCAATTCCACTGTCAAAATGAAGGATCCTTCAGTTGGAAAATGATGTGGATCACATCTTGTGTTTGTCAGAAGACTTGTATTAACCCAGGAGACATATTTGCTCATCTTAAAATTTTGTGAGTGGTAGTTTTGCGGTTTGGTAACAAAATGGTGATACTACAGTCACACTTTACACTAAAGTCATTTCGGGAACAAATGCTAAAACACAGGAAATTATACAGTGTATATACAGTATCTCACAAAAGTGAGTACACCACTCACATCTGTAAATATTTTATTCTCTTTTCATGTGACAACACTGAAGAATGACACTTTGCTACAATGTAAAGTAGTGAGTGTACAGCTTGTATAACAGTGTAAATTTGCTGTACCCTCAAAATTACTCAACACACAGCCATTAATGTCTAAACCGCTGGCAACAAAAATAAGTACACCCCTAAGTGAAAATGTCCAAACTGGGCCCAAAGTGTCAATATTTTGTGTGGTCACCATTATTCTCCAGCACTGCCTTAACCCTCTTGGGCATGGAGTTCACCAGTGCTTCACAGGTTGCCACTGGAGTCCTCTTTCACTTCTCCATGACGACATCATGGAGCTGGTGGATGTTAGAGACCTTGCGCTCCTCCACCTTCAATTGGAGGATGCCCCACAGACATTTAATAGGGTTTAGGTCTGGAGACATGTTTGGCCAGTCCATCACCTTTACCCTCAGCTTCTTTAGCAAAGCAGTGGTCGTCTTGGAGGTGTGTTTGGGTTTGTTATCATGTTGGATTACTGCCCTGCGGCCCAGTCTCCGAAGGGAAGGGATCATGCTCTGCTTCAGTATGTCACAGTACATGTTGGCATTCATGGTTCCCTCAATGAACTGTAGCTCCCCAGTGCTGGCAGCACTCATGCAGCCCTAGACCATGACACTCCCACCACCATACTCGACTGTAGGCAAGACACACTTGTCTTTGTACTCCTCACCTTGTTGCCGCCACAAACGCTTGACACCATCTGAACCAAATAAGTTTATCTTGGTCTAATCAGACCACAGGACATGGTTCAAGTAATTCATGTCCTTAGTTTTCTTGTCTTCAGCAAACTGTTTGCAAGCTTTCTTGTGCATCATCTTTAGAAGAGGCTTCCTTCTGGGATGATAGCCATGCAGACCAATTTGATGCAGTGTGTCACGTATGGTCTGAGCACTGACAGGCACCCCTTCAACCTCTGCAGCAATGCTGGCAGCACTCATACGTCTATTTCCCAAAGACAACCTGTGGATATGACGCTGAGCACGTGCATTTAACTTCTTTGGTCGACCATGGCGAGCTCTGTTTTGAGTGTCCTGTTAAACTGCTGTATGGTCTTGGCCACCATGCTGCAGCTCAGTTGTAGGGTCTTGGCAATCTTCTTATAGCCTAGGCCATCTTTATGTAGAGCAACAATTCTTTTTTTCAGGTCCTCAGAGAGTTCTTTACCATGAGGTGCCATGTTGAACTTCCAGTGACCAGTATGAGAAAGTGAGAGCGATAACACCAAATTTAACACACCTGTTCCCCATTCACACCTGAGACCTTGTAACGAGTCACATGACACCAGGGAGGGACAATGGTTGATTGGGCCCAATTTGGACATTTTCTCTTAGGGGTGTACTCACTTTTGTTGCCAGCGGTTTAGACATAAATGGCTGTGTGTCGAGTTATTTTGAGGGTACAGCACATTTACACTGTTATACAAGCTGTACACTCACTTCTTTGCATTGCAGCAAAGTGTCATTTTTTCAGTGTTGTCGCAAAGATATAATAAAATATTTACAAAAATGTTGGGGGTGTACTTACTTTTGTGAGATACTGTGTGGGTGTGTATATATATATATATATATATATATATATATATACACACACGCATACACACACATGCACATACACACACTCGTATACATTACATGTACCAAACAAGAAACTGAATCATAGGATACCATCTGCAATTTACAATAATTTGTACATTCCTCTTCTCAAATATTAGCTACTCTGGGGCTTTAATGAACAGGGTTTGCATCATGTCCCCCAGCTGTTCCCTAGATATCCTGCTTTTGTATACTGAAGGTCAGAGTTAATTGATGTAAAATTACGAAGTTCACCTTAGCAGTATGAACCGTAAAAGCAAAAATTATTAAGAGCTGGAAAGCTTCAACACCAGTAGTGCTATATTTAGCTGTATAGTCCTTAGTGAGCTACTGTGATTCCTGATGTCTTTAAAACATTCCATAAATCCTTTTTCCTGAATTTTGACTGAAAACAGGAATATATCTTCTCTCCACTTGGTGGAAAACCCGTTAGTTGAAGTCCTGCCAATCAGGTGTTTCAGGAAAAGGCTTCAAGCATCTCCAGGGATGCCCACACATGTAGCTGCATGGCTATTTCCAATGTAAAGCACTCTGGTCCCAGAAATCTAATATTTTAAGGCTGTACAGAGCATATATGATTACTGACTGCAAAAATGTGGCAACATCCCAAAATAGTAAGGACTTCAAAACATACATGTGGCTAGCACTTTATAGGCACCTTAGATAAATACAGTAATGTACATACAAAATCTTATAAATCATAAGAATTCTTTATTAAACAATACTTTAAAAAATTATATCATGGCTAATCAAATATAGTTTAATAGTCCTTGTAAAATAGCTTGCAAAATAATATACCATGATCCTTGATGCCCCCGGAGGTGCTGACAGACTGGATGAACATTTTGACGACAATACATAAAGTCCAAGTGCTGGCATCGATAACAACCTTTGTGACTGTCCCCAGTAGTAGTGGAGTCAGTGGGCTTCTTTGTGGGTCAGATGAAGGCATCAATCTATACATTTTAACTCACATGGTTACCCTTCATCGTTGTATCATATAATATACAGGGTGGGCCATTTATATGGCACAGGCTTCCAGTATCCGTAGTTTCAGGTGCTGCACATCTCGTATCTTCACAGCATATGTTTTTTTATGGTTTTTATGGTCAGTAAAAACCAATACCGGGTGAGCTGCTCCTTCCAGGAGGTACCGCCATTCCTCCAAAGCCGACTTGATGGCCAGCAATTCCCTATCACTGACATCATAGTTCCAGCAAGATGGTGCACCACCACATTATGGGTGTCAGGTCCGAGCATTCCTAGATGAACAGTTTCCTGGAAAGTGGATTGGTCGTCGTGGGCCAGTTGAATTTCCCCCAAGGTCTCCCGATCTGACCCCCTTAGACTTTTATCTTTGGGGTCATCTGAAGGCAATTGTCTATGCTGTCAAGATACGAGATGTGCAGCACCTGAAACTACGGATACTGGAAGCCTGTGCTAGCATTTCTCCTGCGGTGTTGCTATCAGCGTGTGAAGAGTGGGAGAAGAGGGTTGCATTGACAATCCAACACAATGGGCAGCACATTGAACTCATTTTATAAGTGGTCAGAAACTTGTAAATAACTCATTAAAGAATAAAGTTACGTTAAAACCAAGCACACCATTGTTTTTCTTGTGAAATTCCCAATAAGTTTGATGTGTCACATGACCCTCTTCCTATTGAAAAACAAAAGTTGGATTCAAAATGGCCGACTTCAAAATGGCCACCATGGTCACCACCCATCTTGAAAAGTTTCCCCCCTCACATATACTAATGTTCCACAAACAGGAAGTTAATATCACCAACCATTCCCATTTTATTAAGGTGTATCCATATAAATGGCCCACCCTGTACTATATATGTCCCTGAGGAAGATAACTGTTCGAAATGTGTCAGGTCCATGCACATACATGTAAGCTGTACAGTTAATTTGAAATTTGAGAGCAGTGGGCGCAAACACATTATTTTAAAAGTGCTCTGCTGGAAATACTCCCCTCTTCTATTGAAAGGAAATTAACTGAAACTGTAATCTAGTTTTATCTATTTATGTAAAAAAGCTCCTCATTTTGCTTTTTAATTCTTTTTAAATATGTAGAAAAATATAAAATTGGATTTCAGATATGGCACCCAATGTTGATAAATACTGGTATAATACATTCATCATTCAGATATGAATACGCTACTAGGTTCTAGAGCATGGTGGATTACAGAATGATGTCATATTTAGGTGACATCAGTGGGTAGTCAATGCGGAAATGAAAGAGTGAACCACTGGGAAACATGCAGAGCTAATTCTGGCAAATTGCTTGGCTAACTCACTTAGGAGTAGGGGTAAAGTGCTATTATTGGCCAAGTTTTGACTTTCCTTATGTGTGACATACATGGTCTTGTGTGCAATATATAAATCATATATATTTAATATTATATGACAAAATGTAATATTGTTAGGTGTATGGTTGAAGTTAAAGCGGAATTCCAGTCAAACTAACTACTTTTAAAAATGTTCCCTCCACCTGCTAACATCTATTTTGACTAACCTGTGTAAGAAAAGGCCTGCAAATAGGTAAGTATATAGATCTTCTTACCCAGGTTAGTCAGAATAGGCGTTAGGAGGGGGGAATGAGTATTTTTAGGAATAGTTAGGTTTTGACTGGAATTCTAGTTTTTAGTGGTTTCTATTTTAATTAAGCTAGATCTTTTGATGAAATATGGGAGCTACCAATGCCAGCCTACTTCTGAAAATGCTAGCTACTTGGTTCTGACTGGCTTTAAAGTTCCATAGTCATGGACCAAGAGCAAATGCTGCAAATAAACAAGAAAAGTCACAATTTGTTATTTTTTACATGATACAGGTCAGTAAATCAAAAGCATTGAAGCCAAAATATCAGCATGACACCCAGACCTAGCATTCTCAGGAGATGTTAGCTCCCATATTTTTTCATGGCAGTTCGTCTTAAAATACAAGTTGATTATACATTTTATTTGTACATATTTATTGTGTTGGTATATATTTTGTGAATTTATGTTACTTATTAGGTTCATAAAGGTTACCGTGGATTTTTAAAAAAATAAAGAATCAATTGTTATAAATCCACAAAAACTGCGTATACATCATTTATTTTAGACAGCAAATAACTCTCTTTATGACCTCAAAATACTCTCCGAACAGGTCTAATTGCATTAATAAGAATATACAAAAGAGCAGACTCCTTAGATCAATATATTCAAATATGTGAATTTAATAATAAAAATAAAGCTATTACATAATGTTTATTACAATTCAATCTTTTTTGTCACAATTTTTTACATTGAGGTAAAACATGTTTCACAAGTTCATATTCAAATTGCATACAGAAAATCAGTACTTTTTAGTTATTAAATATCAAAAAGAGAATCCAGTCTATACATGTGAAACTATTCAAAAGCAACATTGCATGTCACAATAGTGTGTTAAAAAAATAATTGTAATAGTAAGGCATGATGTATTGTAAACTGTACCACCCAGCCTTAACTGCTGGGTCTGATTGTGGCCACCAAGCCAGATGTCTCTTTATATACCTCTATATTTATCAAGCTTTGTGATGCTTTCTGTTGACCCCAAACCCTGCATACAGCATTCATGGAATGGTAAACCATTATAATAATTGTCCTACTTTAAGCATGAAAGGAGTGTTGCTTGGCCTTGCATCTAACAACCATGTGCATAGACGGGGTCAGTAACTCCTCTATGTACACTGAAAAAGTCCAGTATTTTATATAGGCACCCACTAAAACATTCTGAATACTGCTTTCTTGCACAGGTGGCTGTGAATGCCCTACCTACCCTTCATGGAAAAAATAAATAAATTAAACAAATAAGTATCAAAACCCAACATATCTAAACCAAGGATAAAGAAAGGAGGCATACAGTTAGTACCTATCTGCATGGCTGAATCATATTAAAAAAAAAATCATCTGTCAAACACAGAGACTTTAAAGAATTAGGGCTCCTGCACACAGGCACCAAGAGCCTGTGCAACATAAATTTGGGTGTATTTCTCCCATCCGAGAAAGCCAGGTGCTGCATACAGCTGCCCATAGGCATGAATGGCTGTACTTGCCTACTTAATACTCAGGTATAAGCTGAGACTCGCATAAACACACGTACAGTGTATGGGCACATTCCAAGAACAGAAAAAAAGTTAATTTTTTATAGACAATTCACTGAAAGTGATCTCTCACGTAGCTGATGTCCAGTGGGCAGAATCTCCTGAAAGCTGTATTGCTGAGATTTACCTCCCAGTTTTTATAGGCTTTCCTCTTGATAAAAGAAGAGTGGTCATGGGTGTTCCAAAAAAAAAATAAAACAAAATTAAAGTATAGAAAATCAGTGTTAAACTGCTATATTAAGTCGAGGAGGGTTTGGCATATGTAACCCTTTGGTGGCATCCAGTTGGTTGTACTCTTCTATTAATGAGGATAATGATGTCAGAGCCTCTGAAAAACAGCTCTGCTCCATACCATCAACTTGTAGGTAATGGTGAAGATGAGCCTGCAAAAATGAAGTTTACCGGCAATTAACCCTACATAAACATGTTTAGAAAATTAAAAACATATATGTATTTACATACGCCTATTATACGCTGTCCGCATTTTGCACAAAAAAACAAACAAATTATATATATATATATATATATACACACAAACACATACAAGGATTAATATACATACCTTCTTTCTGTACAGCCTATTAAACCGGTCTCTCAGGTCTATAAATGTGGGCTTCACACATGTGTTATTGGCTAGTGCCAGCAATGAATGGGAATGGCCAACTGGTGGGACCGAACACATCCCAGTTTTCCACCCTTCTTGGTTCCAAGAGACAAACGGTAGTGAGGGTTTCAACCTGAAAAAAAAAAAATACATTTCACATATAATATATACATATACACACACACACACACACACACACACACATATATATACATATACATACACACACACACACACACCTTTTATGCCTTTTTATTTTTAAAGAGGACATCTAAAGTCTTCTATTACAATGGACTTTCACATCTGAACCATAAAGTGTTGAAATCTACTAAAAACTGACAAAAATGTTATGCTTAAAGCTTAGCTTAGCTTTAAACAACTGTCTTTAAGGCCGGATTCACACCTGTGTGCTTTTGTGTGCATTTTGCAGCACATAATGCATGTATAATGAAAATACATTGATTCCAATGAGGTTATTCACATCTGCACACTGTTGAAAAAATTAGGCATATGATCATTTACCTCCGTTTTCTAGCTCATTGAAGTCTATGGACATGCATAAAAACACAGGTAAAAACACAGGTAAAACACACGAAAGTGCATGAAAAACCATGCACTAAAAGCACCTGTTAAAAAACATGCACAAAACACAAGGAAAAATGCGTGACAGCAGAAGCAGAGAGATGTAAATGGGGTCTGGAAAATAATTTGTTAAATGTGAAAGAATTCAACACAAGTTTGCGCTTTATACAAATAACTGAACTCCAGTGTAATATAAATTTAAAAGGGAACACAAAACAAATCCACTTCTAGTAATCAAGACAATTTTCTGTAAAATTGTATTTTTTTCACAAACATGGGCAATACAAACTGAGCATACAATGAAAGAAAATTAGAAGTAGAGGCTACCCTCAGTAAAACCAGATATGGAGTTTATATGTAAATCTTGACTCTTGTAATACAAGCTGAGCTTGCCCCTTGCTGGCCATTTGAAAGTACTCTCTTGAAAGTAGCTCTTTTTTTTACCTTTTTCAGTCACATGCAGATCTTGCAAAATCCAGAACCCCTCTTGGTTATCTCTACTTTCTGCGTATCCACTACACTCCTCACTATGAACAACCAAGGGCCAGATGATCATCGGTCCTTGAAATTGCTACTTGAGTATACTACATATACTGTACACAATAACTTCATGATAATCGTCCAGTGCAATGCATTGTTTTCTTCAACACTCCTAGTTTGCATCAATTTACAACTCCTACTGCTCTTTGAAATAGCATTTTGAGGCATGTGACAGCTGAGCCAGGGTGTGCTTTAGTTATAAGGACAATACTGGCATCAGTCAAAAAACAGACAGGTCAAATTCAAGATCCGGGAGCGATTTCTCAGAGTGGTCAAACTGCATTACACAGCCCTTAGACAAATACTTGTCAACTTAGGGGAAAGTAACAAGTTTGCTCTAATCCCCATCCAGCACACACACATGCATTTTCTGTACTCGTGCCACTTTTCAGTCTTCAGTGACTCACACAGGACTGTCCTTCCACTCCCAGTGGCTAAATAGAATGGTTGGGTGGTCAAAAAAAGGCAAGTATGTCTCTGCATTATAGCAAAATGGTTTATTTGCACCTGCTGATCATGGGTGCAATACTTTGCAGGTTTCTGTTAAAGGTAATAAACACACATTTTTTAACCTGCAAAAAAGTGCATTTATTATTATTTTTTTTTAGTAAAAGGTGAACTTAGCCTTTAAAAATGGACATTCACTCTTTGGATTAACCGTATGTCCATACCCCTGTCTCTGCCTTTTGGCTTAGTGTAGCTGTCTTGTTAGTATATGTGTCTTCACCTTAATAAAAAAAAAAAAAAATCTCTAGCGGTCAGCTTTTTTGAGATTAAAGTGGTTGTAAAGGATCACATTTTTTTTTACCTTAATTCATTCTATACACAAAGGTAAAAAAAATCTTCTGTGTGCAGCACCCCCCCCCCCAGAACTTACCTGAGCCCCATCTTGATCCAGTGATGTGCACGTGAGCCTCGGCTCTCCCCCTACTTATTGGCTGAGACAGCGGCAGTAGCCATTGGCACCTGCTACTGTCAATCACAGCCAGTCCGGAAATGAGGGGAGAGTGGGGGTGGGGCTGAGCCTGCTCGGGTGTGCCCATAGCAAGATGCTTGCTATGGGGGGCACTAGGCAGGAGGGAGGGGCCTGGAGTGCTAGTGGGGGACCAGAGAATAGGAGGATCGAGGCTGCTCTGTGCAAAACACCTGCACAGAGCAGGTAAGTATGACATGAAAAAAACAAACATTTAACCACTTGCTTACTGGGCATTTAAACCCCCTTCCTGCCCAGACCAATTTTCAGCTTTCAGCGCTGTCCCTCTTTGAACGACAATTTCACGGTCATGCAACACTGGACCCAAATTACATTTTTTCATTTTTTTCACACAAATAGAGCTTTCTTTTGGTGGTATTTAATCACTTCTGGGTTTTTTACTTTTTACTAAAAAAAAAAAAAAACTAAAAAAGATCAAACATTTTGAAAAAAAAAAAAAACGGTTTCAAAGCTGGTTATAAAATTTTGAAAACAGGTAATTTTCCTCTTTCATTGATGTGCGCTGATGAGGCTGCACTGATGGGCACTGATCAGGCAGCACTAATGGGCACTGATAAGGTGGCACTGATGGGCACTAGTAGGTGACACTGATAGGCAGCACTGATGATGAGGCACTGATCTGCATTGACTGACAGCACTGGTGGGCATTGATAGGTGGCACTGGTGGGCAAAGGTAGGTGGCACGGTGGGCACTGGTAGGTGGCACTGGTGAGTGCTGATAGGTGGCACTGATGGGCAGTGGTGAGGCAGCCGCAGCTTTCTGTGTGAGGGACCGATGTCCCTCTGACAGAAGCCGGTGATCAGCGTGAGGGAAAAAAAAGGGATTTTTATTAAAACTTACCGTAAAATACTTTTCTCCGAGTTCACTGACAGACGCAGCTCTTCATGACGTGCGGGGTTTATGCTTGTCCAACTACGAGTTAACTAGGCAGGGAAAAGAACAGCTGGCCCCTCCCATGGGGGCCGTCCTCTCTTCCCACATAAACCCTCAGCATAGTATAGCTCAGCAGTTTGTACACAAGCCTTACCTAGAACAGAGCACAGAGAGGTGGGTGCTGCGTCTGTCAGTGAACTCGGAGAAAAGGATTTTTACGGTAAGTTTTCATAAAATCCCTTTTTTTCCTACGTTCACTGACAGACGCAGCTCTTCATGATGTGTGGGGATGTCCCCAAGCTGTGTCAAAAAGAGGGGTGGGTAAACGATAACAACTGTACCCAACAGAACCTCTTACGCCTGCAAAACTTTGCGGCCAAAAGCAGCATCCGAAGATGCTAGCACATTAACCTTATAAAACTTAGTGAAAGTGTGTACTGAGGCCCAAGTGGCCGCCTTGCACACCTGTGACACCGAGGCCTGGTGTCGAAAAGCCCCGGAAGTGCTAGCAGCCCGGGTAGAATGAGCCGTGACCGGAAAGGGGGGAACCTTGCCCCGAACAGAATATGCGTGGGTCACGGTTTGTCTAATCCAACGAGAAATAGTAGCCGACGAGGCCACCAAACCTTTGCGCGGACCCCGTCAGCACAAACAAGGCATCAGCCTTCCGAAAAGAAGCTGTAGCAGCTAAATACACTCGTAAGGCCCTCACTACGTCCAAGGTATGCAACTCAATTTCTTTTGGGTGCGATGGACGAGGGCACAATGAAGTAAGAACAATGTCTTCATTAATGTGAAAGGAAGAAACCACCTTCGGAAGGAAGGAAGGAGAGGGTCGCAAGACCGCCTTGTCCTTATGCAGGACCAGGTAGGGGGACTTGCACGACAGTGATGCCAATTCAGACACTCGTCTGGCGGAAGTGATGGCTACCAAAAAAGCCACTTTCTGCAATAGCAGTTGGAAGGGAATCTCCCTGATATTCTCATAGGGCGGTTTCTGAAATACAGAAAGCACCAAATTCAGAGCCCACGGAGCCATCAAAGCCTTCATCCGAGGCACCACATGTCGCACACCTTGTACAAAGGTACGAATCAACGAATGTGAAGCCAAAGGTCTCTGGAAAAGAATCGCCAGAGCTGATATCTAGCCCTTGAAGGTACTCAAGGCCAGTTTTTTGTCCAGGCCCTGCTGCAAAAAAGTCAGGACCCTGGACACCCCATAAGAGTGAGGGTTATGACCCTCCGCCTCGCACCAAGCTATGAAAGCCTTCCAGGTGCGTGTGGTGGTAAATGTTGTGAAAAGTACACTTGCGAGCCTTCAACAAGGTAGGGATCACGGAGTCAGCGACTCCCCTGTCTCTTAGCACCTGGGACGCAATAGCCAGGCCGTCAAAGCCAGCGAGGGTAAAGCAGGGTGCAGGATGGGCCCCTGAGACAGTAGTTCGTCTCTCAGCGGGAGCCACCAGGGAACGTCTGCCAACATTTGCACCACGTCGGCGTAACAGGTGCGCCGAGGCCAAACCGGAACCACCAGGATTATTGGTATTCCCTCCGCCACTATCCTGCGTAGCAAACGCGGTAGAAGTTTTATCGGAGGGAAGGCGTACAGAAGTCGATAACGGCCCCAGGGGGCCACCAGAGCGTCCGTGGCCACTGCCAACGGATCCTTCGTTCTGGACACAAAGGTCTTCACCTTGTGACTGAACCGAGATGCCATGAGATCCACGTCCGGCGTCCTCCATCTACGGCATATCTGGTTGAACACCTCCAGGTGGAGAGACCACTTCTCCTTGGTCCAGCGTCTGGCGACTGAGAAAATCCACCTGCCAGTTTTCTACATCCGGAATGTAAATGGCGGGGATTGCCGGAACGTAACATTCCGCCCAACGCAGTATCAGAGCTGCCTCCGCCGCAGCTGCTGGACTCCTCATGCCGCCCTGATGGTTCACATAAGCCACAGCCGTGGCATTGTCCGACTGAATCCGAATCGGACGACCCTGCAACCTCACTGTCCAGTGAGATAGGCACAACCTGATTGCTCTCGGTTCCAGCACATTGATGGGAAGGCGAGCCTCCTGTGCCGACCAACGGCCCTGGGCAGACTGCTGCCCCAGGATCCCGCCCCAGCCTGAAAGTCGAGACCATGAGCCCCAGCACCCGCATACAGAATCGTAATGAAGACCGTCGGTGCGACAGGAGGGTTCGTACAGCCGACTGCAGTGACAGCAACTTGGCTGGAGGAAGAAAAAAACCTTCGCCTGCTCTGTGTCCAGGATCAGGCCCAGATACTCCAGGCGACGGGATGGTGACACCGTCGACTTCTGCAGGTTGAGCAACCAACCAAAATCCTGCAGCGATGTAATTGTGATCCTCACATTCTCTCCCAGAGCCGAGGTGGACTCCGCTCGCAGGAGCAGGTCGTCAAGGTAGGCTACTACCGCGATGCCTCTGTCGCAGCAACGCCAACACCGGAGCTAGCCGTTTTGTGAAAACTCGAGGAGCTGAAGCCAGACCGAAGGGGAGTGCCACAAATTGATAATGGAGGTCCCCCACTGCAAAAGCTGATGCCGTGGACAAATAGGCACATGGAGGTACGCATCCCTGATGTCCAGAGACGCCAGAAATTCCCCCTGGTGGAGGGCAGCCACAACCAAACGGAGAGATTCCATCCGGAATTTCCGTGCCCTGACATACCTGTTTAGGGCCTTCAGGTCTAGTACTGGCCGGACCCCTTACCCTTTTTTGGGGACCATGAACAGATTCGAGTAAAAACCTCGAAACCTCTCCACTGGAGGCACTGGCACGATCACCCCTTGATCCGAGAGTGCATGGACAGCCCCGAAGAGGGCCCCCCGGCGTTCCCGCGGGAGCCCTAAGTTCGATGGGAAGAACCTGTCTGGGGGTAGAGTGTTGAACTCTAACCTGTACCCGGAAGACACCATTTCCCGGACCCTACGGTCGGGAATGTGAGCACGCCACCGGTCTGCGAACCCCAGAAGATGCCCCCCCACCCGAAGCCTGGGTGGGGGCAACCCATCATGCTGAGGAGGGCTTGCCCTCCGCTTTTTCGGGTTTGCGCTGCAGCGGCCCCTGCAGCGGCCTTACTGGGATGGGTCCCTTTACCTGCTGCGCCCGGGGCGCGAAAAAACCTCTTCTGACCAGATGTAGAGGGCCCCTGTCTACGGCAAAACTCTCGCCTCCGGGGCTCTGGGAGGAAGGTGCTCTTACCTCCTGTGAAATCCTTGATGATCTCATCCAGCTGTGGACCGAACAGTTGTCCACCCTGAAAAGGAAGGTCAGCGAGACCTTTTTTGGAAACGGGGTTACCGGACCAAGAGCGCAACCAAAGTATCCGTCTGAGGATAACAGCAAACACCACTATTCTGGATAACATAGGCAGTAAATCAACGGCCGCATCACAAAGGTACCTGATACCTTGGAGCAAAAAATCAGCCCTCTGCGGGGCGTCCATCAGGCGGCCGCAGTCCAGATCCTTCTGGAGCTCCGCCATGCGCTCAGATAGAGATGGCTGATGCCAGGGCTGGCCGCAGAGCGGAACCCGCCACCAGGAATAGCGACTTTAACAGTGCCTCTGTCTTTCTGTCAGCTGGGTCCTTGAAGAAAGGGGCCCCTTCCAGAGGAATGGTCGTCACCTTATTAAGGCGAGCTATCGGCGGGTCCACCGCGGGCGATTCCCATTTTTTCAAAAAGCTTTCCTCAAAGGGATAGCGAGCAGCGAAACGTTTAGACAGCGAAAAGGAATGCTGCGGACGCTGCCATTCACGATAAATATAGTGATCAAAAAAATTGATCATAGGGGTAAGCTTCAGGGGCTCTGGGGGGCCTGGAGGACCCACACACATACGCAGAAGTCTCTGATTCGCCACCCTGGCTCAATCGCAGCGTAGTGCAAATTCCAGCGACAATGGCGGAAACCAGCGATCTTTCGCGCGCAGCCGCCGCCCCCTGAGGGACCCTGTTCCCCATCAGACAGGTCCACTGGGGTATCTGTGACCCCTGAGGCCACTTCCGGATCAGAATCCTCCCCTGAAGAACAAGGAGGAGGGGGACGCTTCCTGGGGCCTGTTGGGCGACATCCTCCAAAGGGAGAAATTCACTAAAGACAGCAGCTGGTCCAAAAAAGCCCCCTGCGCAGATTGCGCCGCTGCTGAATCCTCCTCAGCAGGCTATGCAGTATAGTCTGCCATCGTTCTAAATCACCCTTAGTAACACACAGGTGTACACTAGCACGTTGAGGCACCCCCCACACAGCCGCACACCACCGCCCCACAGCGCACCAGGGAACCCAGGAGGACTGCAACCGCCGCCACCAGCACCCACAGGAGAGCCCAGCTATACTTGCTGTTTGCTGCCTGTAACTTTGAGGACTGTCAGAAGAGCCGCGCCGTCAGGTTCCAAAGAGAAAGGAAAAAACGTTTCACACACGTTTTTGCAGAGGCAGGAGGTTCCGGACGACCGGGTGCGGTGCGGGGGGTATGGGGGGGGGGGAGGGGGTGAAAAGGGCACCACGCGTCCCTACCGGCGGCTACCCAGAATTCTTTTTTTTCGTCGGTCCCCCTTTCGCCCCTGAGAAAAAGGGGGAAAGGGGGAAACTTCCACTCACCACTCCTGACGAGCGCGGCGGGTAGCCACCCATTCGCAGACCTTTGGCCCCTTGGACGGTATGCTGCAGGCCAGAAGAATCGCCCTGCCCGAATCGCATTCAGGCTTGGGCTCAAATGGGGATCACCCCTGGCCACCCGCACGGAACGGGCACGATGCGGCGGGTCCCATACCGCGGGACTGGCTCGCATTGGTCGGCCAGGCCGGGGAGAGTGCAGAGCCCGTGGACTCTCTATGCCCCAGCCGGCTTCTTGATAGCAGATCATTGCTTGATAGAAGTGTAAAATAAAATAAAAGTAAAAGAAAGAATAAAGAAATGGTCACAAACAGGACCGCAATTCCCCTAAAGGGAAGCCAGGTCAACTCCTTGCAAACTAGGCATTGAAACTGCTGAGCTATACTATGCTGAGGGTTTATGTGGGAAGAGAGGACGGCCCCCATGGGAGGGGCCAGCTGTTCTTTTGCCTGCCTAGTTAACTCCTAGTTGGACAAGCATAAACCCCACACGTCATGAAGAGCTGCGTCTGTCAGTGAACGTAGGAGAAATACAGATTACCGATCTTCAGTTTACATCACGTGATCAGCTGTCTGATCACATGGCAAGGGGCTGGGATCACAGACTTGGTGATCACAGAGCGCACGCAACCCGCAGGGACGTGCAGACAGCGCATGCTCGGGAGGATGTCCATGGATGCCCTCCCGGCAATTAAGGCCCGCGTTGTAGCAGTCTTTCGACTATAGCGCGGGCGGCAAGTAGTTAATATCCCTTTAAAGCCACATGCACATTGGACTTTCTTTTTTCTGCTTGAAGGGGGGGGGGGGGTTCCCAGCTTTAATCCCCCTGCATGTTAGCCTATGTGTCTATGCACACATAGGGGTTTGGAGGCAGGGCGTTTAAAAGCAGAAAGAAAAACCCCACAGGAGCAGCAGAGTTTTGGCAGAAAAAAAGCTTGACACACATAAACTTGCCTAAAGTGCTACTTGCATTTAGCGCTTGAGCGTTATTTCATTTCAATGGCCAGGATAAATTATTATTCTAACCAATGAAATTAATTTATGCCCAAGAGCTAAACGCACCTAAATGCCTTACATGAGTTTACAAGCATCAAGTGTTTTTTCTATCAAAACTCTGCAGCCAAGTGGAAAGGTGTCTAGGAAACATCCAGTGTGCATGAGCTCTTAATATTGTGAAAACTGGAAGTTCCCGTTGACTCCTAGATAAGTCTGACACAAAATACAATACAAATTCTATTACAAAAATGTGTGTAGGACTCTTGTGTGTTATACACCAAAACACATTTATTTTTTGGAGGTAATATTTGACACCAACCTTTCGATATTCCTGCGAAGGTCAGAAATGTGAACATTTCCTCTCACCATCAAAGCACAGGCAAGGTAAAGATTATGCTTCGGGTCTGCTCGAATTAACTGATGATCTTTGTTAAAGGCATCAGAGAACATTTGGTCTAACCTGTGCAAAAATAACATGTAATCACAGTAAACTGAGTGTTGTGCTGCATTGTCAAAATGGTAGCAAAATAATATAATGTGTAAACATTTTAAACTTTTTTTGTTATATTTATGTCCTCTAAGTAGGGTTCCCTATGTTATTACAAGTGTTCAGTGCAGCCTTTCCCTGTTTAGTGGATTCCAAAGGCATATCAATTTGTAAGTACAGAGCCCTGTTAGGAAAAACTTGTCATTAGAAAATCACAGAGGCTGTTGTTGCTGACTGTTCCTTCCGAAAAAGCCAGCTGCCTGGGTGTTGTGCTGATGGAACATATAGGAGGTAAGAAAATCTGGCACTTTTCCTACACTCCTTTTAGTAAGTTTGTTCCAAGTAAGTGACAAAAGTATTGATGGCAGACAGACAGTCATTGAACTACTTATAGGTCTCTCGTGATAGGGTCACTTTAAAAGCCCTAAATCTCTCTGAGAAAGATCTTAAAGTGGTTCTAAAGGCAGCAGGTTTTTTTTTCATCTTAATGCATAATATGCATTAAGATAAAAAAAGCCTTCAGTGTGCAGCAGCCTCCCTCATACTTGCCTAAAAACAAGACTTTAGTATCACTTTAAGCTGGCCAGCAGGTTGAACAAAAGAAAATAAACAGATTCCCCCAGCCACACACTCGAGGTGGATGAGGGAAGCCCTCCCACAGAGCTAATGTATTCTCACAGAGGGGAAGTTTCCCTGCTGTCAGAATACACTCGTCAGCACTGCCGGCTATAGCTGGCAGCACTCTCCAAGTGAAATTTTTCCAACAGGCTGGTCAATTGAGAGACTGATTTCTGTACAACCAGTCTGCCCCCATAAATGGATCAAAATTTGTCCAGTTCCTACTGAACTGGACGCATTTCGATTCATCCATGCGCCTGGCTTTAGCATTTATGAGGAGGGTAGAGCAATATTCCCAGAGCACACGTTCCTAAATATGTATTAAGAGTGAAAGGGCACTGTAGTGACCACTGGATAGAGACCAGAAAGACTTCAAAGCAAGAGATACGTCAGCAGCACACCAGGGAACTCCATAAAAGGGTGCAACACTTTATTGATCACATCATAGCAGCTGATAGCGACATCAGGCCACATGCCTAATGAAGGGGTCCTGCGTGGCTCTGAAACATTGCTATCTTCTGCTGTGATGTGATCATACAATAAAGCAGGGATATGCAATTAGCGGACCTCCAGCTGTTGCAAAAAAATTCATGCCTCTGCCTCTGGGTGTCATGCTTGTGTCTATCAGAGTCTTGCTATGCATCATGGGACTTGTAGTTCTGCAACATCTGGAGGTCCGCTAATTGCATATCTTTGCAGTAAAGCATTGGACCTTCTTATGGAGTTTCCTGGTGCGCAGATGGCATAACTCTTGCTGACAAGAAGAGAAGAGGAGTACCCAATCTTCGACTTACTTAGTAACACTGCTTGGAAAGGAAGACACACATACACTTAAAAAAATATTAAATGCATATAATTTTGATTTTGTGAGAAAAACAGGCTAGACTCCTACAGGAAACGTAATAAATAGCCAAAGTGCACAAAATTTGAAAAACCAAAAAAAGGCACACACTGCAAACTAAGATTCAGACTCCCTACCATATAAAACCAATTTGGATGTGGTTTTGCATCAGGCGTTAAGCCTTTTAATATAGCCAATTTTTGTTTGATAGCGATATATTTAGATTATAATCCTTCATACACACTTAATCCATTAATTTATTCAGACTATTTGATATTTGTAGAAGACACACATTCCTTATTTTGAGTAGCAATTTCTGCATGTCTCTGTGAGAATAAGTAGTTGTTCCACTGTAATAAGTTGACCGCTCGGCATTCCATCCTAAAGATGGTGATGGTATATCGCTACTGTGAATGGGAGTTCATCCAACCAGAAATATGGCACCCATAACTTGCTTTATTTAAGCCTATGGTAATATGGCTCCCACGTTTTCCCCAAGTAAAATGATGGCCGCCTCTTATACTGCTTTAAAGATGGTGCCAGTACATTGTTACTGTGAATCTTAGTTGCCATCCAACCTGGCACCTGCAATTGTTCTATTTCAGCTCATAGATCTGTACGTAGTGTAGGCTTTACAAAGGGATAGCTCTGCCCAGAAAGATGTTGCCACGCTCCCCACATTACGTGTGACGTCATCGGCAGTGCAGTCTAGGGACAATGCCGACCTGCTGTCTCTGGCAGCTTCCTAGGGCTCCATACCCAGGGCCTTTATCATGCACTTACTGTTGGAGAGATGCCCCGCCACCCGCTGGACAGTCTTGACATGCAATTGCTTAATTTACTTATGTGAGCGCATTTGTTTTTATACCTACCATTTAATAAAATTACTACACTGTAGATAGTGGCGTCTCTCTCTTCTGTCACTTTGTTTTATAGATTCCTACAGGCACATATAAATTGTGGTTTCCATAATTGCTACCCTTTGTCTAATAAAAGTGTTGTCATTTATGCTAAGGTATTGGCAACTGGTTGTGATACATGCATACAACTGTGGTTTCAAGAGCAACCTATTTGCTGATATATAATCTAGATAGAGAGCCGTGGCATGAGAAAGGGAGCTATAAAGACCTTAGAACAACTGCTATACACAGTTAGATAGGACAGCAAGAGTATTTTTAATGGATATGTTGTCAGATACTATGAATTATTAATGCCTCTACGGGCGAACATATACTTTACTGTGGAATATTGTGCTAGATCATGCATGTATGTGCATATATGTAACCATTTTGAAGTTGTTATCGATGTGTATATATATATTCATTTATTTGTTTATGGATGAGTGTAATTACAATAAAATATTTTTTATCAAAACAATATATTTTGTCACACTGCTGACCAACTGCATGCCTCACTCAAAGTCCCAACCCCTTCTGTTCCATTTTATCCAATATGGATGTAGGTACTCATGTAGACCTCATTTAAAGTCCCAAACTCTCGGTCTCTTCTAATTTAACAGCCCTAGCCTCAGAGTTCTCACCTTCGTGTAGGTATATTCACATCAGCAAGTGTATAGAGAGGAGTTAGGCTGGAGGTCAAATAATGCAAATGAGGGAATGGGACCAAGTTCATGGTGATCTCATTCAAATCCATATTAAGTTGGCCTTCAAATCTTGCTGAGCTGGGAGGAAAACAAAGACATTAAATGTAATTTGCCGTCTTGTGCACTACTTCTCATTCAGATGTTTTTCAGAATTTGTCATGCAAATATAAAAGCAAATATAAACGTGGTTTCTTCATCTTGAGGTTCCTTCATCTGGCAAGATAACGGTGCTAAAGTAAGTCTCAAGCTAAAGCATTTTTCTTTGAATAGAATTGGGAATGGTTAGGATTTCTAGCAGCTTTTTATTGTTGTATTGTTCTACCCTCTGGGGAAGTTTTTCTTAAAAGAAAAAAATGATCACATGAAAAATACAGGGGTTGCTATTGCTAACTTGCTGCTAAAAATAGCAGTTCCCTTGCTGTTTGTGGCTTCAGTACTTTCTGAGTCACTAACCCAGACCAAGCATGCAGCAAGTAAAGACAGAGTGAGGAGTCAGAACATCTGATTTGCATATTTGTTCTGAGTTAAGCCAGCCATACATGGATTGACATTCGACCGGTTCAGCAGGGACTGCCCAAATTCCCATCCATGTATAAGCAGCCTGGTTGTACACAAGTTGCTCTATTAACTGACTTGTGTATAACCAGCCTGTTGGAAAATGTTCTCTCTATCAGCTCTGCCAGTGTTGAGGGATTCCCCATCCACCTCAAGTGTGTGGATGGGAAAATCAAGTCATTTTTTTTCCGTTCAACCAGCTGCTTGAATGAAAAAACAATGACTCGTGCATGTATGGCCAACCTTAGTCACTTTGAAAGCAATGAATAAAAATGGTCAGCATTTGCAACTGGAATCAGAAATAACTTAGAAAATGCATTGTTGGAGTTTACAAGTCACGACCACTTACGGCTTGCAGCTTAAAACAAGAGACTATGCAGCAGAGAAGGTATTCATAGCATACATATTAAGCAGGTGAACAACACCGTTCGAAAGCAAAATACTCCGTTACCAACTTTGAGGGTTTACCAGTGAAGTCTATGGACCTCAAGTTGCATCAAAGTTGGACCAAAGTAATGCAGGGACTACTTTGAAGTCGGCACGACTTGAAAGTCATACAGGTATGAATGGTACTCATTGGAAATAATGTGGAAGGACTTGTCATGTGACTTTGCAGTCCCAAATCACAGGACAACTCGCACAAGTGTGAAAGGGGTCTAAGGCTCCGTGCACACTAGCGTTTTTTTCTGTTCCTAGAAGCTATATAGTGTTATCCTATGTGTCCATGCACACTACTTTAGGCTATTAGCATTTTTTGAGCTTCAACGTCTAGGGGCAGAAAAAAAAAATGTTTTTGTCGAGTTTCCTTCCTGCTTTTTCCCACTACGGATAGCGTTTTTTTTAGCTTTTTTTCCCCCTTTGACTGAAAAAAAGAAATAAATAAAATGCTAATGCTCCTAAATGCTCTTAAACGCTCCTAAAAAGCTCTTAAAATGCTGCTAAAGCGATACTACAAAAAGCGATTACCAGCATTTTTTACCCAGTGATTTTTCTAGCGTTTTTTAGCTTAAAAAAAGACGCTAGTGTGCATGGAATGGAGCATTAATGTAAAAAATAAATTAGTTATTTTGCATAAATCATTTTACTTCATTTTACTGGATTGCAGCTTACAGTCCTTAGATTTGGTGGTTGTATTTATTTTTCTTAGGCTTTTTCCTATATCCTGTCTTAGGACTACAACACTCATTTATGTATTGTATCAAAGGAAAAGCAGCACTGTCACCCTAGAATAAAACTACAGAACACCTTTCCCTCTCCTCATTTCCCTAGCTGAGGAGGGGAGGCATTCTGTAGTCCACAGAGCTGAATTGGACAGGGCTGATACCACTATTTAAAGTGGAGCTCCATCCAAAAGGAGAAGAAGTTCTTCTTATTTATCCCCCCTCCGCTGCCACATTTGGCAGCTTTTCGGTGGTGGGGGGGGGCAGGATCCTGGTTTTGACAGGTACCTGCTCCCACTTTCGGTTGACTTTGCTCCGGCGAACTCATCTGAAAGTTCGGCCCCCTTCTCCTTCCCCCACCACCGGGTCATTCACAATGCACAGAGCGCTTTGCGCATGAGCAGTAGGGAGCCGGCTGTGCGGCATCAGCACCCAAGAGCCGATTGAAAAATTGGCTTGGGTGACGACACTGCTGGATACGTTGACAGGTAAGTGTCCTAATATTAAAAGTCAGCAGCTAGAGTATTTGTACCTGCTGACTTATTTTTTTCTGAAGGAGCCTGGAGCTCCTCTTTAATAGAAGACTGCAGAGTACAGTACTGGATTTCAGGAAACAGGTATTTTTTGCACTAATCAAACAGATGTAACAAAACACTTTCAATGCTATATATAAAGACCAAAAGGAGCAAAGAAGAGAAGTTCACTGTTAAAGTAAAAGTTCAGCTTAAAACAAACTAACTCTAAATCTAATGGCAGTCACATTCTAAGACTAATCTATCTAATCCTGTAAAGCAAAATTCGGGCCAGTTCACATCACATGCAGTCCAGTGCGTTTTTTTTTCTGTATCAAAAATGGATGGATAGTAGGTTACAGGCAGTCCCCGAGTTACGAACGGGTTAAGGACTGTAGGTTCGTTCTTAACCACTTCAGGCCCGGAAGGATTTCACACTTTAGGACCGGAGCCCTTTTTGCGATTCGGCACTGCGTCGCTTTAACTGACAATTGCGCGGTCGTGCGAAGTTGTACCCAAACAAAATTTGCGTCCTTTTTTTCCCACAAATAGAGATTTTTTTGGTGGTATTTGATCACCGCTGCGTCATTTCTGATCGCCGCTATAAACAAAAGAAAAGCGACAATTTTGCAAAAAAACCCAAATTTCTTACTTTTTGCTAAAATACAAATAAAAAAAAAAAAAATATAAAAAAACAATTTTTTTCATCGGTTTTGGCCGATTTATATTCTTTCTCATATTTGTGATAAAAAAAATCGCAATTGGCGTTTATTGATTGGTTTGCGCAAAAGTGGTCACGTTTACGGATGATGAGAATTCATTTTTGGGGTTTTTATTTTTTTTTATTTTTTACTAGTAATGGCGGTGATCTGCGATTTTTAGCGGTACTGCGATATTTCAGCGGACATGTCGGAACATTTTGACACTTTTTTGGGACCATTGGCATTTATACAGCGATCAGTGCTATAAAAATGCACTGATTACTGTGCAAATGCCATTGGCAGTGAAGGGGTTAACCTGCAGGGGGCGCTCTAAGGGTTAAACGTGTTCCCTGGGCGTGTTCTAACTGTGGGGGGACTGCCCTAACAGGAGAAGGGAATCGATCACACCTTCCGTGTAGAAGAAGGCTGTGATCACCCACACACAGTGTTTACTTACACGGACCTCCGTTCTTTCACTCCGGGGGGCATCGCGAGTGGCCGGCAGCAATCGAAGCCGCCGCACCTGCTCCCTGGCCCTCCCCGGACACAGTGAGCGCGCGGGCGTGCCTCCGGCGGCGCGCGTGCGCGCTCACTGTGTGCGATCTGGCAGCCGCCATCAGATGACGGCGATTTGTCTTAAAGAGCCACTTTGCCGCCGTCAAATGCCGATCGGCGGTCGGCAAGTGGTTAAATCAAATTTGTTTGTAAGTCAGAACTTTGACTTGTGCAGTGATGTGGGATGTTCCTGGCACTGCTACGTGTGCAGTTGTTTGTATATGGTTTTCAATGGCATAGTTCACACTAGTGATTGCAGTTCCAGTTCCAGAAAAAAAAAGTAGAACATGCTGCATCTTACCTTCACAGGACAGTACTAGAACACTGTAAAATACATCAAAAACGCACCTAAATGCACTGGAACACACATGTCCTTATTTAGGGCTGGTTCACACCATAAAAAACACACTTTAGATCCATTCCGGACACGTTTGTGCATGCACGTTTTTGACGCGTTCCAGTGTGTGAACTGGCCCTGAAGGTCAAGAAAAACGAGGGGGAAAAAATGCACTGCACCAAGAACGCATCAAAAACGCACTGGAACACATCATAAACGCGCATGCAGAAAAGCATCTGGAACGTATCCGGACTGCGTTTCTATGGTGTGAATTGGAACGAATACCTTTTGTGCAGCTGAACCGGTCCCGTCTCCAGTGGCCGATGTTGCGCAGAAGAGACAGCCGACAATGGCTGGGAAGTGATGTCACCCATAGACTTACTATGGGGGCTTCCATTGTTGGCTGTCTCTCCTGCACACGCCAACACATAGAAGCCACCTGCTGATGATAACTTAGCATGGGACTGGACTGGATCGGCTTCAGAAAAGGTATTTATAGCGATTTTTGCTTTACAGGGTTAGATAGATTATTCTTAGAATGTGGTTGGCAGTAGTTTTAGAGTTAGTTAGTTTTAGGCTGAACTTCTACTTTAAAGGAGAAGTCCAGTCAAAGTTGTTTTGTGTTGGATCACAGGAGTACAATCAGTTTTGCATTCCTATGATTCGTTTTCAGCAGAGAGCGGACTGAAGTCCGTTCTCTGCTGATGCCACAGAAATCAGTCCAGGCACTGCATCATCCTGACATTGGGAGTCTGGATTGGTCAGGTGCCTGGACTGACACCTGTCTCAGCCTTTCAGTGAGCCGCTGAGAGCCAGAGACGGCCCGATCCGCCCCTTCCACAGCCCAGCGCTCCAATGAGCGTGGACGGAAGTGAGCAGAGAGCTGTGACTGACAGTCTGACACTCTCTGCTCACAGAGCTGTGAAAACCGAGCAATCGGCCATGTTCGATCGCTCGGTTTTCAGTGCAGAGGCACCGGGGGACAGATGCAGCATCGGACGCATGCTGCATCGCCTGACA
>BLSH010286653.1:227737-245253 GCA_018402905.1 Glandirana rugosa | reverse complement strand
CCCCCCCCCCCCCCCCCCCCCCCCACTGCGGTGATGTGAAGAAGTGGGTAGTGAACACGAATGTGAAGGGAAAACTGCTGTGAAGTGGCGGACTGTGATACGGGGGGATTGAGGATGTAAAAACGGAGTTGACATAAAAAGAGGGGCTGTAATGGGAAGGATCCAAGACATCGCACAAACAAGCAATTTGGACCTCTGCTGGAAGAAAATTTTACTGATCAGACCTCTATGAATTTTAATTTAATTCCCCTGCTCTACATATATATATATAGTGTTAAGGTCTTACCAATTATTTCCTGAGCCAGATACATCAGTAATGAGCTGCTTGCTATCAAAAAGGTCACGAAGAGGCCCTTGTAATATCTCGTTTACAACACCTTCTTCCATATCTATCAAGACAGCCTAGGGGGAAAAAAAAACACATTTAGCAGGATATTGAGCACTGTACTTACAGGCACTAAGTAAAGCTAAATATTGCTGTTTCCCACATGTGTTTGTGAGAGACATGTAGGTGGGATTCACACTATTGCGAATTGGATCCAATTCGCAATAGATTTTGACTGGTTCTCCATGGAGCCAGTTCACATATCTCCGCTGCGGGTCCGGTGCGAATTTGCACAGGAGCCCTGTGCATTTTTTGGTCAGTTTAAGGTCGGAATTCAGCCCAAAATTTGGGCTGTAATCGGACCGGAAATGTTGAAACAGGATGCACCGGACCCCTGCTGGGAGCCGCATGCGAACATAGTGTGAACCCAACCTAAATGTTATGATGCTTTTATTAGGCACTTGATTTCAGGAATGTGAAACTGAGCTTAAACTTTCTAATGTTAATGTATCTCTTAAGCATTTATAAGCACAATACTAAGGTTTTGTAAAAAGCAATGAAAGTGCTGTAACCCATTAACAAGATTCTACCAATCTTCAGTGGACCTGAGCACATAGGTACTGGTCCTGCTATTATTGTTCTCCAAAGTGCGAGAGTGTGGTAGGGGGGTGCTAAGAATCATTCAATAAAGGTTCCTTCTGCTTGTAGCATCAAGAGTCTTTATAAACCTTGGAATTATTTAGCAAGTACCCTGGTTTGATTGATGCCCAAGTGTAAAGAACTGTAAAGTGCACCTGGTATGTGGTAAAACGTAGTCAAAGGCTACCAGATGATACAAGACTGTCTGAGTGCATGCTAAGCTAATGTGCCCATGTGCAATTAGAAAATTAAGCTCTAATTGTCATTCTGTAGCCTGCTCATTCCACTTTCCTCACTACAATTTGCAGCCAATAAGGAAACGGGAAATGGGAAGGGACTGGTTACTGCAAAACCATGTAATTGGTGCTGTTACCATAAGAGCGCCACACAGAATTTAAGAGGTCCAGGAGATGACAGCAGTATAAATCAGCAGTCAGTTCACAACCTTTCACCACACCACAGGTCTGCTTTAAAGCTTGATTCCAGCTAAAGCACAAAATTAAAAAATAAAATACCCCACAATCTGTTAAAACAAAAAAAAAAAAAACCTCTTGCTGTAATACTCTATCTTCAGAGCTGTCTCCAACAGATTCACCAATCTGTGATCCAGTGTTGGTCCTTATGTGCTGAATGCTTCCCAACTTCAATTGACTTACTTCCTGTGAGCCAAGGGTGTCAAGCACACAGCGCCTGGGGGTACATCATCCAACAACACTGCACATGAGAACGCTGCGGAGAACAGCAACATGTCACCATGTTGCTATTGTAACTAGCTTTTTAACCTGCCTTCCACAGTAAATAAGCCTATTTCTGGGTAGCCCATTATGCATATTTTGTTACTCATCAGTAGTCTGAACCATTAAATGTTATTAACAGCCTAATCAGTTAAAACGTTCCAAATTTTGCAAGTTGGAAATTAGCATAAAAAAATATTTTTACTCAGTGTAGGATTGTTTCTGGCATTGCATGAAAGAGAAAGATACTAGACATACATCTCTGATGGTCCTGTCCCTTGATCAAGGCCCCCTGGATAAAGATCTTCATAATATTTGAACAGAATCCTTTCCCTTTCCATCTCAGGGACAGCAGAAACTGCCCCCCTCCCCAGAATTAATTTCAAATGCCAAGAGGGGTTTTGGACACTGGATCTTATAGCAGCTACAATGGTAATACTCAAACGCTGGATAACTAACAATCCTCTTACTATCAAGGAATGGGTTCCCAAACTCACCTACATACATCGCCTGGAGGAGCGGACAGTTTGATTCCAAGACAAATTTAACCAATGTGAGTCCACCTGAAGCATTTGGATTTACTACATGAACACTGACTGCTTCAGAAGCCAATTGTGAAACCACGGACCATTAATCCATTGAATAGACAAGATGGCTGTCCCCCTCAGTGACTGCCAAGTCTTTCCCATCCTCTCCTTCCTTTTCTGAAGCCACCTGCTTTTGTTTCCCTTTGTTACTATGTACTTCCTTCCTAGCCAAATCTTTAGGGGTCCATTCTCCCAGGTTAAGGGATATCTGAATACACACCCCTACTTAATCACACACAGATCAACCACATAAAGGGATCAATACACAGTATGGCCTCTACTGGACCACATTTATCACATTACTAAGGTTGCAGAAATCTCTTACCAATGCCTGAGTGTGCAATTGACTGATCAAATTTTTGTGAAAAATTGTTGTTTTCTGCATTGTCTCTGTACCTTGTTTTATATTGAAATTGTTCAATAAACTGTTATTAATAATAATAATAATGATGGAAACTAAGAAAGAAAAAGGTATAAAAAAAATCAGAAACTGCAACTAAGTGTATCCTTCAGGTTCAATTGAAATTAAATACTGGAAGCTCACCTTCTTCAATGGCTGGGATAACACAAGGAGTGTATCTCGGTAAACCATTTTTTTAGTATATAATATATATATATATATATATATATATATATATATATATATATATATATATATATATATAAATTTTTTTTTTTTTTGGGAAAACTTCCTTCCTCTCTAGGTGATGATATACTTTGGGGTTGATTTACTAAAACTTTATAGTGCAAAATCTAGCGCATAGTAGCCAAACAACTTCTAATTTCAGCTTTTTCTATTAAACTGGATGTAAACCCTCCCATATACCCAGTGAAGTGAACAGCCTCCGATGAAACACAGGGATGAAACAAATCTCCCCACATAAATTTTACATGTATACCTGCTGTCTTCAGCTTTCTATATTCTTCAGAATTCTAACATCGGGTTAGAATTTTTACTTCCTCATTTCAGCTGTAGGTGTGGAGTCTTGGCATAACCTGGGAGACAGCTGACTGGCGGAAAGGCACCCCCCCCCCCCCCCCTCACATAGGTAGAGGAAGGAAGATACTTGCAGAGCTGTGCTGTGACAAGACAAGCTCTTTGCTAAACTATTTATAGCAACCAACCCGACACAAATTTCCAGCTGGTTTTATCTTGGTTGACGGAGAACTTGTCAGAAGTTATCATGCTGATAACAGAGGAATGGAACAGCAGAAAGACACATGGCTTAGTGCTCTGGAGAGAGATAAGTAAACACCACAGATATATGTGCCCAGGTCCAATTTCATGAATCGGGTTTACATCCACTTTAAGTTTTGACAAAAAAAGCATGGAAGCTGATTGGTTTTTATTCAGAGCTGCACCAGATCTTGCACTTTCCAGTTTTAGTAAATCAACCCGTGTGCGTGTTATCCAGGCCACTGTATGAGATAAGCTTCCAGTGTTTAATTTTTTTTTTCAAATTGATTCTGGAAAATACTTCTCTGCTTCTCTCTTCTAGTTGGATTTATTTCCCACCTGTAGTGGTTTGGATGTTCAGAAACCTTGGAGGATCCTTGCAGCAACTGACAATTAGCTTACCTGAAGGACTATCTTGTTGGTCCTCCTCACAAAGGATTTTTTTGTGGATGCCATTTAAAAAACTCAGGTGCTTATGTCTTCCTGTGTATGTCATTTTCCATTTAAAATGTTATAGCTAGAGCTGACGTGCATCTGGGATTTCAGAAAGTAGTTTAATTACAGTACTTTAAAATATACCGCATATTTAACAAGGTATATCCATGCCAAGCAATGAATAAGAGTATGAGTACAGTGCTAATTTGGTTCATAGCATAATTGGGTTGCACATGACTTAGAAATATTTGTAATAAATGTCTCTATTACATTTTTTGATATCCATGGTTGTACTTTGTGTGATCAGCAGGACAGAAGCTACATTATTGTGCAGTCATAACAGCACTGGTACTTTTAGAGATGGTAATTCAAGATGCAATCAGTATCATTTGTCTTACCCGTGCTTTAAGTGAGCAAATCTTCCCTCTTTGAACATCTGGTCTGACAGTTTCAGTTCTGGAAAACAAAAGACAGTTTTCTTTTTAAACACTATTTAAAGAGCTCTCCTATTCACGGTAAATTGACTGGGACACTGGTAAGCATTTTACCATGTCTTAATACTGAGAACTTGTTGTATATTGCACTTATGCCTAAAGAGTATTTTTTACATATGACTTTTCCTCTCAGACTGTAAAAGTTCTCTAAGCGAACAGGTTCACATCCTCTCACATCACAGACTCCTAAAAATAAAAAAGCTGGTCCCCTTTCAGGTTTAAGTCATGATGTACTTGTATGCACTTCATACTAGCACATAATGACAGACTTAACTGCTAGCGGAGCCCTCCAGTTCAGCACTCTGACAGTTCCCCTGATGCTTCCATCTTCTTTCCAGGTTTAGGATCTTCAGCCGCTTAAATGGCTGGGCTGCAGCGACGTCACACCCGCGCATGCGCACAGGATTCACATCGCTGTAGCACACAGAGCGGGCCATAAATGTTATCGGAGCTGCACATATGTGGCTCAGATCACATTACCTCCTGATAGACCCTGCCTATCAGCGGATTTTAAAATACAAAGAGTTTACTATCAATTTAAAGCATACTGAAAACCCCGAAAATGTACCTTTCGATTGAGCCAGGAGGCCAGAAGGCCCACGTCTGGCATCCACAGAAGGCAAATCTGCTGGAACGTCTCCGGATGCAGGGACCACTCCCCCTGGTCCACATTTCTACGCCTGAAATGTAAACGGCGGAGAGAGCCGACACGTGAAGTTCAGCCCACCGGAGGATGAGAGAAGCTTCCCGCACTGCTGCCGCACTTCTCGTTCCTCTTTGGTGGTTTACATAAGTCACTGCAGTGGTGTTGTCCGACTGGACTCGGACAGGACGCCCGCGCAGCCGCTCTGTCCAAAAAGGACAGACGCAGTCTGATCGCCCGGAGCTCCAGTACGTTGATTGGTAGAAGAGATTCCTTCGCTGCCCATCGGCCCTGGGCCGACAGCAGCCTCAGAACCCCCCAGCCGGAAAGACTGGCATCCATCGTAAGTACCGTCCAATGAAGAGGAAGAAAAGACTTCCCGAATCAAAGAGCCGGAGCCCGAAGCCACCAGAGAAGAGAGTCTGGTCTGCCGATCCTTCGGTCCAGCAACAACGGGGATTTGTCCCACTTGGTCAGAATCTCCTTCTGCAGAACCCTTCTGCCGCTCCTTCTGCAGTGTCACACTGGGCGTACGGGACCGCCTCGAATGTGGATACCATGAGACCCAGAACCCTCATGCAAGTCCGCAGTGATGACCATTTTTGGGACAATAGTAGCTGGACCGCCGAGTGCAGGGTCCGAAGCTTAGTCGGATGGAGAAATACCTTTGCCTGGGCTGAGTCGAGAATCGTGCATGTGGACCTAGAGGTCGGACAGACGGGAGGTCCACCGATCTGCAAACCAACAATGGTGACCCCCCGCCCAAGAATTGGGCAGAGGCAGGCCTTCATGTGGAAGAGGACTTGTCCGCCGGCTTCTCCTGTTTCCACTGCTAAGGTTGCTTCGGCCCGCTCCCAGATGACTTGGCGGGCTGGGAACCCTTGCCCGCCGAGTGGGTCGGACAAAAAAGTCGCTTGTGAGCAGAAAAGGAAGAACCCTGTCTGCGTAGGGGCTCCTTGGCTTTCTTGGCTTTAGGGAGGAAGGTGCTCTTCCCTCCAGTAAGGTTCTTGATAATATCATGCAGGGTGGCCCCGAAAAGTCGCTCACCCTGGTAAGGCAGATCTGCCAGAACCTTCTTAGAAGTTTGGTCACCTGACCAGCACTTAAGCCAGAGTAACCAGCGAATCACCACGGAGGACACCGACAACCTTCACAACAAGGGGGTTGTGTACAAGGCCACATCACAGACATACTTAAGTCCATGCACCAACTGGTCCGCCAGTTCATCGCAGACCAGAGACGCCTGTTCATTACCCAGCTCCCTGCGCAACAGCCTCCTGTCCACCGGGTCCTTGAAGGACGGCGTCCCTTCCACCGGTATCGTGGTGGCCTTGTGCAACCGCATTATGGGAGGATCAACGACAGGCAGAGATGCCCACTTCTTCAGGAGACTCTCCTCGAAGGGGTAACGCATCGCAAACCGTTGCGGGATGGAGAAGGCCCTCTGTGGCCTGTCCCATTCCTTGTAAATGAATTGATCAAAGTAGGTGAGGTGAGGAAAAACCTTAACTGCCTTGGAGAGTTTGTGCGATCCAAATGGCACCGGCACCTCTTGCGAAACCCCTGCCGCGTCCTCCAGCTTAAGGGTATCACGCCCCGCCGTGACAAGCGTGGCCACCAATGCCTTTTCCTGCGCTGCCGCAGATGATTCTTCCTCGCTATCCGAGGAATCAGGGGCCCCAGTATCCGAAACCTCAAGGGGGGGCCCGCCGAAAGGACGGAGCCCCCATCAGGCTCTGAGTTGTCCCCCGAGGAAGGAGGGGACAACAGATGCTTCTTACCCGCCTTGCCCCCGCACGTCATCTCTATTCGGGTGACAAAGGACTCCAGGACTGTCAACAAAGCGTCCAGGGGAACAGGTACCCCTGACAAGCTGGCCGCCACAACAGGGAGGTCTGGGGGAGAGATACCTGCATCAGACGCCATCCCAGCCCCCAGCACTGACACCGCTCAAAACAGTGCCTGCTAAAGAAATGTGAGGGGGATACCCCACCTCCAGTGCACCCCAGCGATCTGCGCCCTGGTAGAGAGGCACCCCCAGGAGGACTCACCACCCAGAGACCCACAAGCCGTGCTGCGCTGTCGCGCCCAGTGTCCGGCGTCTCTGGCCACGAGGAAGGATCTCACCGGCTTCTGGGAAGTGTCCCACCCCAACACGCGCCGGGATCTAGAGAGCCTCCACCACACCAAAATGGCCGCTGACCGCCCGCCTCCCCGAAGTCCATGTGGCCTCCGCAAAATAGCGGCCACGACTACGCCAAAATAGCCACGGACCCGGGCACAGCGAGCGGACCACGAGGCAACGGAGGGGGGGAGGAGGAAGCCGGCCACCAGCCCCCACCCAACTTAGGGCGAACTGGAAGCCCCTTATCAGCCCGCAGAGTGGTCCCCACCGCTGCAGGAGAGTGGCGCCATTAGGCAAGATTACCGGGGGGGGGGGAGAAGGTGGGCAGGGAGGGGGTCCCACCTGATCGACCCACACCAGGAGCAGGAGGGCACCCGACTGACTCGCCTGCAAATGCAAGACGTACTACTCACCCGTCCAGCCGGAGATGCGGGCCGCCCATTCGAGACAGAACCGCCTCCCACCGAGACGGGGGGGGTGGTGGGCCAGGGTAACACTGTGACACAGGATGCTGTTGTCTGGTCATATGTGCTCCTGCGGGACGTTTAACCCGCTGGCCGCCCCTTTCCAGGATGGGCCACGTCTCGGCCGACCCAGCGCGGAGCTAAGGTCTGTGTGCGCTCGGTGGCCGGGCTGGGGAGACTACCAGGATCTATATTATCCAGCCTGTCACCCAGCCCATCAGTTGATTGAAGACTCTCAGCAGCCACATGGAGAAAAATCTAAGAAAAAAACTAAGGAACCACAGGTCCCATCAGGAGCCAGATCCTTACTCCTAGACTAGGCAGAAAAAACTGAGCTATATATTTACATAGTAGGTAAGGTTGAAAAAATACAATAGTCCATCCAGTTCAACCTGTGGTGGTGTATGTGTGTCGGTGTCTATAATTATTTCCCATATCCCTGTATGTGTTGTTCTTTAAGATGAATTACACTATACTCAGAACTCGTAACTGTCCAAACTTGGGCACAAAGAAAACATACCTTCTCATGCCTGATCACATTTAATCTCTCCCCCCAGCTACTAGTCGCAGGGCGGGGAAGAGATGGGGATGGTGCTGCGGTGTACTGACAGACAATCAACCCCTCCACTAGGGCCCTAAGAGTGGGAACGTACAGCGCCCCTCTTATCCTCATCCCGCAGTACATCCCGCGTACCGAAATGGGCACATAATGTATTGTCCTTTTGGCTGAGACGCCTTGGAGAGCAAGAAAGAAATGAGAGTAGGAAAAAAGGGAGAAATGGGAAAGTTAGAGAACAGCACAAAAACAGGTGTGCACTCTTGCCTGTAAAGACAACCGTAATGTAAATGTCCTATGCGGCCTCCGAGAGGTATTTAATCCATGGGTCCCAGAATTTATCAAAAAAGGCAATTTTGTCATTTAGGACCGCCAAAAGGAGTTCATTCACCAAGATCAAGGACAGTTTAGACTTAACTAGGCTGAAGTGAATCGTAGGAGATTTCCACAATCTGGTGATGGCAATTCTAGCCGACAGAAATATGAATGTTACAAGCCGTCTTTTGTATCACAGAGTCCCCTCCACCGGGTGCCCCAGAAGTGCCCGTGTAGGCGATTTAATAAGGGTGGGTGAGCGAATATATAAAATTATAGGCGCAGTTCCAAAATCTCCTTACTTTTGGGAAGGTCCACCAAGTGTGAAACATCGTGCCCTCCATTCCATAGCCTCTAAACCACATCGGGGAGGCCCCCGGGACACAAGACGCCACTCTCACTGCCACCGTGTACCATCTTAACAATACCTTATAATTTGCTTCAATAAGTGAGGTGTTGATAAGTGATTTAGACGCATATTGTGCTACTTTACACCAATCCTCCACTTCCCAGGTCTCATTTATATCTCTTTCCCATTTGTTCTTATAGCACTGCTTAGAGGAGGCAGTGTTCAACATAATGTAAAATATATGTCTAGGTTTCAATGACCTCTAGGCATGTAAGAGTTACAATATAGAAGCCAAAAAGTAAGTATGACCAAATAACATTGTCAGAAAGAAAGGTAAAAATGGCAGTCATTGTGTTTCTTTCATGACAGATTTAATGGCCAGGGAGGTATCAGTAAAGATGTCTTGGTAAAGGCGGTCCAATAGCCTGATGCAAGCTGTAGGACTATTGACTAGGCGCCTATTCACACTTATGTGTGAATTACAAAACATGAGGCACTGCACACACGTGGATGTGAAATGCCCCATAATACAGTAGTTCCCCTTAAACATACATTAAACCAGGGGCGGCCCGTCCATTAAGGGCGCACGGGCACCGCCCCCTCTGTCCTTGCCACCCCTATATGCTATGGATAGATGCATGCATAGCATGCATCTATAAATGGCGGCCTGCGACCACCCCCTATTCATGCGGCCGGCCCCTTTCATGACGCCGTCCACATGAATTACCGTGACGGGGGGGGGGGGGGGGTTTGTTTGAAGCAGCTACTGGGCTTCAACATAGAACTGCCTCTCCACCAATGAGGAAGCGCGGGTATGTTACCGGTTGCCTGTTTGGCGGAGAAGACAGGCGATCCTATTGGACGCCTTTCTTGGAGAAGTAGGGGGGATGCACGGCCACAGCCAAGCCGCTCGCCGCTCATCGGACACCACTGCCTGCCTTCTGCCCGCTCCTAGATGGGGTAAGTGCAGGACTTTGATGTCCCGACTGCCCTGGGGGGGGGGTGGGTACTGTCAGTGGAGGGGGCTAGATGGATGCTAGGTACCACTCTGGTGATACTATATACCCCTATCTGGTGATGCTGTATATACCCCTATCTAGTGATGCTATATACTCCTATCTAGTGATGCTGGGCTGTATACTCCTGACACAATGGGTGGAATCTATAGGGGTGGGGTTTATGAGAAATGGGAGGGGTAAAATAGGAAGGGTGGGGTCTGGCACCCCCCCAATCCTAAAATTTCACCAGCCGACACTGCACTAAAATGTATTGCATAGATGCAAACCAGCCACATAGGAAAGAATGGGTTTTCTAAATGCATTTTTATTCATGGGTTTTATTGCAGGAAAATTGTCACGTATGGATAGGCGCCGATATTGGCCACACACAGCAAATCAACCTACATGATCCTGACAAACATGATATTAATGGGCCAATGAACACTTTGAACCACTACGATCATACTTTAAATTAATTTACCAACATGACTGACCATCCTGACAGTTACAGTCAGGTCCATAAATATTGGGACATCGACACAAGTCTAATATTTTTGGCTCTATACACCACCACAATGGATTTGAAATGAAACAAACAAGATGTGCTTTAACTGCAGACTTTCAGCTTTAATTTGAGGGTATTTACATCCAAATCAGGTGAACGGTGTAGGAATTACAACAGTTTGTATGTGTGCCTCCCACTTTTTAAGGGACCAAAAGTAATGGGACAATTGGCTGCTTAGTTGTTCCATGGCCAGGTGTGTGTTATTCCCTCATTATCCCATATACAAGGAGCAGATAAAAGGTCCAGAGTTCATTTCAAGTGTGCTATTTGCATTTGGAATCTGTTGCTGTTAACTCTCAATATGAGATCCAAAGAGCTGTCACTATCAGTGAAGCAAGCCATCATTAGGCTGAAAAAAACAAAACAAACCCATCAGAGAGATAGTAAAAACATTAGGTGTGGCCAAATCAACTGTTTGGAACATCCTTAAAAAGAAAGAACGCACCGGTGAGCTCAGCAACACCAAAAGACCCGGAAGACCACGGAAAACAACTGTGGTGGATGACCGAAGAATTCTTTCCCTGGTGAAGAAAACACCCTTCACAACAGTTGGCCAGATCAAGAACACTCTCCAGGAGGTAGGTGTATGTGTATCAAAGTCAACAATCAAGAGAAGACTTCACCAGAGTGAATACAGAGGGTTCACCACAAAATGTAAACAATTGGTGAGCCTCAAAAACAGGAAGGCCAAATTAGAGTTTGCCAAACAACATCTAAAAAAGCCTTCACAGTTCTGGAACAACATCCTATGGACAGATGAGACCAAAATCAACTTGTACCAGAGTGATGGGAAGAGAAGAGTATGGAGAAGGAAAGGAACTGCTCATGATCCAAACCATACCACCTCATCAGTGAAGCATGGTGGTGGTAGTGTCATGGCGTGGGCATGTATGGCTGCCAATGGAATTGGTTCTCTTGTATTTATTGATGATGTGACTGCTGACAAAAGCAGCAGGATGAATTCTGAAGTGTTTCGGGCAATATTATCTGCTCATATTCAGCCAACTCATTGGACAGCGCTTCACAGTGCAGATGGACAATAACCCGAAGCATACTGCGAAAGCAACCATAGAGTTTAAGGGAAAGAAGTGGAATGTTATGCAAACACCTGTCCTGAATCCGATTGAGCATGCATTTAACTTGCTGAAGGCAAAACTGAAGGGAAAATGCCCCATGAACAAGCAGGAACCGAAGACAGTTGCAGTAGAGGCCTGGCAGAGCATCACCAGGGATGAAACCCAGCGTCTGGTGATGTCTATGCGTTCCAGACTTCAGGCTGTAATTGACTGCAAAGGATTTGCAACCAAGTATTAAAAAGTGAAAGTTTGATTTATGGTTGTGTATCTGTCCCCTTACTTTTTGTCCCTTAAAAAGTGGGAGGCACATATACAAACTGTTGTAATTCCTACACTGTTCACCTGATTTGGATGTAAATACCCTCAAATTAAAGCTGAAAGTCTGCAATTAAAGCACATCTTGTTCGTTTCGTTTCAAATCCATTGTGGTGATGTATAGAGCCAAAAAGATTAGAATCGTGTCGATGTTCCAATATTTATGGACCTGACTGTATAAAGCTCGCTGTGATTATTTGTAAGACAAGGGATCCACAGGACTGGCAACATCAAATACTCCAGATTATGCATAATTGTTCTTCAGGGCTGTACTATTAGCATGTTTCAAATTTCTTATTTTCTGGTATAAACCATAACCCTTACCTTGTATCAACATTTCTAAAAAAGCTGCACAGAGCTTCGTCGTAAATTCCTTTCTGGAAAAAAGAAGTGTTTTGCTTCAGGTTACATTTATACAACACTAAAAGATGTGAATACACCTTTACAGCAATCTTTTTTCCTATGATGTGAACCTAACCACATACAAGAGTACCTGTCTTAGCCTTCGAACGATCCCTATGGAGTTCTTTAAAATAGAACTATGGCTTCCCAAAAAATGTGCTACATCTGTAGTGACCAATTTACCTTATTTCTCCTACAAATTCTCACAAATACCAAGTGATCCTGCTAGTGTAGTCCACCTAATGTAGCTTCCTGTGATCGGGGGACAACAATGTTGAACTGCAACAAAGTTTAAAGCAGCGTTGTCCCTCATGTAGGCCAGGTTTGCTTGCACTACAGTGAGATCAGGGGGTGTGGCTATCAAATAGTTCTGCCAGTGCTTTCTGGATTGACAGAATACACTGTGCTGCTGCACCCCCTCCATGTTGGGAATGTCTGAGAGAGAGCGTGTGCGGCACAAATGAATCTGGTTTTGGCTCACTATAGGGAGGGAAGTTAACATTTTGTTTTTCATTTTTTAAGACTCCTGCATCACATAGCAACACGATTTTAAATCTTTTAGACTACAACACAGGAGCCTATATTTTGGGCTGGATCCATATGTTACAATCTGATTTTACAATGTCTGTACAACCTCCTTTAGATCTATCAACTGTACATACCGTAAGGGCCTGCCTAAATAATTTTACCTAGTCAGGGTGGCTGTGGATGTTGGTAGTTTTAAAGGAGATTGTGATGCATGGAACAAGCTTTGGAGGCTAGGCCCAGGTTGTACAAGGTTGACTTCTCTAGTAGCCAAATTTTTGTCACCCCCCTCATGTAATTCGACTGACAAATGCTAGAGTCTCGAAAGTTGTCAGGACCTGGCTGGTGGCACTGTGCTTCCCAGAGCACAAGGTTGTAGTTTCGGCGTCCACTAGCTGGTGTCTCCCAGCAGCCAGCAGTTCCCAGTAATTAGATTCCACCCGATGCTGGCTGCTGGGAGGACATTTAGGCCCTCCCCTACTAGTGTCTCTTGCTCCAGCATTTTGCTGCTGCCAGATTCTGTTTGCAATTGATCCTGATCTTGCTTCTGCCACGTTTCCTGCTGACTTGTACTTGCTACCCCTTGTTTCTGCTCCCAGATTTGGTTCCCCCTTCTCATCTGCTTCCTGTGCCTTCTACTGCCTTTCTGTGTTCCCCATTTTGTAAATATTGTATATAGCTAGTGGTTAGTTAGGCTTTCTGTTTATTAGGTTGATTAGTTACTCCATTCTGTCACTGTGTTTTTGGTTCACTTATATTTTTCTGTTTGCTGTGTGCTGGTGTTTGGAGGGATTTTGTTCCACTGTCTCCACCAGTCTCCTGAAGGTAGCCACGCACATCTGAGCTGTTGAGGAATACTGGCAGGGAATTACTCTTGTATGTTTTTGACAATGCTACTGTTGAAAATTTTTATGGTCTAAACTTAAAAAAAAAAAAAAAAAAAATTGAAAAAGAATTACTCTTGTAATACGTTTACATTTCTAAACCATCACATGCGCACTTTAACCACTTAAGGACCAGAAGAATTTCCCAATGTATGGCCAGAGCACTTTTTGCGATTCGGCACTGCGTCGTTTTAACTGACAATTGCATTGTCGTGCGGTGTTGTACCCAAACAAAATTGACGCCCTTTTTTCCCATAAATAGAGCTTTCTTTTGGTGGTATTTGATCCCCTCTGTGTCACTTCTAATCACCGCTATTAACAAAAAAGAGCGACAATTTTGAAAAAAAACAATATTTTTTACTTTATGCTATAATACATACCCAAAAAAAAAATAATATATATATATATATATATATATAAATAAAACAAATGTATTCATCAGTTTTGGTCGATATATATTCTTCCTCATATTTGTGGTAAAAAAAAAAAAAATAGGAATCAGCGTTTATTGATTGATTTGCGCAAAAGTTGCCGCGTTTACAAACCATGAGAATTAATTTATGGCGTTTTTACAATTTTTTTTTACTAGTAATGGTGGCGATCTGCGATTTTTATTGGGACATTGCAGCGGACATGTCGGACATTTTTGACACTTTTTTGGGACCAATGACATTAATACAGCGATCAGAAATGTAAATAGCCACTGATTACTGTGTAAATGTCATTGGTAGTGAAGGAGTTAACCTGCAGGGGGCAATTTAGGAGCTAACTGTGTATCCTAGGCGTGTTCTAACGGTGAGGGGGCTGGGCTGCAAGGGGCATAAGAAATCTAACTGATCCCAGTGACAGAGAACAGTAGATCTCTTACATGCCACCTGTCAGAGCAGGGAACCGCAGTGTTTATAGTGGCGGTTCCCCGTTTTTCTTCTGTGTCAGGCGATTGCAGGTAGCCAGCAGACATCAAGTCCGCCCGACCTGCAGCCATACTGCTGGAGAGTGCGCCGCCGGCTAGCCTGCGTTTATAGACGGCGATTCGCGATACAGCGCCACTCTGTAGCAGTAAAAAGTACGCGAGCCGGTCCGGAACCAGTTAAGGTCTTGAACACCTGGGCAGCATGATGTGGAACTTAGCATGTGATCCCAGCATTGACCATGATCAGAAATATACGTCAAGCCAAATAGCTCAGCACAAGCCACATGAATGCTTAGGCTCCATGCACACTAGTATTTTTTTAAGCTCCTAGAAGCTAAATAGTGTTATGCTATGTGTTCATACACACTACTTTAGGCTATTAGCATTTTTTGAGTTTCAGTATCTAGGAGCAGAAAAAAAAATGTTTTTGTAGAGTTTCCTGGAGCGTTTTTCCAGCAGAATCGCTCCTAAACGCTACTTAAAGCGTTTTTTTTAGCTTTTTTTTCCCTTTTAATGAAAAAATGCCAATAAAATGCTAATGCTCCTAAACGTGCTAAAATGCTACTACAAAAAGCTATTACCTGCATTTTTTATCCAGTGATTTTTCCAGCGCTTTTTTTAGCTTAAAAAAAATGCTAGTGTGCATGGAGCCTACATGAAGTATTACTTTGCTCCATGTTAAACTGAAGATGAGTTGCTATTGATGTTGTCCTTGCAGACCTGATTCTCCAGAGTGCCTTTTCTGGTTTTGTATCACCACTCAGGACTGTTCTGAAGTACCAGTCAGCGTAGGAATTTCAAACATACAGTATGTGTCAGTTTGGATTAAAGGAAGTGGTTTTACCTTGTTTACAGCGGCATGTTCTCTCAATGCAAGGTCCCAGAACCTGCACCCAATCTGATTTCCACACTGTCCAACTACACAAGAAAAAAGGGCAATAAAAATCATAAAATATTCCCAGAATTGCTTTGTTGCTTAGATCATATTTTGCGAAAATAGAATGTCCTCATATTTGTACAATGCCATATTACACTTTAGAGTGCAGAGAGGCAGTCACATCACACCCTCAAAGAAGCTCCATATTTATCATCCTTATACTGTATTCCAGTTTGAGAGGAAGCTAAATCCTTACAAGCATTATTTTGGATTACGGGAAGAAACCCACTTAGTGAATATCTAAAATCAACACAGATAACGTTCCCACTTAGCAGCGAAATTCAAAGATCTCAAAGCAACTGCACTCTTCTTACTATTTATTAATAATGGTAACTAAAATTAAGGGAAGTCTGCATGTTTAGTATGCTCAGTAGGGATGCACTGATACCATTTTTTCAAGTCCGAGTACAAGTACCAATACTTTTTTTCAAGTACTCGCCGATACCAATTACCAATACTTATTTTTAATGTCATGTGACAGTGGCCCCAATATGCAGCACTGATGGACACTGATAGGGACACTGGTGAGGCATGGACTGTGTCAGTAGTTTTTATTTTTTTTACAATTTTATTTTTTACAATTTATTTTTTTTTATCTTTTTTTTTTTTTTTTTTTTTTTTTACAATGCTTTCCCCTGACATCTCCCCTTTGAGACAGAGAAAGGGACTGAGGACACAGATTCCCAGCCCCCTTTCTCTGAAGCCTCAGCTGCACTGAAGATGAATGGACAGGAGACAGAGGCTCCTGTTCATTCATAAACTGAAGCATCATAAAAACAGTTTACCATGCTCAGTTATGAACGGACAGAGTCAAACAGTGACTCTGTCCATTCAGAAAAGAAAGGAGCCAGTAAATGACATATTTATCGACTCCTTCCTCCACTCTCCATCCTAAGCGATCTGGGATGCGGAGGAGCAAAGAGGGGGACCAGAAGAGGACGGGGGTTTACCGGAGCACAAAGAGAAGCACATGGAGTAGGACACAGAGGGGGGCCAGAGGAGGACACGGGGGACCAAGGGGGGCACATAGAGGAGGACACAGGGGACACTCAGGAAAGATCAGTGCAGCCGTGGGGGGAGTTACAATCATAGATCTCTGTGTGGCTTTCAATAAAGCAGCTGACAGCAGCTTCTCCTCCTCTCCCCTCCGTGGCTTTCAGCTGCTTTATTGATAGCCACATAGGGAGATCGGTGATTGTAACTCCCCCCACCACCGCGCCGATTGTTCCTGAGTTTCCAGGTAGCGGATAAGCATCAGCGCATTTACACAAGTACAAGTACTCGTGCAAATGCTTGGTATCAGTACCGATACTAGTATCGGGACAAACCCTAATGCTCAGTTAATGCATAGTCTGATTATGAAAGCAGCAAAAACATAGACTCTTTACAGCAATCTCTCTGTGAATCAGGGTAACATGTGGCTGCATAGTGTAGTCTCTATAAGACATAACAACAAAGAGCCAAGTTTAAAAACGTGAGTTTCCTGTGCGTATCTAGGAACCCAGAAGGGTTAAGCTGATCTTTTTCAGGAGTACACTAAAAAAAAAAACATTATTAGGCGTTTACAGACAATAGCATACTAGTTTTCCAAAATATACTTACATTACTAAGAGTAGATGTTTTCTAAGAATAAATTAGTTTACTAAAGCCTCGTACACACGGGACGACGATCGTGTTCAACACGTCGTACTCACGACCGTTGCATGCAGAATCGTTCGTCTGTGGCGGCACTTTCAACAGTTGAACGTACGCGTACGTTGCCAGCACTCATGCTGCACAACTTGTGCTAGCAGCAGGGCACACATGCTCCGAAATCATTTGATTAAATAAGAATCTTTTGTAGATGAGAATCATTACATTCATATAAAACCTTTTGATCATACGATAACAGACATTTGCGGATTATTACAAAAAAAAAAATCACATGAGGACTTTTTCTAGTCGAATTGGGAAGACCCAAGGATCTATGCGTGTCCTTTGAGTGCAAAAATTTGAACCGAGAAACAACAATACAGAATATCTCTGATGTGATACGTCGGTGTACAATGGGACTAAGTG
>BLSH010286653.1:198570-210938 GCA_018402905.1 Glandirana rugosa | reverse complement strand
TAAATAAGGGATTATATACACGATTATTGTAATGAGAACGGTATCATTAGCGGTAATCAACATGGTTTCATGAAGAATCGTTCTTGCCAAACCAATCTATTAACCTTCTATGAGGAGGTGAGCGGCCATCTAGATAAAGGAAGGCCTGTAGACACGGTGTATCTGAATTTTACAAAAGCATTTGATACAGTTCCCCATAAACGTTTACTGCACAAACTAAGGTCCCTCAACATGGATCAAAGGGTGAGTACCTGGAATGAAAACTGGCTACATGGGCGAGTCTAGAGGGTGGTGATAAATGGGGAATACGCAGAATGGTCTTGTGTAGAAAGTGGGGTTCCCCAAGGTTCTGTCCTGGGACCAATCCTATTCAATTTATTCATAAACGATTTGGAGGACGGGGTGACCAGCTCAATCTCAATATTTGCGGATGATACCAAGCTAAGCAGGGTAATAAATTCTCCACAGGATGTGAAAACCTTGCAAGAAGATCTGAATAAATTAATGGGGTGGGCAGACAAGTGGAAAATGAGATTTAACATAGAAAAATGTAAGATAATGCATTTGGGTACCAAGAACATGAACGCAAACTACTCACTAGGGGGAGAGCCTCGGGGGGAATCTAGGATGGAAAAAGACCTAGGGTTCCTAGTAGAGAACAGGCTCAGCAGTGGCATGCAATGCCAAGCTGCTGCAAGCAAAGCTAACAAAGTGTTGGCATGCATCAGGAAAGGGATCAACTCCAGGGATAAATCTATAATTCTCCCACTATACAAGTCTCTGGTGAGGCCGCACCTGGAATATGCCATCCAATTCTGGGCACCAGCCCTTAGGAAGGATGTCCTGGTATTGGAAAGGGTTCAGAGAAGGGCAACAAAGCTAATTTAGGGATTGGAGGACCTTCGTTATGAGGGAAGATTACAAGCACTGAACTTATTCTCTCTGGAGAAAAGATGCTTGAGAGGGGATATGATTTCAATGTACAAATACTGTACTGGTGACCCCACTATAGGGACAAAACTATTCAGCGCAAGGGAGGACACAAAGACACACGGCCATTCACTATAAATAGAAGAAAGGCGGTTTAACCTTAAAATGCGTAGAGGTTTCTTTATGGTAAGAGCAGTGAGAATGTGGAATTCTCTTCCACAAGCAGTCGTTTCTGCTGGGAGTATAGATAATTTAAAAAAACTATTAGATGCACACCTAAGGGACCACAACATTGGGGGATATACAATGTAATACTCACATAAAAAACACACACATAGGTTGGCCTTGATGGACTTGTGTCTTTTTTCAACCTCACTGACTATGTAACTATGTAACTATATCTGATGGAAGGAGGAGCTCGGATGGGCACACCTGATGTAGAAGGGAGCTCTGGTAGCCACATCTGATGTAAGGGGGAGCTCTGGTTTGCACACCTGATGTAAGGGGGGCTCTGGTGGGCATATCTGATGTAAGGGGGTGCTCTGGTGGGCACAGCAGATGTAAGAAGGAGCTCTGCTGGGTACACCTGATGTAAAAGGAAACTCTGGTGGGCACATCTGATGTAAGGGGGAGCTCTGGTGGGCAAATCTGATGTAAGAGGGAACTCTGGTGGGCACATCTGATTTAAAGGTGAGCTCTGGTGGGCACATCAGATGTACGAGGGAGCTCTGGTGGACACATCTAATGTAAGGGGGGGCTCTTTTGGGTACACCTGATGTAAAATGAAACTGTGGTGGGCTGATCTTATGTAAGAGGAAGCTCTTGTGGGCGCATCTGATATAATGGGGAGCTCTTGTGGGCACATCTTTTGTAAGGGGGAGCTCTTGTGGGCACATCTGTTGTAAGGGGGAGCTCTGGTGGGCACATCTGATGTAAAAGGGAGCTCTGGTGGGCACATCTGATGTAAGAGGAAGCTCTGGTGGGTACATCTGATTTACGAGGGGGCTATGGTGGGTACACCTGATGTAAGTGGGAGTTCAGGTGTGGAAAACTGATGTAAGGGCACAACTGATGTAAGAGGGAGCTCTGATGGGTACATCTGATATAAACAGGAGCTCTGGTGGGCACACCTGAATTATGGGGAGCTCTGGTGGGCACATCTGATATAGAAGGGAGCTCTTGTGGGCACACCTGAATTTTGGGGAGCTCTAGTGGGCACATTTGATGTAAGAGGGAGCTCTGGTGGGCATGCCTGATGTATGGGGGAGCTTTGGTGGGCTTTCCTGATGTAAGAGAGAGCTCAGGTGGGCACATCTGATATAATAGGGAGCTCTGGTGGGCACACCTGATATAAGTGGAGGTCCGGTGGGCACATCTGATGTCAGAGGGAGCTCAGATGGCACATATGATATAATAGGAAGCTCTGGTGGGCACAACTGATGTAAAGGGGGATCTGGTGGGCACATCTGATGTAAGAGGAATCTCTGGTGGGCACACCTGAATTATGGGGAGCTCTGGTGGGCACATCTGATATAGAAGGGAGCTCTTGTGGGCACATCTGGTGTAAGAAGGAGCTCTAGCGGGCACATCTGATGTAAGAGGAAGCTCTGGTGGGCAAAACTGATGTAAGGGGTAGCTCTGCTGGGCAAAACTGATGTAAGGGGGGGCTCTGGTGGGCACACTTGATGTATAGGAGAGCTTTGGAGGGCTTTCCTGATATAAGAGGGAGCTCAGGTGGGCACATCAGATATAATAGGGAGCTCTGGTGGGGACACCTGATGTGAGGGGAGCTCTGGTGAGCACATCTGATGTAAGAGGGAGCTCAGATGGACACATCTGTTATAATAGGGAGCTATGGTGGGCACACCTGATATAAGGGGAGCTCTGGCGGGCACATCTGATGTAAGAGGAAGCTCTGGTGGGCACATCTGATGTAAGAGGAAGCTCTGGTGGGCACATCTGATGTAAGAGGGAGCTCTGGTGGGTACATCTGATATGAAGGAGCTCTGGGGGGCACATCTAATGTAAGGGTGCTCTGCTGGGCACATCTTATGTAAGGGGAGCTCTGGTGGGCACATCTGATGTAAGGTGGAGCTCTGGTGGACACATCTGATGTAAGAGGAAGCGCTGGTGGGCCCATCTGATGTAAGGGGGAGCTCTGATGGGCACATCTGATTTAAGAGGGAGCTTTGGTGCCCACATCTGATGTAAGAGGGAGATCTGGTGGACACAGGGAACAAGGGAACTATGGTGGGTACACCTGATGTAAGTGGGAGCTTAGGTGTGCAAAACTGATGTAAGAGGGAGCTCGGGTGGGCACAACTGATGTAAGAGGGAGCTCTGATGGGTACATCTGATATAAATGGGAGCTCTGGTGGGTACACCTGATGTAAGAGGAATCTCTGGTGGGCACAGCTGAATTAAGGGGAGCTCTAGTGGGCACATTTGGTGTAAGAAGGAGCTCTGGTGAGCACATCTGATATAGAAGGGAGCTCAGGTGGGCACATCTGATGTAAAAGAGAGCTTTGGTGGGCACATTTGGTGGAAGAGGGAGCTGTGGCGGGCACATCTGATGTAAGAGGAAGCTCTGGTGGGTACATCTTATATAAGGAGGAGCTCTGATGGGCACATCTGATTTACGAGGGAGCTATGGTGGGTACACCTGATGTAAGTGGGAGCTCAGGTGTGCAAAAGTGATGTAAGAGGGAGCTTGAGTGGGCACAACTGATGTAAGAGGGAGCCCTGGTGGGTACATCTGATATAAACGGGAGCTCTGGTGGGCACATCTAGTGTAAGAGGAAGCTCTAGTGGGTACATCTGATTTAAGAAAAATCCCTGGTGGGCACACCTGAATTTTGGGGAGCTCTAGTGGGCACATTTGATGTAAGAGGGAGCTCTGGTGGACACATCTGATATAGAAGGGAGCTCTTGTGGGCACACCTGAATTTTGGGGATCTGGTGTAAGAAGGAGCTCTGGCGGGCACATCTGATGTAAGAGGAAGCTGTGGTGGACACATCTGATGTAAAAGGTAGCTCTGGTGGACAAAACTGATGTATAGGGGAGCTCTGGTAGGCAACACTGATGTAAGGGGGAGCTCTGGTGGGCATGCCTGATGTATGGGGGAGCTTTGGCGGGCTTTTCTGATGTAAGAGAGAGCTCAGGTGGGCACATCTGATATAATAGGGAGCTCTGGTGGGCACACCTGATATAAGGGGAGCTCTGGTGGGCACATCTGATGTAAGAGGAAGCTCTGGTGGGCCCGTCTAATGTAAGGGGGAGCTCTGATGGGCACATCTGATGTAAGAGGGAGCTTTGGTGCCCACATTTGATGTAAGAGGGAGATCTGGTGGGCACACCTAATGTAAGGTGGTGCTCTGGTGAACACATTTGATGTAATTGGGAGCTCTGGTGGGCCCATCCGATGTAAGAGAAAGTTTTGATCTGATGCAAGAGGAAGCCCTGGTGGGCACCTCAGATGTAAGAGGAATCTCCGGTGGACACATTTGATGTAAGGGGGAGCTGTGGTGGGTACACCTGATGTAAAAGCTAGCTCTGGTGGGCACATCTGATGTTAGAGGGATCTCTGTTGGGCACATCTAATGTAAGGAGATCTCTGCTGGGCACATTATATGTAAGCGGCAGCTCTGGTGTGCACATTGGATTTAAGCGGCAGCTTTGGTAGGCACATAGGATGTAAGGGGTAGCTCTGGTGGGCACATCTGATGTAAGGGGGAGCTCTGGTGGGCAAATATGATGTAAAATGGAGCTCTGGTGGGCACATCTGATTTAAAGGTGAGCTCTGGTGGGCACATTTGGTGTAAGAGGGAGCTGTGGGGGGCACATCTGATGTAAGAGGAAGCTCTGGTGGGTACATTTGATATAAGGGGGAGCTCTGATGGGCACATCTGAAATAAGGGGAGCTCTGATGGGCACATCTGATTTACGAGGGAACTATGATAGGTACATCTGATGTAAGTGGGAGCTTAGGTGTGCAAAACTGATGGAAGAGGGAGCTCGGGTGGGCACAATTGATGTAAGAGGGAGCTCTGATGGGTACATCTAATATAAATGGGAGCTCTGGTGGGTACACCTGATGTAAGAGGAATCTCTGGTGGGCAAACCTGAATTAAGGGGAGCTCTAGTGGGCATATTTGATGTAAGAGGGAGCTCTGGTGGGCACATCTGATATAGAAGGGAGCTCTTGTGGGCACATCTGGTGTAAGAAGGAGCTCTGGCAGGCACATCTGAATTAAGAGGAAGCTCTGGTGGGCACATCTAATGTAAAAGGTAGCTCTGGTGGGCAAAACTGATGTAAGGGAGAGCTCTGGTGGGCACACCTGATCTATGGGGGAGCTTTGGTGGGCTTTCCTGATGTAAAGAGGGGCACATCTGATATAATAGGGTGCTCTGGTGGGCACACCTGATGTAAGGGGAGCTCTGGTGGGCACATCTGATGTCAGAGGGAGCTCAGGTGAGCACATTTAATATTTAAATTATATTTCTAATGGGTGACATATATTGGCATTACCAGATTGATAGGATGCAGGTACCCAGGAGGCTGACACTTAGGCATGGTAAGGTGCTGGTTGGCCAAACTAGAAAGCTCCAGATGCCACATCAGCTGGGTGAAAATTTCCTTGCGGGGATGGTTTCTCAGTTTTAGCAGTCCTATAGAGGGGTTATCGGTTATGGGACATGTGGGACACCAGAGTTGGACATAGAGAGATACCCCTAGTTGATGTCTCACCTGAACAGTTGGAACCCTGCACAGGTGATGCCTAACATGCTTTGTTCGAGAAAGGGGAACCACTTTAAATAGTTCTAAGCTCTTCCCAAGGGCTGGCTACCAGCGTACAGTATGCCTTCACCACATGGCACTTCAACGTCTCACAGTGCTTGATAAAAACCTATTACCCTGTATGTACTGAATATACACTGAATCAAGTGCGGCCATTGTTCCAGTGGCTTACTCCCAGAGATGTGCAGACACAGAATGAGGTTCATTCAGGACGCTTATTTCTGAGAAGTAACCGAAAGAGGAGGAATGTATTCAGGACTATATTGGTGGGGGAAAGGAGTGGGGGTGGGTGTTATTAATGAAGTGGATCTTAGTATCCTGAGGAACAAACTCTCAGCCATAGTCTCAGACAGTAAGCGATGCTTTGTTACTCAGAGTGAGATTAATGACATCCCTAATAACATTCAACAAAGTAATATAAATACCTAGGTTAAAGTGGCTCAAGATTTTGTCTACTATTTTAAGAGTTTGGTAGACAGTGTGGTGGTACAAGGCAAGAATGTGTCATGTGCTCTGGGGTGCACGCAGGGGCAGGCAGAATTATCAATCAACATCAAGCTGATTGCGCAGTCTCTGTATGAGGGATAGGGGCCTTATGAGTTAGCTTCACAGCTTAGTAAGATTTTGCCAAAACACATCATTTACACTAATCCAAAGTGGTGATCTAATACCTGGATGGGCTGTGCTAGTTTGGACTATGAAAGGTGTTCTGCTTCCTCGTTGATCCCATATACAGAAGTGCAGACTTGGTCTGTATATTCTGTGGTATCAATGGGCTTACTGACTGGGGATTCTACCTTATTGCATCCGAGGCTAAATTACCCACGTGTGATCAGAAAGGAGGGAAGCTGGAGGCAGGTTGATATTTCCCTCTGTCGGAGGCATGACCATAATGTCCTTTGTATGCCAGGTCAGTACGCACTGGTGAACGAGAAATGTTGGGAAGATGCTTCACTCTGTGTTCTGGATGGGGATAACACTGCTGGGAAGGAACCTGTATATTATTTGGGACATAGAAGAGTTTGTTTCTTTGTCCTAAAGGATACCAATGTAACGTTAGTCGTGGAACTAGGTTGTCCCATGAACCTAACCATAGCTAGAGGTGCATGGTGTACCCTTGGAAATGTCTCTGAAATCCAGACACAGGGATGGAAATATGTGGTATCGCATGTTGCCAATCTGTCCGTGGATGTCAACTATGACCACCCTGTTAATCTGAGAGCCCCGAATCTGGGTATGGGAAAAAATATACAGGAATGGTTGACAGATTGGGATAGGGATGAGAACCTTATGAGGATACTGCAGCAAGAGAGAGCTAATACTACTATAGTCATCTACCATGATCAGAATAAAATAAAGGAGGTAGTGCATCAACTAGAGAATGATGCTGGAGGGTATTGGTGGGAGGTAATATTCGGACATTCCAGTAAGGCCAACGGTATTTTGAATTATTTGATACATTTGGTTATAGTATTACTCATTATTGCTGTACTTTTGTCATTGGCTCAGGTTGGCATGTGTTGTTGGACTCAACATTTATATAAGAAAGTCTCGCATTTATCTATGCAAGTGGAGGGGCGAATTGATGGTAAGGTCTCTTTTTACAAGTTAGAGGCTTTGCTGCCAATTTAGAGTCCCAAAGTACCACGTACATGCCAGAAATGCAGTAGGAAAGGCCATGTTGAGCAAGCCTATCTAATTCCGATCCAGATATACAATGAAGGGTTATAGGAGGTTCGGGGTGGGATGCTTAATTTGGTGGGTTGAATGTATATGAATAAATTATGGTAATGGGTTGATTTGTGTGATAGTATAGTTTGACATATAGGTATTCAGTTAGTAATATGGGTGAGTAAAGCCCTCCTCAAGGTTTTGTATGTGAAAGCTGGTTGATATGTGGCTGTGTTTGTGAATGGTGAGTGAATGGACACCCCTTGCCTGTATTGCACCCCATCGTGAAGATACCAGAAAGGAGAAGATACGGAATGGTGCCATGGAAGCTATCACTGAAGAATGGTGGTGGTGTATCACTCAGCTATGGACTGTGCCATAGGAGCTGTTTCTGAGGAAGGGAGATGTGTGCCCTTCAGGCACAAAGCGGATATGTTGGCAGGCAACTATGAAATCTAATTACACCTAGCCTTCGACTCTGTTGGGGGCAGTCTGGAATGCTATTCAGCAGGTTTTCCCATCAAGGCTATGGAACTGAACAGTGCATATCAGAAACTTCATCTGGGAGTCATACCCCCCGGCGGGGGAGTAAAGCTTGGATACAAGCCACCTGGTGTAATAAAGATTGAAGTGCCTGATTATCGTGCCTGTAAACAAAAGCATCAAAAGTCAACTGCTGCTAAGGTGACTGATTGCCGGAAGTCACAGAAGATCAAAGACAAGCTGTAACTGGAAATTTGACCCGAGTCAAATAGCAGTGATTCATGGACATTTGCTGCCCCTAGTGGAGATTACAGCATGCTTCCTGAAGGATGGCAAGAGAAGAAGAGGATGGCCTCTTATCAATTTTCAATTGGATAGAGGACTATAAGGTGTGGGGTTGGTGTGGGTGGTGTCTGAGTGGGCTTAAAACTAATGATCAGCCTCAAAGCTCTCTCTCTTTGATTTGGCTCTTTCCCCATTCAAGCCCAGCCAGGACAGCATCTCGAGGACAACCTTGCATTAAGTATCATTTGTGTTATATGCTCTGTAACACTCTTTAGTATTTTTATGTTAGCATTTATACTTTCTTTATAATAAATTATATCCTTGCTTATATAAAACAGTGTGTTTATTTTTGCAACTAATATTGCTGTTATATCATCCCCGTTAATGTTATCAGAGATTTAATATACTAGCTAATTATAGGAATAGACATATTAATATATATTTATAATAAATAAGGGGAATCCATAACCACCCCATTTTTATTTCAAAACTGATGGGAAACAGCGCAGATTTCACTTGCAGAGACATCCGTTTTCATGCGCATCAGTTATGTGCTCTATTCAGAACAATGTTGATGTCATGCCAGTTTTTTCCTGTGCAGAACACTGCATACACATCAGAAAAAATCTGCATGTTGTGGTGTTAACAGGGCACATAGAGATTAGAGAACAATTGTCTTTTGTGCCCTTGCAGAACGTGTGTGAACAAGGCCTTAAACCTCTGCAGTGTTTTAACTGAGTGTTGCACTTTGACTGAAAAAGTCTGTGATAACTGTTCCCTCAGCAGAAAGTTTTTCCAGGCAATCTATTGTGGGAACATACCTTTGATAGGGAAACAAATTGGTAATGTTGTATACTCACCATGAAACACAGTTGATATGGGAGCCATGCCTGTCAGATACCTATATTCCCCTCTGATCCTGACAGTTGGTGGAATATGTGGGCAGTGGGCTTCAGGCCATTTTCATGTCCTGGGTTAAAGTGGTTGTAAAGGCAATTTTAAAAAAAATAAGAGTATCTCTATACACTTACCTGCTCTGCGTAATAAAATTGCACAGAGCAGCCCTGAACCTCCTCTTCTCGGGTCCCACACCGGCACTCCTAGCTCCTCCTTTATGTCCAGTTCCGCGACGAGAAGCTGCTTCCCATGGGGGCACATATGCATGCTCACTCCTGAGCCCTGCTGCTGCATCCATTGACAAAGACAGTGGGACTCGCCACCCCCCGCCCCCCGCTCCCTCATCACTGGCTTTGATTGACATCAGCGGTAGCCAATGGCTCCCAGTGCCCCAGCAAAGCAAGTGAGATCCGGAAGTGAGGAGAGAGAAGAGCTGCATACATAAACAGTGCTGGATGGATCAAATGACGGCTCAGGTAAGTAAAAGGGAAGGGGTGAGGGGGATACTGATGCCTAAACATTTTTTACCGTAATGCAAGGAATTCATTAAGGTAAAAAAATGTTTAGGCTTTAAAACCACTTTAAATCTGCACAGGCTTTAAAAACATTAGAAGAGCAATCGAGGAACTTAGCAAGAAATTGACACTGGCAAATATGTAGATGCACCATGAGCAAGCACAGGCATGCTATGAGCAGGCAACAGTAGCACAATTGCAAGCCCTTGAACAAGAACAGGCCTGCGATGAGCAGGCTACACCTGTACAACAGCTGGTCCTTGCACAGGCAGTCGCTGCTCAACAAGAGACAAATCTGCTGATCAAACAAATGGGAGGTTTACAGAAGGCAGTGATTCAGCAAGTTAGAAGGTTTGAATATGGCTCCATTCAGGGGCGGACTGACAACTTGTGGGGCCCCCGGCAGTAGGAGATCATGGGGCCCCCTGTATCCCCACCCACACACAAGCCACACCCACAGAAAGCCCCACCTACATATTGTACTGCCCACATTACATGCATTTGTGGCAGCCAAACTTCACATATTGCAGCTCAGCTGCACAGAAGGGCCAATCACAATGGGGTGAGTAAGAGAGGGGAGTGAGAGAGAGGGGATAAGCGGGGGAGTAAGAGAGAGAGGGGATGAGAGAGAGGGGGGTGAGAGAGAGGGGAGCAAGGGGGGCAGAGAAGAGAAAAGGGGGGTGAAAGAGAGAGGAAGGGAGAGAGTGGGTAAGAAAGAGAGAAGGTGAGATGATCCCCCTCTCCCCTTCCCACGGCTCCTTACTCCTCAGCTGCTTTCTGCAGTTCCTGTCTGGGCACACAGCCGGCACTGTCATACTCACCTGGGACACAGACAACACAGCTGGGGACTTCATCTGAGGAAATGGAAGGTGGGTACATTAATGAGTCTTTGGGAACGATTTTCACCATGTGCCGTGTGTGCACGGCCCCAGATGGAGCCGTGTACAGTGCAGAGTATCACATAGATCAGTGTTTCTCAACGCCAGCCCTCAAGGCGCACCAACAGGTCATGTTTTCAGAATTTCCCTCAGATGAAATGGCTGTGGTAATTACTAAGGCAGTGAAAACTATCAAATCACCTGAGCAAAATCATGGAGATTCTGAAAACAAGACCTGTTGGTGCGCCTTGAGGACTGGAGTTGAGAAACACTGACATAGATGAGGGAATACTCACAGACACAGTCACATTACCGGCTCATCCTCTCGGGTCTCTTTCCTTATCTTGAACTCCTGGTCAGCCTTCTCTATGGTTTCTACTTATCTGTCTAGATTATCACCGATAATGCCGTGTGCATGCCTGTTAAAAGTATGAAGAACCTCTCATGGGTCCCTTACTGGCCCTGGGCCCTTGGACAGTGCCCGAATGGTCAGTCCACAACTGGGTCCATTACAGACTGGCCCTCAGAAGTCTGTGCAGCAGGCCCTACAAACATGACTGCTGCAGATAACAGTGAAGCTTATTTGGCACTTTTTAAGTGGGTTGCCACAAGAAAAGGGCTATCTGAGAAAAATTGGGCACATGTGCTGTCCCCATTTCAGGCTGCAGATCCCCAGCAGGCGTAGAGTAACTTGACCTTGGAATCAGCACAGAATTACTGTATAAGCTTCTAAAGGCAGAAAAACTAGTCAGGCTGGGAGTGACTCTTCCCTTGTAGGTGAGCCAGGCTCATTCTTGGAAATTTAATAGGGAAAGTCTGCCTGTAGGCAGTTGTATAACCTAATGCACTGATCCACACTCAGGGCACGTTCACACCACATGCAGTGCAGTGCTTTTTTTTCTGCATCAAAAATGGAAAGTCAAAATGGAAAGAAGTGGGTTCCAACGGCATAGTTCACACCAGTGCAGTGTGTTTCAGTGCTTTTCGGTTCCAGAAAAAAGTACAACATGCTGTTTTTTTTTCTGCACTAAAGTATATTGGAACGTGGTAAAAAGCATAAAAATGCACCAGACACCAGTACAGTAAGAAAAACAGCATCTGAAATGCATCCAGGAATGCACCAGAACATGTAAAAAATGTGCATGCAAAAAGGCATCTGAAACAGATCTGGAGGACATTTTTTTGGTGTGAAGGGCAGCTTGGGTGATAGAGGATGAGGATGGTTCAGTAAGCACCACCTCCTCTGCATGCTGTGGTTGGATAGCACGGGCAACATTACTAAACAGAGACAAGTCTGCCCTGCCTGAGGATGGACCATGTCCACCTTTGCCTGTGGACACAGACGCTGCTGGGGGGCATTTATCCGGTTCCTGACCGCGTACCGTATATTTACTGTGGCAGTGTGGCTCTATTCCGCGAATCACCGTATATAAGCGGTGATCGTGGGCATGGCTAGGGGGCGCGTGCGCACCCCCAGCGCGGTCACGACGGTCCGATTCGCTACAGGACCGTTCAATCCACAGGAATAGACCAATGATTTTCGGTCTATTCCTGTTGATCGATCCTAGCGAATGAGATGCTTCCCCTGTCTGTGCAATGTAAACACAGACAGGGGAAGTGATGTAATCTTCCCTTTCTGCGTCCTTTTCCGTTGCAGAAAGGAGAGAGACACATCTGAGACGTGAGTTGCTCAACACTACACTAACACCAGTACACATAGGCACACTTTTAACCCTTTGATCGCCCCGTCCCCCCCAGTTAACCCCTTCACTCCTGTCACTGTGTCACTGAGTGCTGCAATCAGATCGTTCACTGATCGCTGTACTTGTGACCCTAATCAGTGTTAGGGTAGGTAGTAGTAAGCCTAGGTAGGTGTAAATACCCCCCTTACCCCCCTAATACAGTTTTTA
>BLSH010286653.1:110347-189975 GCA_018402905.1 Glandirana rugosa | reverse complement strand
ATGGAAGATTGGGTGACAGATGGGTGGGCATGTATGTATGGGTGACAGATGGGTGGGCATGTATGTGTATGGACATGTGTATGGGTGATGAGGGGGTCCCTGCCTGTCACATAGCGGTGCTGTGGGCACTTCAGATCCTGCCCACAGCACCGCTGCATCTCCTCTCTCCCCCCTCTCCCCCCTCCCCTGTCACACTGCACCGATCGGTGCGGAGAGGGGGGAGACAAGCCGGCACTTCCGCCGGCTTGTTTACATGTGATGCTCCGTCATTTGACGGAGCGATCACATGGTAAACGGCCGCTCCAAGCGGCCATTTACCGGGATCCGTGATGCGCCGGGTCTCATAGACCCGGCGGTCACGGATGCTCCCAGGTGCGCGCCCCAGGGGGCGCGCGGGAGCACGGTTGTGGGAGGACGTTATATAACGTCCTCCCAAAACAATGAGTGCCACTTGCCGACGTGTATCTACGATACACGGTCGGCAAGTGGTTAATCTGTAGGGCCTCTGCTTTAAAAAATATATAATGTTTGGGTAATTTTCTAGCAAAAAAAAAAAAATATTTTTTCATGTGAACAAAAAGTGGCAGAAAAGACTTGGTGTATGATGTGTGGCATAGGCTTCTAATGTTGGGCATAAAATGCCAGTTCAAACCCCCCCCAAATGACCCCATTTTGGAAAGTAGACACCCCAAGCTATTTGCTGAGAGGCATGTTGATTCCCTGGAATATTTTATTTTTTGTTGCAAGTGATTGAAAATTGATAAATTACACAAAGTTGTCACTGAAATTATATATATTGCTCATACATGCCATGGGTATATGTGGAATTACACCCCAAAATACATTCTGCTGCTTCTCCTGACTACGGGGATACCCCATGTGTGAGACTTTATGTGAGTCTATCCGTGTACGGGACCCCAAAAAACAATCACCGCCCTCAGTATTTCTAAGGGCGAAAATGTATGTATTCACCTCACACTACCTATCACAGTTGTGGAGGCCATGAAATGCCTAGATAGCAACCCCCCCCCCCCTCCAATGACCCCATTTTGGAAAATAGACACCCCAAGCTATTTGCTGAGAAGCATTTTGAGTCCATGGAATATTTTATATTTTGCCACAAGTTTCCGGGAAATTACTTTTTTTTTTTTTCACAAAGTTGTCACTAAATGATATATTGCTTGAACATGCCATGGGTATATGGGAAATCACACCCCAAAATACATTCTGCTGCTTCTCCTGAGTACAGGGATACCCCATGTGTGAGACTTTTTGGGAGCCTAGCCGCGTACAGAACCCCACAAACCACAGCCTTCAGGCTTTCTAAGGGCATAAAATGGTGATTTTACTCCTCAGTACCTATCATGGTTTTGGATGCTCTGAAATGTCATTTAGCACAGAAGCCCCCCAAATGACCCAATTTTGGAAAGTAGACACCCCAAGGTATTTGCTAAGAGGCATGGTGGGTATTTTGCAGCTCTTATTTGTTTTGGAAAATGAAGAAATAAACGGAAAATGTATTTTTTTTTCTTTTTTCAAATTTCAAAACTTTGTGACAATGCCCATGGCATATTCGAGCAACATATCATTTAGTGACAACTTTGTTAAAAGAAAAAAAAAATTGTCATTTACCCGAAAACTTGTGGCAAAATATAAATTATTCCAGCTTGGGGTGTCTACTTTCCAAAATGAGGTCATTTGGGGGGGGGGGGTGGGTTGCTATATGGGCATTTCATTTCAGTCACAACTTTGTGTATTTATTTATTTTATTTTGTCATTTTTCAATCACTTGTGACAAGAAAATAAAATATTCCATGGACTCAACGTGCCTCTCAGCAAATAGTTTGGAGTGTCTACTTTCTAAATTGGGGTCATTAGGGTTTTTTTTTGCTATCTGGGTATTTCATGGCCTCCACAACTGAGATAGGTAGTGTGGCGTGAAGGCATACATTTTTGCCCTTAGAAATCCTGAAGGCGGTGATTGGTTTTTGGGGTCCCGTACGCGGATAGGCTCCCAATAAGTCTCACACATGGGGTATCCCCGTACTCAGGAGAAGCAGCAGAATGTATTTTGGGGTGTAATTCCACATATACCCATGGCATGTGTGAGCAATATAGCATTTCAGTCAAAACATTTTTTTTTGTCATTTTTCAATCACTTGTGACAAAAAAATAAAATATTCCATGGGCTAAACAGGCCTCTCAGCAAATTCCTTGGGGTGTCTACTTTCCAAAATGGGGTCATTTGGGGGGGGGGGTTTGTACTGTGCTTCCGTCATAGCACCTCAGGAAATAGTTTGTAGATGCTATAACTTTTGCACAAACCAATAAATATATGCTAATTTACTTTTTTTTACCCGAGACATGTGGATGAATGCATTTTGGCAAAAATTTATGACTAAAATGTAATTTATTGTGTTTTTCTATTAACAAAAAGAAAATATTTTTTTTCAAAATTTTCGTTCTTTTTTCGTTTGTATCGCAAAAAATAAAAAGTGCAGAGGTGAACAAATACCACCAAATGAAAGCTCTATTTGTGGGAAAAGAAGGACGCAAATTTTGTTTGGGAACAGCATTGCATGACCGTGCAATTACCAGTTAAAGCAGCGCAGTGCCAAATTGTAAAATGTGCTCTGGTCCTACAGTGGGAAAACCTTCCGGGGGTGAAGTGGTTATTACCCAAATGTAATAGAAACTGGGAAATGTGTGATTGGATGCACTTTATTGAATGAAAAGTGGTGTTTGGCGCACTTTAAAGTGAGGACTGATGCTGACAGAAATGTAAAATCTATGAAAAAAAAATTAAAAAGGGGGAACACCAGCGTTAGGACAGAAAAAAACATGCAGCGACCAGAAAAGAAGGGTATACAGCACTAAATGTTATGTAATGCTGTATCAAACACTGCACTACACTAACACACTACACTGATATTACACTACACTGACACACTATACTCACCCTTTACTAACACGACACTAACACGCTGGACTCAGTCACAATGAGTAAACACACTAACTCCCTAGTAGCAAACTGAGCCCTGCTTTCTCTTTCTTCACTCCAACAACACTGCAAAAAGTTTCTATGGAAAGGAACCTTTTATATTGTGGGGTGGAACTAGGAGCACCAAGCTGTGATTGGACAAAGTCATCATCACTTTGTCCAGTCAGTGCTCTGACAGTGCTCTGTGCCCTAATTGGCAATTCTTCATCCAATTAGGGCCCTAGAATGCACTGTGCAGTGCATTGTGGGGCGCTCAGCAGGCGAACATCCCACAGAGCGCCCCACAAATTCATGTGTTCGCCGAACAAGGGATGGTCGGGCCGAACTCTTGCTTGGCCAGAACTGTTCACCCAACACTACGCAGCAGCTGTATGCACGTCCAATAACATAGATAGTTTGCATTTGGGGATGCTCACCCATCCCTGTAAGCTGGTAATTGATCGGTTGTGTGCACAGCCTGTCATTATCTTGTACACTGAATTTTGTCAGTGCACTTGTATGCATGAGTCTTTTATCTTGGTCTTGTCTATACAATTTTTTAGCATTCACCAGTAACAGGGAATCATGAGCTAAAGATGGACAATGGTTTACAACTCGTAACACCAACAACCTGATGATAAAAGAGCCAATTATTATTTTTTGAAGTGACACTAAACTTAAAAAATAAAATCTATTCAATTGTGTATTCCTAAAGTGATTGTAAAGGCTCATTTAAAAAAAACCCCCAAACATATTATACTTATCTGCTCTGTGCAGTTGGATTTGAACATAGCAGCCTGGATCCTCCTCTTCTCGGGTCCCTCTTTGCAGCTCCTGGCCCCTCCCTCCTATCGAGCGCCCCCACAGCCAACAGCTTGCTACAGGGGGCACCCGAGCCGAGCCAGAGCTCTGTGTGTTTATTCAGACATGGAGCCCTGGCCCTGCCCCTCTCTCCCCTGATTGGCTGGCTGATTTTGATTGACAGCTGCGGGAGCCACTGATGTGTCTCAGCCAATTAGGAGGAGTGTCTGGGACAGCTAAGACACTCATGGACATCGCCAAAGAGAGAAGGATCTCAGGTAAGTGATTAGCGGGGCTGCTACACACAGAAGGCTTTTTATCTTAATGCATAGAATGCATTAAGATAAAAAAAAAACCTTCTGCCTTTACAACTCCTTCAACTCAAAAAATGACCTCCCTCTCAGAAGTGAGCAAGAGAGGGTGACTATATTCCGACATGCAGTGGGCCATGGAGAAAGAACATAGCCACACTCTGGTGCTTGCCTCCAAGATGATCTAGGGACCATGGACTATGTGATTTGTAGTATGCATAGAGCAGTGCACACAACTGCAACTAATGTGCACTGCTCTTTTCTAACAAGTCAGAGGTTCGGGAGCTTACAAAGGACGTTAAAAGAAGACAGAAAAACAGAGTAAGCAATGGGTTACAGTAATGGATGTGTATGGATTATTTTTGAAGAATAAGAATATTAGTGTCAGTTTAACCACTTCCCGCCCGCAGGACGTCTATTGACGTCCTGGGGTTTCAGTGGTGATATCTCAATGATGCCGGCACCTGCAGGCATCATTGAGGTATCATTTTTTAGAGCAGGCGATTCCCATCACCGTAAAAACGATCATAGCGGCAGGTCAGCCGGATGCTGGTGCCAGAGATTTCTGAGGGACAGATGTCCCTCGGTCATCTCTATGGCTCTCGGAGGCCCGGGCGCACGTCGTGACGTCACTTCCGGGTCTCCGAAGTAAACAACAGCCGTTAAAGGGGAAGGAAAGGCTGAAATCGTCAGTTTTTTTTTCCTGATCTCAGCCTTTCCAGCCTGTAGGATAGATGTAGGGTCTTATAGTCCCTGCATCTGTCCATAAAGAGGACCTGTCACTCACTTTTCCTATTACAAGGGATGTTTACATTCCTTGTAATAGGAATAAAAGTGATCAAAAAAATTAAAATAAAGTGAAAGTGTCAAAATAAAAAAATAAAAGTAAAATAAGAAATAAAAAAAAAAAAAAAAATTTAAAGCGTCCCGTCCCCGCGAGCTCGCGCACAAAAGCGAACGCATACGCAAGTCGCGCCCACATATGTAAACGGCGTCCAAACCACACATGTGAGGTATCGCCGCGTGCGTTAGAGTGAGAGCAATAATTCTAGCCCAAGACCTCCTCTGTAACTCAAAAAACCTAACCTGTAAAAATTTTTAAAGCAGCGCCTATGGAGATTTTTAAGTACCAAAGTTCGGCGCCATTCCACGAGTTTGCGCAATTTTAAAATGTGACATGTTGGGTATCTATTTACTCGGCATAACATCATCTTTCACATTATGAAAAAAAATTGGGCTAACTTTACTGTTTTGTTTTTTTTTAATTCATGAAACTGTTTTTTTTCCAAAAAAAACGCGTTCGAAAAATCGCTGCGCAAATACCGCATGACATAAAAAGTTTCAACAACCTCCATTTTATTCCCTAGAATCTTTGCTAAAAAACCATATATAATGTTTGGGGGTTCTGAGTAATTTTCTAGCAAAAAAATGATGATTTATACATGTAGGAGAGGAGTGCCAGAAATGGCTCGGATGCGAAGTGGTTAAAGTGTTACTAAACCCACAATAGTAAAATCAGCCTGTATATGCAGCAAAGAATGCTTGTTATACTCACTGTGGAACCTAAGGGGTTAATCCTGTGCATGTCTTCTCTGATCCTCCCCATCTCCCACAGTCCCCAAAACATCTTTTGATAGCACAGAACCTTAAGGGCCCTCTGCAAAAGCTCAGTTTAGTGTGTTTCGCTAGAGAGTATTTTTTTTTCTGCAGGGTGCATGTTATCAGCACAAGGCCAATCAGCACTGTCCAGACAGAGGGTCAGGAGTCATGCAGCCTCATAGGACTGTCTGATGAGAACAAAAATCCCTCCTACAAGCTTTAACTAGTGCTTGGTCAGACACTGATAGAATTTATAAGACTGCTATATACTGCTGATGAGAAAAGGTATTTAGCATTTTATATTTACTAACATAATTGCATTCCCATGTTCTTTGTACTGTGGGAGACCAGATATAGTGAATGCAGGGTCCTGGGTTTAGTAACACTTGAAAAACATGAAGACCAGGCCTGTTCTGGCACTTTTTGTTTACATTTGTAACAAACAGTTTTTTTTGCTAGAAAATTACTCAGAACCCCCAAACTTTATATATATATATATATATATATATATATATATATTTTAAAGCAGAGCCCCTAGGGAAAAACTTGGTGGGGTTTGCAATTTTTATATCACGTGGTATTTGAACATCGGTTTTTCAAACGCAGTTTTCGGGAAAAAATACACTTTTTTGAATTTTAATACAAAAAAACACACTACATAACAGAATTGTTTTGTAAAATATAAAAAATGATGTTATGCCAAGTAAATAGATACCAAACACGTCACGCTTTAACATTGCGCACACCTGTGCAACAGCAACACATAACATACATTTTACTATCAATAGGTGACATTTTAAAAGCCTTTACTGGAGTTACTGCCCATGATCTGATGTTCACAGCAATACCTCACATGTGTGGGACGATCTCTGTTCGTTTGCGTGCGGAACTGACGCGTGCATTCACCTTTGGGGAGGAGGCACTTTAACCACTTCCCAAACACCGTATGCAGAATGACGGCCGGGAAGTGGTTCAGCTATCCTGACTGGGCGTCATATGATGTCCTCAGAATAACATACCGGCGATCGGTGGTGTGGTGGGTCAGTCTGACCCCCCGCGTTACCGATCTCGGTAAATCGCTTCCATCTGAAGCACTTTACCATGTGATCAGCCGTGACCAATCACGGTTGGTCACAGTGTAAACAGGAAAGCCATTTATCAGCTTTTTCTGTACTCGGGTCTGCAGACCTGAGCAGTGGAGAGCCAATCGGCTCTCCTGACAGGGGGGTCTGCGCTGATGGTTTATCAGCACAGCCCTTCCTAGGATCGCCACACTAGACCACCAGGGAGCCTGCCCAGGGACCACCATGGATGTGCCCACCCAGGACTACCAGGGAGCTGACCAGGGACCACCAGGGAGCTGATCAGGACCACCAGGGAGACCACCCTAGACCACCAGGTAAGGGGCATGGTGCTCGATATGGATGGCACTCAGTGCCACCTTCAGGTGCCCAGTGGCGCCTATGAGTGACAATCAGTGCCGTCTATGAGTGCCCATCAGTGCCGCTTATCAGTGTCCATTAGTGCTGCATATCAGTGACCGTCAGTGCTGCATATCAGTGCCACCTTTCAGTGCCCATCAGTGCTGCTTATCAGTGCTGCCTATCAGTGCTCATAATTGCTGCATAGAAGTGTCTCATCATCAGTGCCCGTCAGTGCCACCTCATCAGCATGCAGAGAGGGTAGAGAGTTCTTTACGGTAAGAGCAGTAAGGATGAGGAATTCTCTTCCACAAACAGTGGTTTCAGCTGGGAGCATAGATAATTTAAAAAAACTATTAGACCTCATCAGCATGCAGAGAGGGTAGAGAGTTCTTTATGGTAAGAGCAGTAAGGATGAGGAATTCTCTTCCACAAACAGTGGTTTCAGCTGGGAGCATAGATAATTAAAAAAAACTATTAGGCCTCATACACACGGCCGTCTGCAAAAAAATAAGCAAAACGCTGGGCCTGACGCCAGGGAAAAAAAATGACCTTTTTTCTCTGTGTTTTGCATTGACGTCAGTGCACGTTTTTTCACGCTAGCTTTCAGCTGCGTTTTCTGCCTCTATTCAAAATCAGTGGTTCCCTATGGGAGCCCATTGATTTGAGTAGAAGCCGCACCAGAAGTCGGATCATGATTATCCGACTTGGGAGGCGACTTGTGTGCTAGGGGTCTTAAAGGGAAACCCCGCAAAAAATTTGCCTGGGGTTCCCCCTCAAGAGCATACCAGGCTCTTCGATCTGGCATGGAATTTAAGAGGAGCCCCCATGCCGAAAAAACGGAATAGGGTCCCCCCCAAAATCCATACCAGACCCTTATCCAAGCACGCAGCCTGGCAGGCCAGGAAAAGGGGTGGGGATGAGCGAGCGTCCCCCCTCCTGGACCGTACCAGGCCGCATGCCCTCAACATGGGGAGTATGGGTGCTTTGAGGCAGGGGGGGCCCTGCGCCCCCCACCCCAAAGCACCTTGTCCCCGTGTTGATGGGGACAAGAGCCTCTTCCCGACAACCCTGGCCATTGGTTGTCGGGTCTGCGAGCGGAGGCTTATCAGAATCTGGGAGCCCCCTATAATAAAGGGGCCCCCAGATGCCGGGCCCCCCACCCTATGTAAATGAGTATGGGGTACATCGTACCCCTACCCACTTACCTGGAAAAAAAGTGTAACAAATAAACACATTACACAGCTTTTAAAATATTTTATTAAATCAGCTCCGGCGTCTTCTCCCCTCTCTTCTCCGTCGTCTTCTTTCTTCGGCTCTTTTGCGGGGTCTTCTGTCCTCTGAGAGGTCTTCTGCGGGTCTTCTCCTCTTTTGCCGCTGTCTCCCCGACTAGCTTCTCCCGCTTCTGCTTCTTCTTCTCCTTCTTCTTCTGGAGATGTTGACTCGTTGCTCTCTTCCACTCGAATGCCGGGTCCGTGCTGCGCAGTTGCCTTATATTGGTACGGGGCGGGGCCACACGATGGCGTCATCATGAGCCCCACCCTCATGATGTCACATCCTGGAGCGGGCCATCACATCACAGCCCCACCCCAGGGGGTGGGGCTCATGATGACATCATCGTGTGGCCCCGCCCCATGCCAATATAAGGCAACCGCGCAGCACGGACCCGGCATTCGAGTGGAAGAGAGCGACGAGTCAACATCTCCAGAAGAAGAAGGAGAAGAAGAAGAAGAAGAAGCGGGAGAAGCTAGCCGGTGGCAAAAGAGCAGAAGACCCCTCAGAAGACAGAAGACCCCGCAAAAGAGCCGAAGAAAGAAGACGAGGGGAGAAGACGCCGGAGCTGATTTAATAAAATATTTATATATACTTTTCCCCCCCAGGTAAATGGGTAGGGGTACAATGTACCCCATACTTATTTACATAGGGTGGGGGGGCCGGCATCTGGGGCCCCCTTATTAAAGGGGGCTTCCAGATTGCGATAAGCCCCCGCCCGCAGACCCCGACAACCAACTGCCAGGGTTGTCGGGAAGAGGCTCTTGTCCCCATCAACATGGGGACAAGGTGCTCTGGGGTGGGGGGGCGCAGAGCCCCCCTGCCCCAAAGCACCCATACTCCCCATGTTGAGGGCATGCAACCTGGTACGGTCCAGGAGGGGGGGTGCTCGCTCGTCCCCACCCCCTTTCCTGGCCTGTCAGGCTATGTGCTCAGATAAGGGTCTGGTATGGATTTTGGGGGGGACCCTACGCCATTTTTTCGGCGTGGGGGTTCCTTTTAAAATCCATGCCAGATCGAAGAGCCTGGTATGCTCTTGGGGGGGAGGAACCTCACACACCTTTAAGACCCATAGCACACAAGTCGTGCCACAAGTTGGATCACCGTGATCCGACTTCTGGTGCGGCTTCTATTCAAATCAATGGGCTCCCATAGGGAACCATTGATTTTGAATAGAACGCCTGACGAGGCTTAACGCTGTGTATACAACTTTAAGCAACATTATTGAGCGTTTTGCCGGCTCGGCGTCAAAAACGCCATGACGCTGCAGCTTCAGAACGCACTGGTCCCGCGTTCTAGCTACAGCTCACTAACGCCGATGCCCTCTACTGCTCAAAAACGTCAGCGTTTTTAGAGGGCCATTGAATAACATGGAAAGCTGCAAAGAACGCCCAAAAACATGGCATTACAAAACGCCCGTGTGTATGAGGCCTTAGATGGGCACCTAAGAGACCACAACATTGAGGGATATACAATGTAACACTGACATAAAAACACACACATAGTTTGGACTTGGTGTCTTTTTCCAGCCTCACTAACTATGTAACTATATGTAACTATCAGTGCCGCCTCATAAGTGCTAATCAGTACTGCCTCATCAGTGCCCATCAGTGATGGAGCAAATTTACTTATTAACAAAGTTTAGTGACAGAAACAGAGATTTTTTAAAATCTTTTTTTCCAAATTTTCACTCTTTTTTTTATTTGTAGCGCAAAAATAAAAACCGCAGGGGCGATCAAATACCAGCAAAAGAAAGCTCTATTTGTGGGAACAAAATGATAAAAAAATTTGTTTGGGTACAGCGCCGCACGACCGCGTAATTGTCATTCAAATTGTAACAGCACTGAAAGCTGAAAATTGGTCTGGTAGGAAAGTGTTCTAAGTGCATAGAATTGAAGTGCTTACATTTTTTTCATTATTAACTTATTTAATTTTTTATTTTTTTACACTGTTGCTTTAAAAAATGTTTTTTTCGCACTTTTATTGCTGTCACAAGGATCACAAGGAATAGCTGCCACAATGTTAACATCCTTTGTGACAGCAATAGGCACGTGACAGACACTCTTTATGGAGGCTATTAGCTTGAGTCTCCCGGTGGGACAGGAGAGCCCGAGAGAGCCACGGAAGGACGTCCCGCCCCGCTGCTTGTAATAGCAATTGAACAGCTAGTTAGGCGCTCCGATTGCTAGTACAAGAGAGCCGACTGTCGGCTCTAAAAAATGTTACTGGGGGAATAATAACAATAGCAGTTTACCGGTCCTTGAATGTAGTGGCTGCATTCCTTTTCTTTTTTTTTTTGGATTTCTTTTCCTTATTTTAACCTGGTCTGTTCTAGTATGTTACACACTTAAGGGTCTATTTATAAAAATGTCACAAAACTATTTGTCCAATGAAAAGTACTACTGTACATTCGTTCTTGCCATGCGTGGGAGCCGCCAAACACCGGCGGGCCGTTTCTTCAGTGTGGATGCGCCAATGACGTCGGTGCAAGAGTATATCGTAAATATCTCCTTAATGGTGCAAGTTTAGGAGATATTTACAGTACCTATAGGTAAGCCTTATTATAGGCTTAACTGTAGGTACAATTAAAGAGGAAGAGTTTACTTCCTCTTTAACTGTTGTGAGATGGAGGAAAATCAAATGTTCTTAGAGTATTCTCTTTCATGGTTAAATTTGCTTAGGAATATATATATTACATAAATCAGCTGGTGCTTGCTCTCACTTGCAGAGTAAGTCCTGTGAATTGTGATAATACTGGCATTACTATTCTGCAAGTAGATACATTAGCCACAGAAGTGCTGTCAATAATAATCCTATATGTTGTATAGATATGCAGAGCGCTACATAGCTAGGTAGCTGGTATGTTGCACAAGAGATGGGGAATGGGATCAGTGCGAGACTGTGTCCAGTCTTACTAGTTGTGCAGTGATGGTAGGTCCGGAATGGAGTCCATACAAGGGGATGTTGGTGAGCTAGATACAGACAGGCAGTCAGCTGGGTGGAGTAAGAACGGGCTATGAGGATAAAAACAAGGACAAAAAACGGCGCCCATCTAAGTGTAGCAACAAGTTAAAAACAAAGGCATTTATTGTGGATTGCACTCACAGGATAGTTGATAAAAACAGTCAAGGATTGCAATCACATTCAAGGGAACGTGACTGCAATCCATGCCTGTTTTTATCAACTATCCTGTGAGTGCAATCCACAATAAATGCCTTTGATTTTAACTTGTTGCTACGCTTAGATGGGCGCCACTTTTTCTCCTTGTTAATAACAATCCTATAAACTGGTGCTAATAATTGCTGTTGGCATTTTGAAACAATGTTGCAAAAGAAAATGAAAACAGTAAGGCCTTGTTCACATTAGGCGATTTGGAATCATGGGCAGCCCGCGATTCCAAATTACGGAAAAACACATGACACGCGTTTGGGTGCGATTATTCCTAATTACGGAACAACACTCTTTTACAAATCACTCTAAGATTGTCACCCAAAAAGGCGCAGGAGTTTCTTTTGGGTGACAAACGCGCATAGGCAAAATGGCATATGGGATAACCTAGGCGCGACATGAAGAAACGTGTGTAAATCACTTTTTCAGAATTACAAGCAGGGACACTTGTTCCCACAATGCGATATTCAAACAGGACCTAAATGTACTTGCTGTGCTGATGATCCCTGTAGACTCCTGTCTTAGGATCATAGACTCCTAACTTTGCATGAAATAGCTATGCAATTTTTTTTTTTTTTATAGACGGTTTTGTTGTAGTGTGACAACCCGTGAAAACCACTTTAACCTACAGGTAAGCCTATAATAAGGCTTACCTGTAGGTGCCCTGCATATCTCCTAAACCTGCACGGTTCAGGAGATATGCAGTGTACTAGGTGTACTGACGTCATTTCGGCACATGCGCAGTGAAGAAACGGCCTCCGTGCCGTTTCTTCACTGTGATTGTAACGAGACTGGCGGCTCCCATGTGCATGCCTTGGAGTGACATCATGCGACTCCGGACAGTCACAGAGCCGAAGTCGCGGCCCCGCAAGGAAGAGGGGCTGAAGATGGACGCTGCCTGCACAGGGGACATTGCTGGACCTCGCAGGCTTCGTTTGCGATGCATAGTAGCCCATTATCCTTCTACTTTGCAGGGGAATATAGAGTAAACCCTATCAGGGTTTACTTCCTCTTTAACAGGCCAAGTAGGAGCAAATAAGAGAAGTTCATTGTTAAACATTACACACACTATAAAATCCAGCAAAGTGTGCAATTCATTGGTCAGTGGTGGAGGTCTCCCAAATTATGTACAGTAATATCCAATGTTTCATAAACAGCCCTCTTATTATCTAAGGTCTCGTTTACACCTGCGTTGCTGTCTGAAGAGAGATCCATGGGTGATCGGTTGTCAAAGATTGATACAGGTGCAGCTGGCAGGCATTCAGGAAGTGATACTGGAACCCCCTGTATGCCTGTTTTTTATGGCAGCCAAACAGGTTTGTATTTAATGGGAATATCGTGGGCCACTTTCCGCTGTGGTACTTCCCACCGAAAGAAAAAAGGAGAATAATTTTTGCCAGGCTGAAAAGCAAAGCATTGTGGATGCGGCATGTGAACAACCCCGTATGGCTGACTTTGTAGCCTAAGGAGGTGGTAAAAATGCAGCTCAACTGCCTATTTTTACCCTTCACCCAGAACCGCAAGTGGAAATTAATGGCCCGTGCACACAATCCGAAAATTGGACAGCAGATCGTTTTTTTTTTTTTTTTTGCATGCTATACGCTTATCAAAAATGGAGAGGTTACTAAAGTTACGAAAATTCTCATGTAACAGAATAAAAAATCAGAAGTGATGTAATGTGATGTAGTGTATTTGTATTGTATTTTCCGATGACAGCTGTACTGATTATTATTATTATACAGGATTTATATAGTGCCAACAGTTTGTGCAGCGCTTTACAATAAAGAAGGGACACAATACAATTACAATACATTTCAATACAGAAGGAATAGGAGGGCCCTGCTCATGGAGCTTACAATCTAAAGGGAGGGGGAGGTGGTACAAAAGGTAATGGCTGCAGGGGATGATCTGATAGAGGTGACTCAAGTACAGTTCTTAGGTGGAGGTGGGGTAGGCTTCCCTGAATAAGTGAGTTTTCAAGGATCGATTAAAGGCGGACAGGGAAGGGGCAGACATTCTGGGGCAGGATGGGAGAGGATCTGGAGAAGTCCTGTAGGCGAGCATGGGAGGAGGTAACAAGGGAGCTAGAGAGCAGGATGTCCTGGGAGGAACAGGGAGGACGATTTGGGCGATATCTGCAGATGAGATTGGTGATGCAGCCTCGGGCAATGTTGTGGATGGCCTTGTATGTTGTGATTAAGCGAAAATTATACGATCTGGTATCGTACTAGAAATATTTTTGCGATTGTCCGATTGGATAATATCGGACGAACTGTCATCATCGGCTCTCGAAAAGCTCTGTACTAACGATCCGATTATTGTACGATCGATTCAAAAGTGGTATTTTTCATCTGATTTTTGGAGCGTGTGTGGCCCATAAATCGAATGGTTTGTACACACTATAAGAAAATGGGCGAGAATTTTCGTCCAAAGACCTTATGTACGATTTTCGTATAGTGTACTCAACTTTTGACAACTGATTCCGAATTTTCATATGAAAATTCCCGAAGGGACAAACTCCAAAATTTTTCTGGTACAGGAGCGCGGCGAACGATTTTCGTTTAATGTGTACCATTTTCGTACAAGAGAAATCAGAAAAGAAAGACTGCGCATGATCAGAAACAATAAACAACAACGAAAAAAAAAAGCCTTTGTCGTACGAGAATTTTCGTTCATCGGTTCCGATTTGCTGTGAAACGAGGAAAATCGGACGTTGCTCAATCGCCCGATTTTCTTATAAGTGTGTGCCTTACATAAGACTTCCAAAATCAAATTTCTCACACAACAGACATCATCATCAGGTATCTGTAGGTATCGTTACTGTAGTCGTTTCATCTAGTTTAATTGTTTTTTTTAATATAACACATATACAATATGTCTAAAGTAGGCAAGACCATCATTATGTACAGCCAACATCACCAGGAAGTCATTTAGTGAATTTGTTATAATACAGTTGTATTTGTCCTCCAAGTGGGATTTTATAGCTGTCTTGCAAGCAGCTTGTTACTTGTTCTCATACCCTAACATATTATTTTATATATTAAAACGGACAATCTTTATTAGAACATATATTTATTACAAAGTTAATTGTACATTGCCACTGTTAGGACGAAGGGCAGGTGTTTACACTAACTGCTCCGCTGACTAGGGAGGCTTTGCTAAAGCTCACTGGCAGCTTGTCTATCACAAAGTTGCGGATGCAGCCTGTGAATGAGTTTCTTGTTGTCAGACTTGGCGCAAGCAAGGCATCTAAAAGGGAAAGAAAACGCATAAAAGAAAAAAATGTTAATAATCACAAATATATTTAGAATGGAAAACAAGCAAACAAGGGTAGCTTGTATAAGGGATGTAATGCTGTGGCCGTTCTTACCTGGAACTCCTCCAACAAAAACAGGCTCTTTAAGGTTAACTAGCTTTTTGTTCAGTGGTCCTACGACATGGTTTATCTCAGAGTCCACGTCCAGCTGCAGCACATTGCCATCTCTTATAACTGCAACAAGACACAGGGATGATGTTCACTGGTTAAACTTGATATACAGTTCAAGTTCTTACTTCTGAGAATGTATTCTGCTATAGTGGTCACATACTTCACTTTTTTACACGGATTTTTAAATTATACAGAGAAAGAAAATGAGTGGAAATCAGTGTTTTCTTATTTGAAACATTTTCATGGTCAGGATACTAAAGCCTCATACACACGATCCGATTTTCGGCCGGGAATTTTTGTTTGGCGGCCTGTCGTCCGAAATACTTACCATTAGTATGCTCCTTTCGACAGCGGATTTTGCAAAAAAAGCTGGATGTGCAGGCTAGAAATGTTTTTTCCTCCGACAACACAACGTCCAATTTTTCGTTCTGTTAGTACAGTTTTCGTACTAAAAAAATTGTACGACCGAGACTACGCATGCTCAGAAACTAAAAAAAGATGCAAAAGTATTCAAAACATTACGTCACTTCTGGCGTTGAGTTTGGTCGTACAAAAATTTTCGTATTGTTAGTACGCTCTTCACTTTCGACATGAGACTAGCATCCAACAAAAAATGGACATTCTGTCTTCCAAAGATCGAATCGAGTGTACGAGGCTTTAGGATACAGTGAGGGAAAAAAGTATTTGATACCCCTGCTGATTTTGTACGTTTGCCCACTGACAAAGAAATGATCATTCTATAGTTTTAATGGTAGGTTTATTTTAACAGTGAGAGACAGAATAACAACAAAACAAAATCCAGAAAAACGCATTTCAAAAAAGTTATAAATTGATTTTAATTTTAATGAGTGAAATAAGTATTTGATCCCCTATCAATCAGCAAGATTTCTGGCTCCCAGGTGGACAGGTGTCTTATACAGGTAATGAGCTGAGATTAGGAGCACTCTCTTGAAAGGAGTGCTCCTAATCTCATCTTGTTAGCTGTATAAAAGACACTTGTCCACAGAAGCAATCTATCAGATTCCAACCTCTCCACCATGGCCAATATCAAAGAGCTGTCCAAGGATATTGGGGACAAGATTGTAGACCTACACAAGGCTGGAATGGACTACAGGTGGTCCCCGGGTTACAAAAAAGATAGGGACTGTAGGTTTGTTCTTAAGTTGATTTTGTTTGTAAGTCAGAACAGGTACATCTTTTTAGTGTAGCTTCAGCCAAAAAAAAATATTTTTACGCTTTTTGGAAAACATAGGGCATAACACCCCTGTAAGGTTTGTTTTGCTATCTATGTTTCTGTTCAGCAGATTTCACCTCACTTCCTGTCCCAATGATAATTGGATTTTGAAAATTGTGGGTTGTTGTGGAAACAAACCTTGGTGATAAAGCATCAGTGGAGACACCTTTTTCCCATAATAACTCTTACAGGGGTGAATTTCCCTTCCTAGGGGGATATTTCCTCTCACTTCCTGTTGTCTCCCTCAGTTTGTAAGTAGGAGTCGTTTGTAAGTTGGATGTTTGTAACTAGGGGACCGCCTGTACAAGACCATCACCAAGCAGCTTGGTGAGAGGGTGACAACAGTTGGTGGGATTATTTGCAAATGGAAGAAACTAAATAATTATCAATCTCCCTTGGTCTGGGGTTCCATGCAAGTTCTCACCTTGTGGAGTTTCAATGATCATGAGAACGGTGAGGAATCAGCCCAGAACTGCACGGGAGAATCTTGCCAATAATCTCAAGGCAGCTGGGACCATAGTCATCAAGAAAACAATTGGTAACACATTACGCTGTGAAGGACTGAAATCCTGCAGCTTCCATAACACCTCAGCAGTGCCACAGGCTGATCACCTCCATGCCATGCCGCATTAATGCAGTAATTCACGCAAAAGGAGCAATGACCATGTATTGAGTGCATACTATACTGTACATTTTTTTCAGTAGGCCAACATTTCTGTATTACAAATCCTTTTTTTTATTTGTCTTATGTAATATTCAAATTTTCTGAGATACTGAATCTTGGGTTTTCACTAGCTATAAGCAATAATTAAAAGAAATAAATGCTTGAAATATATCACTCTGTGTGTAACACATCTATATAAAATATACAGTATCTCACAAAAGTGAGTACACTCCTTACATTTGTGTAAATATTTTATTATATCTTTTCATGTGACAACACTGAAGAAATGACACTTTGCTATAATGTAAAGTAGTGAGTGTACAACTTGTATAACAGTGTAAATGTGTTGTCCCCTCAAAATAACTCAACACACAGTCATTAATGTCTAAACCACTGGCAACAAAAGTGAGTACACCCCTAAGTGAATATGTCCAAAATTGGGCGCAAAGTGTCAATATTTTGTGTGGCCACCATTATTTTCCAGCCCTGCCTTAACCCTCTTGGGCACGGAGTTCACCAGAGCTTCACAGGTTGCCACTGTAATCCTCTTCCACTCCTCCATGACAACATCACGGAGCTGGTGGATGCTAGAGACCTTGTGCTCCTCCACCTTCCATTTGAGGATCCCCCACAGACGCTCAATAGGGTTTAGGTCTGGAGACATGCTTGGCCAGTCCATCATTACCCTCTGCTTCTTTAGCAAGGCAGTGGTCATCTTGGAGGTGTGTTTGGGGTCATTATCATGTTGGAATACTGCACTGTGGCCCAGTCTCCGAAGGGAGGGGATCATGCTCTGCTTCAGTATGTCACAGTACATGTTGACATTCATGGTTCCCTCAATTAACTGTAGCTCCCCAGTGCTGGCAGCACTCATGCAGCCCCAGACCATGACATTCCCACCACCATGCTTGACTGTAGGCAAGACACACGTGTCTTTGTACTCCTCACCTGGTTGCTGCCACACACGCTTGACACCATCTGAACTAAATACGTTTATCTTGGTCTCATCAGACCACAGGACATGGCTCCAGTAATCCATGTCCTTAGTATGCTTGTCTTCCTTCAGCAAACTGTTTGCAGGCTTTCTTGTGCATCATCTTTAGAAGAGGACGACAGCCATGCAGACCAATTTGATGCAGTGTGCGGCGTATGTTCTGAGCACTGACAGGCTGCACCCCTCAAACCTTTAACCTCTGTAGCAATGCTGGCAGCACTCCAGCTGTATGGTCTTGGCCACCATGCTGCAGCTCAGTTTCAGGGTCTTGGCAATCTTCTTATAGCCTAGGCCATCTTTATGTAGAGCAACAATTCTTTTTTTCAAATCCTCAGAGAGTTGTTTGCCATGAGGTGCCATGTTGAACTACCAGTGACCAGTATGAGAGAGTGAGAGCGATAACACCAAATTTAACACACCTGTTCCCCATTCACACCTGAGACCTTGTAACACTAAAGAGACACATGACACTGGTGAGGAAAAATGGCTAATTGAGCCCAATTTGGACATTTTCACTTGGGGTGTACTCACTTTTGTTTCCAGCAGTTTAGACATTAATGGCTGTGTGTTGAGTTATTTTGAGGGGACAGCAAATTTATACTGTTATACTAGCGGTACACTCACTACTTTACATTGTAACAAAGTGTCATTTCTTCAGTGTTGTCAAATGAAAAGATATAATAAAACATTTACAAAAATGTGAGGGGTGTACTCACTTTTGTGAGATACTGTATGAGTTTTAATTTCCTAAAATTAGGCATTTCTTGAAGAGAGTGTTTTCGATGCTCCGAAAGGTGACAGGGCTCCCCATTGAACAACAACGACACTTAGCTCTACTTTTGTAGATTTGTCACCGGGTGGCCACGCCCCTTGAAATGCCTGGTGTATTTTATCTTGCTGGCGGCGAAAGCCACTATAGCAGGAGCATGGAAGACACCCTCAGTATATTTTGGAGGATTCAGACATAAAATATCGGGGATCGTGATTCATGAAAACATTGCTAGTATTATTAATGACTGAAGCAATCTGTTTGAACAAACTTGGGAACCTCTGGCCTTGTATATAGACGTACCCCTGTCTTAGACTTCTGGTGCTATACGGCCTCTGGACTCTTCCCAGTTTATTTACTCCTCCGATCTAGCTCTCCCGCATCTCGGGGATCCTCTTCCCCTACCATTATCTCCCTTCTGTTTCTTTTCTCTCCTTCCTTCTATCTTTCTCCTTCCCTCTCATTTCTTCCCGCTTTGTTTGTCTTATTACCTTTTTTAAGGTTAATTGTGGCCTTTTATTTTTGTAATATTGCTGGTGACTGCCTGATTTTCATGTACCCTAAGTCTGTCTTCCTTGTGGAGGAAGCGCTAGAGATATCAAACTCTTTCTGATTATGTTAATGCATATGTTTCTCTGTTTTGGACATATATCGTTTTTATTTTTCCTCTTCTGTTTTTGCTTCACTGCAAACTGCATCATACAGTCACCGCTATGATACTCTTTATGTTGAAACGATAACAATTTATTGAACGTAAAAAAATATATGCATTTCACTTTTTGAATTGAATTACTGAAATAAATTAACTTTTTGATGATATTCTAATTTTATGAGATGCACCTGTATACCATTCACATCAGTCCCTGCCCTCAAGGAGCATATAATCTATGGTCCCCAACTCACATTCATACATAATATGGGCAGTTGCCAACTAATCTACCAGCATATATTTGGAGTGTAGGAGGAAATCCACATAGGCAAAGGGAGAACATGCAAACCTCAGGTAGGTGGTACCATTGTTGGGATTTGAACCCACAACCCTAGTGTTGCTAGGTGGAAGTGCCACATAGCCACTGTGTTGCCTACTGCTGTATAAAAAAGCTGTAAAAACCTACAAACCTACAGTGCAAAATTGTTTCAGCTAGTATATTTGAATCAAGATAATATAAATAAATAAAGATAGAAATAAATAAACTAGAAATAAACAAATAGTTATGATAAATACCTATAGCAGATGTAAATAATACAAACCTGCAATTCTGTGCCACTGGCCATCGCAGAGGTTTTGCTTTGGAACAACATTTGTAGAAAATTCTTTATTGCCAAATTTCACTTTTACAACAACCTGTGTTGAAAGTAAGAACATATTTGTAAGAAATAGCATTAGATTATTAAATAAAGAATTTAAGCAATCTATAGATGTAGACACATACTTAGTATATTGTCTTTAAATAAAATGTAGAGAATGATACACATATGGAGGCAGAGGGGATCAAGAAGATATGGCTGATAGTATGTTTGGCGATCTAGAGTCACAACTACTTGGAAAATAAAGACACCTGAGCCATAGAAAGAATTAATTGGTTCTAAGAGTGTAATGTTTTTTACTTTACATTTTCTGCATCAAAGGTAAAAAAAAAAACCTTCCACTTTCTTTGCCTCCACCTCCCTCCCTAAACACCTAACTGACATCACTCTCGATCCAGCACTGTCACCTTTCTGCTCTCTTCCTGCATTCAGTGGCTTTACTGAGAGCAGTGAGAGTCATTGTGTCCTGCTACAGTCAGTCAATGCACACACACTGCCCAGCTCAGGAGCATTCCCATACGAGTGCCCCCATAGCAGCTTGCTATGGGGGCACTCAGAGAAGAGGCGGAGAGGACAGTGCCAGTGGGAGACCCCAGTAAAGAATGTTTGGGGCTGCTCTGTGCAATACCATTATACCATGTTTGTCATTTTAATAAATAAAAAACAACTTTAACAATCACTTTAACTACTTCACGACCGCCCTATAGCAATTTGACTGCTACAGGGCGGCCGCTGTGCGCAGGATCACGTATATATAAGTGATCCTACACTTATGGTTAGCAGGTGCGAATGCACGCCGCCGCTGGCTCACTCCCTCTGTGATTAGACACAACGGGTACCGCGGACTCTATGTTTGCCGGCAGTGTTTATTCACCACTACACACAAATGGGTACTCTTACCAGAATCAATCTGGGTAAACGCGTAGCAAGCATTAGCCACTATAGGTCTCCTCGGACATCAGATTGGTGTTCAATGATAAAACTCCCAGCTCCTTAGTTGACACCCTTTAGGGATTAAATCCAACTCTTGACAAGTAGCGTCAAGAAACGCGTCGGATGAGGAGAGTCTGCTCCGGACCATTGCGCCAATACAGAGTTTCAGTTATAATTCCATGCTGTCCCTGACTTTTTCTTATGCATGTAAGATCATTTTTAATAAATGTACCTGGTCTAACGGTATTATGCTATGTAGCACCTTTATTTTTATATGAGGTCCTATGCACAAAGCCACCCTGGATTTCTAATGTGATGCATTGGTATGGATGTCCCCCTCTCAGTGATGTCTTAACATTACTTGTCAAGAGTTGGATTTAATCCCTGAATGGTGTCAACTAATGAGCTGGGAGTTTTATCCTTGAACACCAATTTGATGTCTGTGGAGACCTATAGTGGCTAATGTTTGCTACGCGTTTACCCAGATTCATTCTGGTAAGAGTACCCATTTGTGTCTGGTGGTGGATAAACACTGCATGTGGGTGGAAGTCACCTTTTTTTATTTGGTCCTGCCATGAACTGTGTTGTGTAACCTCAAGGAAGAAGAGTGAACACATACACAGTTGTTGATCTTGGACATTTATTTGCACTTCATAAGAACTTTATATGCACTTTATTGATCATTGGGAAGATGAAACAATAATGTATATAAAAGTATAACCTTGGATACTTTGCTGCAATTTATTGTATAGTAGGGTACATATTCAAATCTGTTTATTACCTTATTTTATCACATATTATATGTCTATGCTGTATTCACAGTTTGAAATGTTAATTATTTGAGGTGTCAGTGCCATCAGGTACTCATCTTTCAGCGCTGCTCTTTTATTTAATTTATTTGGCACAACATTGGTTATGGTTGTCATGCTGTCTGCTTACAGGTTCATGATCTAGGTAGTGCAGTATCTCCATCTTCTATTTCAATTGTAATCATGAGCGCGGCGTCCTGAAAGGGGCCTGGCGCATGGATGGGGGGGGGGGGGGGCTGTGGCAGGGATGGGGAGGCAGCGCCCATGCGCCCTCAATGGATGGGCCGCCACTGCTTGCCATATACAAACATTTGGTAAACAGAATTAAAATGGATTAAAATAGACCAAATTTCAAAGTGCAAAAAGGGCATTATTAAACGGTAATCTAATTTCCAATCCATGAGTGCTCAAAATAGTGAAAGCTATATTCTAAATTCTTGGTTTAAGGAAAGGCAGAAGAACTAACAATCAAATTGTACCGGATAACAGAATGAGCAAGAATATTCCAGAACAACATTTCATTTTTGCTTCACTCTCTGCTCTAAACCTTTTGGCTGTGTAGACATGTGAGGAGAAGCTCAATAGTCTGCTGCTCTATGTAAAAGTAACAGATATGTCAAACAGTCTTCACATTTTTATAGAAAGATGGAGGTGTAGTGAAGGAAGTGACTGGACACAGAATTTGGTATCTGCAGCCATGATATTAAAACACCGCTGACGACGTCACGCTTATGACGAAAAGCGTTGGTTGGAGCAAAGGGACGCTTTGATGTTTGACACACGTGACTAGGAAGTGGACGAATGGGCGCCATCTTTGTGGCTGGACGCCGGAATCAACATACAGGACGCTGTTTTTATTTCACCAACATGTGAGTGGATCTATTTTTTATATAATAAACATCTTGTCAAGATTGTCTGCACTATGGGCTGTTTATGCTTTATTGTATGATCGTGCTTGCTTGCCACATGGGACCATGTTGTTGAGCCGTATTGGAAAGCAGCAGAAGGAGAGGTTGACTTGCTGAGGGCGTCTGTGCGAGCCGGAGGGACTACCATATCTGGAGTTTAAACCAGGCTTACTCTGACCTTCCATAATAGAGGGTCGTCCTATAGCGGTAAGGGTGCCAAGTGTGGTGGTGACACTGGTGACGGGCTGCACTCCAACTGATACTCACAGCTTGAGTGTGAACACTTATTTCCTTCAGCACATAGTTGGACTTTGCGCTGCAGTTTAGTAGCACTTTATATTTCATTGGTTGGACTTTGCGCTGTAGTATATTAGCACTTTATATTAAAACACATTTGTATTTTTGGATGAAAGCAACAGCAAATCTGGACAAGATTGTCAAGGACAAGCATTTCAGATTGTCACCGAATGTTTGTATAGTTAGAACTATGTTCTTTGCCATAGTAACATTTGATAGTAACAGTTGAACTATTAGGCCGACTAATGGAAAGTTGGCTTTTTGTACTGCAGTGTTGGAGAGACAGCCAAGCATATGTTGGATTGAAAGAACAATTACTGTCAATACTAAGGGAAATTAAAGTGGATATCCAACTTATGTTAGGAATACAGAATTGTGTTAGGAATACAAAACACAGCCACCTTTTCTCTTCTTTGTAACACTTTGATAGGAATATTTAGGAAGCAAATAAAAGAAGCCTCTTTCTCACTGGCACCCATGCATTTGGCTTTTCTAAACTTCTAAACAACTTTGAATTTTCCTGCACTTAGATGTCCCTGCTTTAAAAGGTTTAGCTGGGTTTAGTACCATTTACCATGCATTTAGCCATGTTTACAGTGTCTAAGGCCTCTTGCTCACTGGGTGTTTAGATGCAGGTTTACTGTCCAGCCTTGCTGCCAGCAGCCTGTTAAATTCTATGAGAGACTGAAAGCTGCGGCAGCTGGACGGTGTACCAAGATGTACTACCATTTAGGTCAAAATGCGCACAGGGACAAAAGCCTGAAATGCAGACTGCACCTGTGCCTTCCACCAACAACCAATATGCTGTGATCTCATGCACCAGGGCTGATTGTCCAGGGTGAATGTGGCTTAAGAGTTTACATATACTTTAATTAAAAAGAAGGCAGGGTTTATTGGGGAAGATTGTGATGCTGGACAATATTGGAGGCAAAAGGAGGAAACTGTGTTGACTGCAGCAGAAAGACTAGACCAACGTTTTTTCTTACAGTTGCTACAATGTTAGTCATTCTATTACCAGACACTTGAAGCAGCCTTTCGTAAACCCCATAAAAGAACCAATGAAACAGAATAAAAAGAATTTCAGAACATATTCTATATAAATGTAATACTAAATATCTAAAGATCTACAAATATAAGAATGCTTAGATCAGGGCTTCTGTTAGAAATCACAGGGCCCTGTACAACCTACCTGACGGCCCCACTCCCCAAAATATCAAAGCAATATTTTCACAAAAAAAACACTAAAATCATTATTAGTGTAAACAACATAAATTACAAAGTTTTTGCTAAATCTAGAAGATGAAACTGTATTGAGTTAAAGTGGTTGTCAAGTCATGACAACCACTTTAAAATACCGGTAAGCCTATAATAAGGCTTACCTGTAGGTGCCGGGAATATCTCCTAAATTTGCACAGTTTAGGAGATATTCCCTGTATCTGCATGTGCCGACGTCATCGTCACATGCGCACTGAAGTATTGGCCCTAGGGTGCCGTTTCTTCAGTTAATGCACCGTAACCGGCGTCAGCACAGCTCCGGCCAATCACAGCATGGGCACCCGCGCTGTGATTGGTCCTTGCCCGCGATCCCGGAAGAAGACAGAGAAAACATGACGCTGGTCATAGCGGTGCTCGGGGACAGCTGCAACAGCGTCAATCTAAGGTAAGTATTTCATAATGAGCTAGTATGCAATGCATATTAGCTCATAATGCCTTTGTCTTGCAGGTGTTTTTCTTTTTTTTTGTTCAGCCTTGACAACCACGTATTGACGCACATTGACATGGGCGCTATGTCCTGTACAGGGTGAATATGTGTTTTTTTTTTCTTTATGTGGCTAGAGCTGTGTGTAGGCAGACTATGTTATGCTATGGGGACACAGGAGATGTTTGAATATAGCTACAGGTCCTAATTTGACAGGCAGCTTCAGCTTTGAAGTGAACCTGTAATGAAAGAAACATTGAAGCATCCACAGCTGACTTGTTTTTAAATTAACAAAGGCTTTTTGGCAGTTTTCCAATTCTAGATTATAGTGCCTTGAAAAAGTATTCATACCCCTTGAAATTTTCCACATTTTGTCATGTTACAACCAAAAACATAAATGTATTTTATTGGGATTTTATGTGATAGACCAACATAAAGTGGCACATAATTGTGAAGTAGAAGGACAATAATAAATGGTTTTCAAAATAGTTTACAAATAAATATCTAAAGAGTGTGGCATGCATTTGTATTCAGCCCCCTTTACTCTGATTCCCCTAACTAAAATCTAGTGGAACCAATTGCCTTCAGAAGTCATCTAATTAGTAAATAGAGTCCACTTGTGTGTAATATCATCTCAGTATAAATACAGCTGTTCTGTGAAGCCCTCATAGGTTTGTTAGAGAACCTTAGTGAACAAACAGCATCATGAAGGCCAAGGAACACACTCATGGATAAAGTTGTGGAGAAGTTTAAAGCAAGGTTAGGTTATAAAAATATCCCAAGCTTTGAAGTTCTTATGGAGCATTGTTCAATCCATCATCTGAAAATGGAAAGAGTATGGCACAACTGCAAACCTACCATGACATGGCCGTCCACCTAAACTGACAGGCTGGGCAAGAAGAAGCAGCCAAGAGGCCTATGGTAACTCTGGAGGAGCTGCAGAGATCTACAGCTCAGGTGGGAGAATCTGTCCACAAGACAAATATTAATTGTGCACTTCACGAATCTGGCCTTTATGAAAGAATGGCAAGAAGAAAGCCATTGTTGAAAGAAAGCCATAAGATGTCCCGTTTGCAGTTTGCGATAAGCCATGTGGGGGACACAGCAAATATGTGGAAGAAGGTGGTCAGATGAGACCAAAATTGAACCTTTTGGCTTGAAAAGCAAAACGCTATGTGTGATGGAAAACTAACACTGCAGGTCACCCTGAACACACCATCCCCACCATGAAACATGGTAGTGGCAACATTATGTTTTGGGGATGCTTTTCTTCATCAGGGACAGGGAAGCTGGTCAGAGTTGATGGGAAGTGGTATGGAGCAAATACAGGGCAATCTTAGAAGAAAACCTGTTAGAGTCTGCAACAGAATTGAGATTAGGACGGAGGTTCACTTTCCAGCAGTACAACGACCCTAAACATACAGCCAGAGCTACAATGGAATGGTTTCGATCAAAGCATATTCATGTGTTAGAATGGCCCAGTCAAAGTCCAGACCTAAATCCAATTGAGAATCTGTGGCAAGACTTGAAAATTGCTGTTCACAGACGCTCTCCATCCAGTCTGACTTAGCTTGAGCTATTTTGCAAAGAAGAATGGACAAAATGTCACTCTCTACATGTGCCAAGCTCGTAGAGACATACCCAAAAAGATTTGCAGCTGTAATTGCAGCGAAAGGGGGTTCTACAAAGTATTGACTCAGGGGGGCTGACTACAAATGCATGCCACACTTTTCACATATTTATTTGCAAAAAAATGTTGAAAACCATTAATCATTTTCCTTCCACTTCACAATTATGTGCCACTTTGTGTTGGTCTATCACATAGAATTCCAATAAAATACATTTACGTTTTTGGTTGTAACATGACAAAATGTGGAAAATTTCAAGGGGTATGAATACTTTTTCAAGGCTCTGTAACTAGGCTAAATACCCTCTGACTCAGAAACACAAAACCTGTGAAGTCTGAACAGCTTGGATACTTGTCCTTCATGGTTGTTTTGTGTTAATAATTCAGTAGGGACCTAAATCAGGATCAGGTTGATGGTAAGGGAGCATATTTGGAAAATAATGTGGAGAATATCATTATCTGACCACAACCCTTATTCTTCTCCTAGTATCATTATGGGTGGCATCAGTAAGGGTGACTATGAGTGGATTACAACACAATAGTAAATATTTTGTTTACCTGCCCTTCCTTCATGTGCATATTTAGGTATTCGCCATTAACATTCTGTACATGTAGCAAAATTCCAGAGTTACTCCTGGGGCGTACTTCAATGACTAATTCAAATTTTACTCCAGAATGGAAGGATTCCGCTAAAACACAAAAAAAAGCTGTAAAAACTGCTGTTTTGTTGGATAATTCACAATGACTCCTGTATGAGGGAGTTTCAGATGCACATAGCAACTAGTCAACATTTTAAATGTTTCTTTAAATCCCAAATAAACCTTTAGTTTAAATCAACTGCATTCAAGAATATTAAAGGTGCATCAAAGCAAAAGGTGTCTAATATCTTACAGTTTGTATTCTTTCTAAGGCTGCCACAGCCTTTATACCCTTGCTCTCTGTGTTGAAGCAGTGATCTTTCCACAGAGGTATGACACCCCCCTTAGGGAGTCAGGCTTATAGCTCTACATTCAGCAAAGCTTATGCTTCCTGCGGATTGGAGAGTTTTGGCTCTTACTCAGCAGGGGGTGATTAAAGGGCCATACACATGGAACGTATAGAAACCAGCCGACATTCGGCCCATGTGTACGGCAGCTGGTCTGACAGAAGCAGGCTGTTTGGCCAGCATAACCGGAAAAGGTCCGCTAATTGGCACTGGTCAGCACTCTCGGCCACTGGCTGAGAGCACTGACTGGTGTGTTCTGGCATGCGCACGGGGGGGGGGGGGGGTCCCCCTGTCAGAACACAATAGCACAGTAGAAGAGATTGCTGTTCTAACATCAGATTGTTAGTACAGCGGCTCCTCCTGTGCGCTTCTTTTTTTTGTTCCGTTCAGCCAGCTGGGCTGAACGAAAATAGACTATCAGTATGTACCAGGCTTAAGACGTCTGAAAAAAAGATTACTTGTTCCCTACAGAAAACAAGGGTCATGCTCTGTACATGCTGACAGGACACAGGAATTTCTTAAAGAAAAGGAACTTTGCACACCTTTCGTTTTGATGCACCTGTATATGTGTTTAGCTAAATTAAACAGAAGGTTCATTTGGGCTTTAGCATTTGTTAGAAAATGATTGGAAAGATCGGTTGTTTGCAGTGGGCAATAGGCATGCTGTTTTAGAACGTGATTGACTACTGCAGATTGTAAGATATGAATTTTAACTTTTTCATTCAGTCAGCAACTCAGTTTGGGCAAATATATTTCCAAATGCCCACATCATTGCTTTAAAACTACAGTGTATAACCTTTGTCACTTTACAATGTAACATAGAATGCATTTTAATGAGAGTCGTTTAAAGTGAATCTATGCAAAACACTTTGAAACTAACACATGCATTGAAAGGGCACCATAAGCTATTAGTACATAACTCCCAATTCACTATCCAGCGTTCCAGAGAGCCTCTGTAGCCGCATATACTGTAAATTCAAGTATCACCTTCTCAGGTTAAGCTATAGGCACAATTCCCAGCCACCTCCTGACTAGGCTTTGCAATGGGATATGCTAGGTAGTAGCATTTCATTGTAGGATGCAGGTGGAGAAGGAAGAAACTGTTGTGTTACACAGTGTGAATTAGTATAATTCCATGTGTGTGTATAATTTGGTTTATTATTGCTCTATGTCTTTTAAGCTGTCTGCCTCAGTCTGAGCTGAACCTTCTCTCCCACTGTAGTTCTGTATATCCCCTCCCCTTCTCTCTTTCTGGTTTAATTTCTGAGCATGCTGCTTTCATGTACACATCTCCATGTGGCCTACAAATGGAACATTCGAAATGCTTCATCGTCTGTCTCCAGCTACGTGAGTTTATTCATTGAGTTTAAGCTGTCTGAATTGATGCAAGGGATAAAAAGATCACCAGGTCAGTGTAAGCCCTACATGATGCTGAAGATAAAGTTTATGGCCTTGTAGTTTAAACAGAACAGAAACGCTTGACTTTCAAGACGTCTGTATATTCATAGGCAGGTAGGAGGAGCTCATGGGAAATGTCGGAAAGTTAGCCAGTAAAACAGGAGGTATACACTGATACCTAATGGTGGCTGGTTTTCTACACATGCGCTGACTTCTAGTGTTTACTTGTTCTCATGTTTGCTATAATCAAAAAACTCTACTCATATGTTAGTTTGGACTCACTACATCTAGAAGCATATTATATATCTGGAGCAACCTTCTCCATCACCTACTCAAGACCAACATTTACATTTTATGTTGGTCATTAGATACTGAATTCTCTATTTATTCCAATAGAACAGCATGGAGGAGTGGGTTACCTATTGCTTGGCCTTATTTACTGCTGTAATCAAGCAAGATCAAAGAAAACGCCATGTAAGTTTTGAGAGTAAATTCCTTTTATAGATGACATTTAAAAACAAGTGAGAATTGATGAAATAGCCTTTTTGGTGTGTAATGATTACATGTTTCATAAGTGAATATCTGACATCTGCACCCATGTCTGGGTGCTTTGACAGAGTTACCAGTCTTGTAGCTATACTGGACCTCATGTTATGCAAAATGTTATTATTTTAAAATCTAGCACTTTACATGCTTTGTATGAGGGACTTCTAACTCAGGGTCGCCTATATTACTTAAAGTGTCACTAAAGGAAAAACTTTTTTTATTATGGGTTTTGCGTAGAGTGGAGAGAGATTAGAACCCTTGTCAGTTTTTATTGCTCTCTGTGCCCCCATTAGGGAGATTTGCCCTCTCCACTTGTCCTGGTTACCCTTATAATTGTAAGTGAAAGTAAAAGAAAATTCCAAACTTTGGGTTGACATCAGAACAGGAATAGAAGGATAATCTTCCATTGGGGACACTAGTTCTGGTGACCCTGGTGACAACCCAGGATTCCCTCACTTTGGAGAGATTTATGCTCACTTCCTGTTTTGGCTATGCAACAGGAAGTGAAGGGAAATCTCCCCCAATTGGACAGAGATGGCAAAAAAACTGACAGGGGTTGCTCTATCCAAAATTGAAAATGGAAAAAATCCCTTTAGTGGCACTTTAATATGCACCATTATAAGAAATAATAAACCTCTTCCTACAAATTAAAGTTCCCTAGCACAAAACCTTATACTAGGTTTATGTTAACAAATGCCCTCTCTTTAAGAGTCACCAGTCATCATATTACTAGATTGGAGGCTCTCTGCCCGAGCTGTCAGTCACAGCTCCAGTCCCAACTAATGTTCGGGAACAAGTCTGAGTTGTTCCTGATTACGTGATCACTATGTCAGCTATGGCATAGTAGTCACATGCAGGGCAATGGTTTCATTGTAAAAATAATCGTGCAGCCTGCAGATGGCACTTGCAGAAGGTAGCATGTTTATCTGTATACTATGGTAATTGTCAGATGCAGGAATACTACATTAATTTAAAACATTTTAAACTTTTTAAATAATTTTGTGCATTTGTCAACTTATAATAAAAAGAGCAGTAATGTAACAGCTGTGTACTGTATTTATAGCCTAACTATGAAACATGTTGCTCTGTTTTAGTGATATCTGAGAGCATTATCCTTTTTACTATGCTATTTTCTGTGTACATGTGACAATTTTGCAGACATAGCTTTGTTGCGATTTCTATTTATCCCAATTTAACAGTGTTACTCATGCATGTGCTGTATTTTTCTAAAATACAGTACCAGATGTGAACATGCAGAAGTTATACTTGATGACTGTTATCCTTATTTTTCTTCATATTTTACATTTCAAAAGGGTATCTTTATAAGGAAATCTGCCATTTACTGAATTCTAGACTAGTCTTCAAGCTCCACTGGCTCTGGAAGAATCACATAATTGCCTTGCTGTATTGACTCACATATCGGTATCAAGGAAATACTTTTATGTAGACAGCCATCACAGGGCAGTGCTGATGTGCACAATGTTTTCATTCATTAGGTCATTACCTAGAATCACATAACCTCCTTCTGATGAAATATAAGTTCCGGATTCTGTGGGGCCTTCAAAACAAGGTGTCACACTGAATGTTTGAGATGGAGAATTTACAGAGCGCCCATTGAGCTTCAGGTCTCCAAGACAGCCATGAAAGCTGTAGACTGAGTTGATCTATGAAAAAGGAAATATGCAACATTACTTAAACTTGTATATAACGAGCATTGAGTGCAACCTCTTCATAGTCTGCATGGAATCATATTCTCCTCAAGAGCTTACCAGGTTGCTTGACCCCAGGTTGGTATGTAGAAAGCCGCCAAATGAATACATGTACGCAGGTTTATTTATGCTGTTAAAATTCTTGACTTTTGCTGCACAAATACCACTACACTCTGTATTGAGGCTGTTTGTCCCCTTTTGGTTCAATGTTCTCTTCCTATTGTTCTCTACTTGTTTGGAGGACAAACCTCTATATTATAAGTCTGTAGACTTATAGGGTTAGAGTTAAGATTAGGGATAGTGTTAACATTAGGGTTAGGGATAGCTTTGGCTTTGTATGTCAAAAAAGCCACTACCGTGGCCACTACCATAATAACCATTTTAGTGTGATTTTTTTTGCCTAAGCAGCCTGCATGGAGTAATGTGCAGTTAATTTCAAAGTGTTTTCAGCAAAAGTGAAATTGGTTGTTTTACTGTAAAATAAAATTTGGTGAAAATGCCCAATCATCCCTATTGAGTGGTAATTGGCTACTCATAGTTTATAAATGCACACAACTAAATGATTCAAAATCAGAACTATTATTCTTCCCATTTGTGCAAAAGGGTCATTACCTCTACATTCTTCATAGCTCTCTCTGGGGCTACACCTCCTAAGTAAAGTGGTGCCTCCACTCTCCATACACTGTCAGAGGTAGGAAGACTATCTTCATACACCCGTAAGCCGTCAATGATTATTTTACCTCTGTTCGTATCACGGACACAAATTACCTAAGCGCCAAAAATATTAGACAAGAAAATATTTGTGAGCAAGTTCCTTTTTTAGCATAAAAGAAAGAGTCGGCTAATTCTGCATGACAATGTGTTACAAAGTACAGAACATTCTTGTATGATAAAGCATTCAGTGAAAAATAGTGTTTATTTTCTGATTTTCTAACAGAAAAAGTGTCTGCAACACCTAAAAGTTATGACATTTAAACATATAGAAAGTTTTGCATATCTTTTCTCTTTATTATATTCAGGATCAAAAAGTAAACACTTTTATTTATTTTTTTATTCAGGCAATTAAGAAATATGACATAAAATTATTATACATTTACTATGAGATGCAATTTTTGGCAGATTTCTGCATGTTTACTAGGCCAATTCCAACTTCTTGTCTGAAAAATAATTGTATGCAGAGTTTAATAGCTGACGCCTCTGCTAGACCACTCTCTCCTTCAGCTGCATAACAGTTAATGCGATGTAAAGCATCTCTTCAGGTTGTGAAGAGGTCTATTTCCCTTTAACATTTAACATGAGGAGAGAACAGATTAGAGATATTTAGAAATCCCAGCCAAGAGCATCTTAACATAACAATGAGACTTAAAGTGGTTGTAAAGGCAGAAGGTTTTTTTTTATCTTTATGCATTCTATGCATTAAGATAAAAAGCCTTCTGTATGCAGCAGCCCTCTTCAGCCCGCCTAATACTTACCTGAGCTTCCTCTCAATCCAGCGATGTTGGACAAGAGACTTGTGATCCGGGACTCCCCTCCACATTGGCTGAGACAGCAGCATTATTGGCTGTCAATCAAAGATAGTGAACCAATGAGGAGAGAAAGGGGGCCAGGCTACGGCTCCATGTCTGAATGGACACAGGGAGCTACGGCTTGGCTCCGGTGTGCCCATAGCAAGCTGCTTGCTGTGGGGGCACTCAATAGAGGGAAGGGCCAGGAGCGCCGAAGAGGGACCTGAGAAGAGGAGTATCACATGTTTGTTATTTTTAATGAAAAAAAAAACCAAGACTTTAGGATCACTTTAAAGTGTTACTAAACCCAGGATCCTGCATTCACTATATCTGGTCTCCCACAATACAGAGAACATGAAAATGCAATTATTCTAATAAATATAAACTGCTAAATACCTTTTCTCATCAGCAGTATATAGCAGTCTTGTGACTTCTATCATTGTCCGGCCCGCACTGGTTAAAGCCTGTAGGAGGAGTTTTCATTCTATTTAAAAAGTTCTAGGACGCTGCATGACTCCTGACCCTCTGTCTGGACAGTTTTGATTGGCCTTGTGCTGATCACATGCACCCTCCCCGCAAAAAAAACTCTTTAGCCATACACACCAAACTAAGCATGTGCAGAGTGCCCCAATGGTTCTGTACTGCAGAAAGGGGGGGGGGGGGTCACAGAAGACAGGATCAAACAGCCTTTTTACACAATGTGGATGATTAATCCCTAACAAAAAAGTGGAGATGTGATTGCTTTCATTGGCCCAGCTTACTAAAGAGTGATGTAAAGTGAAATTAACGTCACCTCTGTTCTCTTCAAATCTCCAGCCTTGAGTTGATTTAAAGCCCAACTCAAGGTTAGGTCCCCATATCACTCTCCCTACCTTGAAGCACAACCACTGCACATCTTTTTTTTTTTTAATTGCGTACATACGTTTTTTCCTCTCCAATTCAGTCACCTGACAACCCAGGTCCTTTTCCTCCAGTGACATCCTCCTCTCAAGTAATAATGTTTCCTACATTATTCTTCTTTGAGTCCAGAGAGGCTTTATAACGTACCCTGGGGTCAGGTCCTTGACAACCTGGGCTCAAATCAAGTGGCATAATTGAACCTTGAGAGCTGCATTGTTTATTTTAACTTTTGTATGCCACCTAATTAAAAAAAAAAATTAAGCTGGATGTTTAAATTACTAAATTTCACATTTTATAAAATCAGGCCCACTGTGAAAGCTTTCCATAGCCCTAGTGTTGTATGTCTATGGATAGCACAACACTAAGGGGTTGATTTACTAAAGGCAATGGACTGTGCTCTTTGCAAAATGCAGTTGCACTCTACAAGGGCAATTGCTCCAGAGCCTAGTAAATGAGCAGAAGCTCTGCTGACTTTCATCATCCAATCACGTGCAAGCAAAAATGCTGTTTTTTTATTTTTCCTTGCACGTTCTTTGCATAGTGAAGCTTTACCTCATTTACTAAGCTCTGGAGCAGTTGTACTTGCAGAGTGCAAATGCACTTTGCAAAGTGCACAGCCTAGTTGCCTTTAGTAAATCAACCCCTAATTATCTTTTTAAGATATCCTGAATTATGGTAGCACAATGAAACTCCAAGACCTTCTTCAAAAATAGTATATTGATTCCTGTTAATCCAGTGTTAGGTAATTAAAACAGTTTTTAACTTTTAAAACATATTTTCAATTGAATAACATAAATTATGTGGCCTTTGTTAGTGAATTTCATTGCTGGCTGTTACTGCAACATTTTTTAGGTTAGCATTTGGAGTGAAATGTTACTTTATATTATTAAACTAGATGGATCTACTGTATTCGTTTGCTACAAGTTAAAGTGCATCTACCCCAAAAACAAAAATATAATATATTGCAGTTTACAAATTCTTAGGTGGCTGCATTACATTTTTTAGGACTTTTTCATGTTTTTCACCTGGTAATTCTGTGAATAACACCCTTCCTGACCATGAATTGCTATGCTCACTTCTCCATTGCAACTATGGAGGGAGCCATGGTTTCCAGGATGGACTTCAAACATGTGTGCCTTTGTTCATCTTCAAGACATAGGAGGTGGGGTGGATTAGTCATTTTCGGAAGAAAGATACAATTTTTGTGCTTTCACTTCTGTTTTCAAACATTGACAATCATGCAGCATTTTTGGCAAGATCAACAGACATTGGGGTTGATTTACTAAAGCTTGAAAGTTCAAAATTTGGTGCAGCTCCACACAGAAACCAATCAGCTTCAAGGTTTTATTGTCAAAGCTTGATTGAACAAGCTGAGGTTAGAAGCTGATTGGCTACCATGCAAACCTGCACCAGTTTTTGCACTCTCCAGCTTTACTAAATCAACCTCATTGTGTGTACTTTCGGAATATGTTTGTAGCCTGAAAAAAGAAAACAAATTCAGTCACCACATTTAAGGACTGTTAAGCTGCAATATATTAGTCATTTATTGGCTACTTACAGTGTGCCATAATCCATCATTATATTTTTCCTGGCTTTTAATTGTCAGTTTTTCGGGTCCAACATTGAATATGAAGTGTAGATGTCCATCAGATAGGAAAAGTGTTACAAAGTTATCTTCTTCCTCATCTGATATATAGAAGATCATTCCATGAGATGATTGTGTTTTTAAGCGAAAAGACAATTCAGACCTGCCAAATATAAAAAGGGGAATGGTGTGTCTGGTTCTGTAAACATAATATTGGCATCAGTCATTTTTGTTACCAGCTCAAATGCAAGAGGAAGTAGCTTCCATGGCAATATCACGTAAATTGTAAATTAGCCATGTCAAAGGGAATTTATATCAAAGTGGAACATACTAATTTAAGGCCTCGTTCACACCATGGTGCAGAGACGTCAGTTTTTCTGCACGCATTCTCCAAGGGCACAGAAAAAACAATTGTTCTCTATGTACCCTCTTCACACCACACAGTGCAATTTTTTCTGTGCAGGAATCTGCAATGTGTATGAAGTTTTCTGCACAAGCATAAAACTGACACAATATCAACATAGGTGTGAATAGGGCACATAACTGACACGCATGAAAACTGATGTCAATGTGCATGAAAACCAATGTCTCTGCAAGTGAAATCTGTGTGGTTTTCCCATCAGTTTTCATGCACATATGGTGTGAAAGAGCACTAACAGGTGTTCTTCCATCATTTGTTTACTTTTAGCAACAAATATGTAGGCAGGTGTTGGGCTCTAGTTTGTCCACCAACCTCAAGGTAGCACTGTGCCACTTCTTTATGCTGGCAAGACTCTATTGAGAGCTAACAAGAGCTCCAGGCAGCCGTCCTGGTGATGCCAGCATCTCCTATTGCACAGGTGTCAAACTGGCGGCCTTCCAGCTGTTGCGGAACTACAAGTCCTACAAGACATTGTAAGGCTGACAGTTACAAGCATGACTCCCACAAGCAGAGGCATGATGGGACTTGTAGTTCTGCAACATCTGGAGGGCTGCCAGTTTGACACCCCTGACCTATTGGATGCCAATATCCCATGAGATTTGGGTGGCCATCTTGATACAGAAGTGCTTAAATAGTAAGTGCTATGTAAGGGAGATAGTAGGAGCAGTATTACAGAGTTATGCCTGATAAGGAAGGAAAGACTAGGTTCCCCCCTACAGGATATCTCTTCTGCCACCTTCTTCATCTTTCACCATCAGCTGGGCAAATGACAAGGACTTTGGGGATTTCAGGGTGACCCAGTAATCTGGATACCTCCTCGAAGGGAAGTGCTCCTCAGGCATTCTATGGCGTGTAAACTCATTATATTTCTGTTGAACAAGTGCCTTGTTGAGGGACATTACCTTCCTGCTTGAAAAAGTGTGTATCCCATCTCATATGTGGTGCCTTTTCTGTAAACTACCTTATTTTGGTGATTATTCAATTTCTACAATATATTGTATGTGTAAGCCTCAACTTGCATTGGCTCTTCCTAATTCTCAGTTACACATGTTGGGTTCCATCTACAAATATCCAGTGTGCTAGATATTTGTTTCAAAAACATAGTTTGGGAGATCAGAGAGGAAGGAGGTGACTAAAGTAATCTGGAAACTGGAAATGATGACAAAGAATTCACAATTTTATAAAACAATTGTACTGTAAGCCTGTTTCATTGTTTGTGTATTCAAGATGCGGATTATCAGCAGTTTTTTTTTATTTACATACGGCAAGGACACATAGCTTACTTTTGATTAAATTGTTTAGGAATTTGCTTAAACTCCTGGCGACTGTTAGCAGTTCCTCCAAAGAGATGGGCATTCCTGACCGATCGTGGTCTACCGGGCAGTGCACACTGGGAGACAACTTCTGTGTCTTCTGTTTCTATACCTTTATTCTCAGTTACAATGTGTGAGGATTGTGTTTTATGTTTACCAAGCTGTAAAAACATTGGAAAAAGAAGACAAAAGGTGAACAACAGAATAATGTAGTGTTTTCATTAAACATCAATCTACGAAACTGCAGGGAGTACATTGCTATTATCTGAAGGTAATATAGGAGTCAGCAGGGACAAACGGAACCTGAAATTCAGGATATATTTTGTATAGCTAATCTGAGTGAAGAATGCAATTGAAATAAATGTTACCAAATTTCACTTGAATGATGACCATTTAGTGCAAGTTTCACCTGTAGTTTAAGGTGATTAACCAGTTGCCGACCGCCCGCCATGGCTTGACGGCGGCAACTTGGCTCGATATTGCATATTGCCGTATCCTGACGGTGGGTGTGAGATTGCAGATCATGAGCGTGCATGCTCACTGGGTAGCAGGGGAGCCAGGGAGAGGGTAGGGCGGACTCAATGTCCGCTGGCTACCTGCGATCACTCCCCCGCAGAGACAGAACGAGGATCCGTGTATGTAAACACATGGATCTCCACTCTGACAGGGCAGAGGAGAGTGATCGTATGCTTCCTGTATATGGGAACAGGGATCACTCTCCTCCCCCAGCCAACCCACCCCCCACACAGTGTGTAACACATCCCAGGGGACACAGTTAACCCTTTGATCGCCCTCTAGTGTTAACCCGTTCCCTGCTAGTGACATTTACTCAGTAATCAGTGCATTTTTATAGCACTGATCACTGTATAAATGCCAATGGTCCCAAAAAAGTGTCAAAAGTGTCCGACATGTCCGCTGCAATGTCGCAGTCCCTCTAAAAATCACAGATTGCCGCCATTACTAGTAAAAAAATAAATAAATAAATAAAACCCCATAAATGAATTCTCATCGTTTGTAAATGCGGCAACTTTTGTGCAAACCAGTCAATATACGCCGATTTTTTTTTTTAAACAAAAATATGAGGAAGAATATATATTGGCCAAAACTGATGAATAAATTTCATATTCTCATATCTTTTTTATAATCTCATATTTTTTGCATATGTATTTTAGCAAAAAGCAAGGAATATTATTTTTTTTCCAAAATTGTCACTCTTTTTTTGTTTTTAGTGGTGATCAGAAGTGACGCAGAGGTGATCAAATACCACCTAAAGAAAACTCTATTTGTGAGAAAAAAAGGACATCAAATTTGTTTGGGTACAATGTCGCAATACCGCGCAATAGTGCGACGCAGTGCCAAATCGCAAAAAGTGCTCTGGTCCTAAAGGGGGAAATCCTTCTGAGACTGAAGTGGTTAAGCAAAAAAAATAATGCTAGAATGTGCTATTGGAGGCAGAAATTGGGTTAATGTTTCCTGAGCTATAGGGAACCTTCTGACTCCTCTTAAATTCAATCCCCTTTTTAACTACAATTCTCTTCATGCATTTGGCCACAAATATCCTGAGGTGTCCATAAGATGGAAACTAAATAAGAATACATTTATTCCAATTTCAACATTTTGATCTTTGGTGCTGATCCCTCTGACTTCACGACACTGGCTCACAAATCTCATTATAGTAAATACGGCTCTAAAAAGCAGTCTTTGGCTCTTCAAGAGTTAGCCGAAAGAGAATAGCCATCAGTTATCTGCCTTATTAAAATGTATTACTGCTGAAAGTTAACAGATTTCACCAGTTTGTCATATATGTATTCTTATATATTAGTTATCAAATAATAGTATTTCCTGGATGTATTGGAGTTGATTTACTAAAGGCAAATAGGCTGTTCCCGTTGCAAGGGAAATTGAACTTTGGAAAGGGAGTTTTTTCCAGAATTTAGTGAATGTGGTAAAATGTCATTTACAAATAATACCTAGGGAAAAGAAAAGAAAATCAGCATTTTGCTTACATTTGATTGGATGATGGAAGTCAGCAGAGATTCATCATATTCACTAAGCTCTGAGGAAAATCCCAATGCAAAGTGCAACTTCCCTTTTAAAGTGAACCACCTCTTTGCTTTTAGTAAATCAACCCCATTATCATCACCATATGTGAAACCTTTGTATACTAGATCAATGATAAAATAAAAATAGTCCTGGGCAGCATAACTATAACTTGTACATAATTGGGTTATTGCCTGAAAAATATTACATTTAATAAAGCAAAGAAGAAAATATGACATACAAACTGTAATTTTAATACTACATTTTGCCCTAATAAGTGATATATGTAAATATATGACTCTAGACTTACCTGATTCTGATATATTAACTATTGCTATAGTTATAACTATGGGTACTGCAAGATTTTGTACTGTAACAGTTTGCGACGTGTCCACTATAAAAAGTATAAATTGTTTTACTTATTGTTGTTTCTGTAGTTGTAGGCAATGGACAATGTGTTTTTATAAGCTTAATTTGATAATTGTATACAAAGTCTTATGTGGCCTTGGAAAAGTGAGTTTATTGAGTGCAGTGACATTCCCAGAATATAACTAAAAAACATATTTAGTAAATCTGCTTATGAGAAATACTTTTACTTACTCTCTTTTTTTGTTTTCCTTTGGCCTTTGAAGCATTTTTACCATGTTTATGGGTCAGGGCAATGGGTGCTGTTTCAACTGGACATCCATACAGGGAGACTTGGACCTTTTCTTGGTATTTCTGAAAGTCCTCAACTTCCACATCTCTGTCAGTTCTGCAAAATAACATTGTAGTACACACATATTACAGCCACTACAAGTTAGGCAGCTTAGGCACTATATATACATATAAACTAGTCTACAAGATTATGAAATGTAGTATACATGCAAATTTACTGATGTCCTATCTACAAAAAATTCAACAACAATCCTCCCATAAGATTATATGTACATTTAATGCAGTTGTCTCCAAACTGCGGCCAGGGGGCCGAATGTGGACGTTTACTTGTTTTTATATGGCCCTTGGAGCACTTTTTCTCCCAATCTCAGCAACAGTGGGGCATAATTCCTGCAACGACACCGACAACATGGGCACTATTCCTCCCCCTAATATCAATAATGGGGCACTATACCTCCCATTGACACCAATGATGGGGCACTATTCCTCCCACTGACACCAATGATAGGGCACTGTTCCTCCCAGTGACCCCCCTAATACCAAAGAGGGGACACTATTTACTTCCAGTGGCACCAGGACACTATCTACATCGCTGGCCACAGTCCGGCCCCCCTAAAGTTTGAAGGGCAGTAAATTGGCCCCTTGTTTAGAAAGTTTGGAGACCCCTGATTCAATGTACTTAAAGCATGTTATTTCCCTGTAATGGCCTTCCTTGTTTAGAGATCCAAAAGTTCAGAGACTGCTGACTCATCTTGGACTTTCACTTAAATGTGTCAATAGTATTCCCCTTTACTCTTCCCATGACTGCTACATAAAAGGTTATGTAGGAAGGTGAGGGGTAGAGGAGTTGGGCCAGCACACACAGTAAATAGAAACTCCCGAAAGAGCAGAGAGACTTGACATTCAAGAAGTCAAATTTGCAAGTAGGTTCAGAGTCACTTTGTAGGTCAATAAATATATTTCTGGAAAGGAAACATTAAGCATGTAAACATTTGAAATACTTGATTTTACTGTGCTTCTGTGTTTTTACCTGCAAATTTTTAACTTAGTGACAGGGTTTATATAGATTTCTTTTTGCCAGGGGAGGACCCACTGCCCAATTCAACTTTCAAATGCCAAAGCTACTACTGGCCATGGAAGCTTGGACAAGGGGCAATATAATTTAGGGGGTTGTCTGTAAATCTTTTTATACAAGATTGATACAGCTTTCACCCAGGATTTTTGAGGGAAAGTTTTGTGAATCTTCTGTGTGAAAATATTTACATATAGACCCCTTAGCCTAGGACAAGAGCAGGCTAAATCTCCTATGAAAAATCAAAGTGAAATTTCTTGAGTTTTTCTTTAATATATTATATCAGATTTTTCTAAAGCAGGAATTAATTTGGAAAAACACCATACATACCTGGAGAAATAAGCATTGCTGATACACCCTGTAAAGTTAGCCTGTGGTGGACCATTAGGAGATCCACCAAAGAAGAACTTTCTTGGTGTTGGAAGGCTTATGTCTTTTTCATCTCTCTGCTGGGAAGTAGTATCTGCTTCATCTACCAACAGATGACACCTACAGAAAAATACATTTAACACAGAATTATAATATTACTTAGTACATTTAATTGTATATGTTTGTTATTTGAATGTTTTGGTCATTTACGTCTAAGTTTGTGATGAATAGTTTTATTTTCTGAATTCTACATTATCTGCATTTTATATCCAATAACAATTGTTACAGGGGCTTCTGGGCAATAACCATCAAAACTTTTTTTTTTTTTATTTAAAGAAAATAGAAAATAGCAAATATGATATTTTCAAATTACTTACAAATATAGAACATAAATTGATGTTTTGATGTAAAAACACAATAAATTAACATTTAAGAAGCGCAAATATCATGTTTTGTTTTGCTATGAAATGTAAAAGGGAAGACTGACTATTTTACCTATTTGGTGAAACTGACGCCACAATAAAGTGATTGTGCCCATCATTGTATTGTGTATTTTTGGACTGCACCTTCATGTCATTTACAGTTAAGACTACGGCACCTTTATCCATAGAAACGGAAAACACATCAGCCTAAAAAATATAAAGTACACACACAAAACTGTATTACTACTTAACATATACAGTGGTAGGGTAGCTGCAGTTATCAGGATCATTTACTGGTGTTGTACTTTTGTATACTCTGAACTTCATTTGCATATTGTACAGACGCACACTTGTTTTCATGTTAGAAATATTAGATGGATTACAGCATCTCTTGATTATGTGTCCTTGCATTTGAAAAAACTAAGATAATAAGCTTTTGTATTATGACTAATGTTAAGGTGGATGTCCAGCAATTTTTTTTTCAACATTTTGATAGAATGTGGAAGTGTTCGTTAGAGTCCGTAGTGGGATTTTACTGTTATCCTCCATTAGACACTTTTCCTGGGATAATGGTGTCACCAGACAGGAAGTGAGGGTAAATCTCCATCACCAGTTACAGTATATTCTATTTAGCTTTAAAGCTTCACTCCTGCATTGCATGGATTAAAAATGTTAATTTGGCTGAGAGGGGAGGAATAAGTACAAACTCTTACCTTATTCCTCACTCTCGCAGGCTTCCTCTTTGCCATGTCATGCGATTGCTCCACCAAAGCTGCTTTTAATCTTATATCATCACATACAATTACAATATCAGCAGTACTGAATTGTATGTGAGGATGACAAGAGTCTACCCACATGCCAGGAGCGTCAGGCAGTGGAAAAGAGCGCTGTCCATTAGGTCAATGAGAAATAATGTAAGTATTTGCACAACGTACTTATTCATTTTCCCTCTTAGTCAAACAAGCATTTAACGCACTGCATAGTTAAATGCAACAACTAGAGTGGGGCTTTAAGCATTTAGCATGGATTTACTTACAGGGATCCAGCTTTAACCCTTTTACTGCCACCGCACTCTGATGTACCAATAAACTACACTGCAAGGATCTCATTGTTGCCGGCTTTTTTCTACTGTGATCCAGCTTTAACTATTCCATTAAATTCACTAGAGGACAGATGAGTCCAATGTCCAATCACTGTCCAAATCTTGCCGCCTCAACCTCCGCAATATCTCCAAAATACGCCCCTTTCTAACCAATGACACAAAGAAGCTCTTAATTCACTCCCTGGTTATCTCTTGCCTTGGCTCCTGCAACTCCCTCCTCATTGGCTTACCTCTAAATTGGCTATCCCCCTTTCAGTCCATCATGAATGCTGCTGCCAGACTCATCCACCTTACCAATCGCTCTGTGACTGCTACTCCTCTCTGTCAGTCCCTCCATTGGCTTCTGCTCACCCAATGAATTAAATTCAAAATACTAACAACTACTTACAAAGCCATCCACAACTCTGCCCCCAGCTACATCACCAACCTAGTCTCAAAATACCAACCTAATCATCCTCTTCATTCTTCTCAAGACCTCCTGCTCTCTAGCTCCCTCATCACCTCCTCCCATGCTCGCCTTCAGGACTTTTCCAGAGCCTCTCCACTCCTATGGAACTCCTTACCCCAATCTGTCTGATTATCTCCTACTATATTAGCTTTTAGACAAACCCTGAAAACTCTTCTCTTCAGAGAAGCTTATTCTACCCACACCTAACAACTTTATTTTCATTTTCTTCATCAGTTCATCCCCCACAGTTATTACCTTTTGTTCCACTTGACCCTCCCTTCTAGATTGTAAGCTCTAGCGAGCAGGGCCCTCTGATCCTTCCTGTATTGATTTGTATTGTAACTGTACGGTCTGCCCCCATGTTGTAAAGTGCTGCGCAAACTGTTGGCGCTATATAAATCCTGTATACTAATACTAGTAATAATTAGATATTAGGGATCTTTTAGATCTTTGATGTCTCATTAAAAAGAACCTGTCACCAAAATGCATCACATAGGGGCTTTTTGCCCTCTATGTTTTGAAAAAAAAAGTTTAGTATGCAAAAATGTAAGTGCAAAAAATTTAAATTAAACCCAAGCACGTAAAATTCCCCCAAAAAATGTTTAAGACCCACCACCCCCATACATGATTGCACAAATGTAAATTCACATATTAGGGATGCCTACGTGTGAAAATGTTGATTGTGCTACACATTTTACATTTTGCTGCACATGCTGGAGTAAGAACAATAATTCCAGACCCATTATTCAGGGTTAACTCTAAACCGATGACCTGTAGGGGCTTTTAAAGTGCTGCCTATTGAATATATAAAGTACAGAAGTTTTTGGCCGCCTCAGAGTTTAACCTCCCTGGCAGTATGATTATTTATTATTTGATTATTATAAATCGATACCATTATTTTGCATGGAAATTTGGCGTTTTATATTGTAGGCCTGTAATTCTTAGGAATAACTCACTTAAATCTGTCCAAACAAGAGTCTAGTAGACATCCCGGGTATGATAAAGTTTGAAACATGAAATCATAAATTATAATATAATAAATAACTATAAATAATTATCAAAAATAATAGTATCATTGTGATAAAAGTTATTCAATAATGTAATTAAATCAAAAACACTGAAATTTGCTCATTTGCAGGATTGTCGCTGTCGTCACTTTCAGTGTCTGATGATAAATTTCCCCAAAAATCAGTATCACTCAATTCTGCAAATGATTCTTATTTACTATCGCTGTTTACTAGCTGATCAAAAACCACTTTTGACGTAAAGGGACGCTTTTTGGTTGCCATGGACATTCTAAAGTTTCCAGGCAGAAAGAATGGCATATATAATATAAAAGTGCATGTAGGGCACTGGGCAAACCACTAGGGACAAGGGGGATGTGAAATGATTTCATACAGTAATGTAATCTTACAGATTTCAGTGTACTGTATGTTTACTGTGTGTTTCACTAATTGAATTTGCCGCCAGGCTCCGCCCCCGTGTGACGCAGCGCTCACAGGGAACGGAGCCCAGCACACAGAGACATCGGGCGGAGGACACAGCCCGCAGACAGAGCGGGGGACAATGCTGGATTCAGGGGACAAGGTAAGTAACACTGCCTGGATCCAGCCATGCAGTCCCGAGTGTGGCTCGGGGTTACCGCTCTTGGTACAGAAAATCTACCCAGAGCCACACTCGGGAATACCGCCAGGGGGGGTTAAGGTTTGACATGTTGGGTATCTATTTACTTGCCACAATCTCATTTTTAAATCTTACCAAAAACATGGGTAATTGATTGAGTTTGCGTGCCTTTAACCGCTTGCTGACCAGCCGCCGTAGTTTGACGGCGGCAGGTTGGCTCTCCTTCGCAAATCACCGTAGCTGTACGGCGGTTCCTGCACGAGCGATAGGATGTAAACAAGGCATATCCCCGTTCTGTCAGGGGACATGGCAGAGATTGACTGTTCCCAGTAATCTGGAACAGTGAGATCTGTCATGTCCCTGCTAGCCTATCTACCCTACAGTTAGAACACAGTGAGGGAACACACTTAACCCCTTTATTGTCCCTAGAGTTAACCCCTTCCCTGCCAGTGTCCTTTTTACATTGATCAGTGCATTTTTATAGCACTGATCAATGTAATAATGCCAGTGGTCCCCAAAAAGTGTCATTTGGGGTCAGATTTGTCTGCCGCAATGTCGTAGTCCTGCTAAAAATCGCAGATTGCAGCCATTACCAGTAAAAAAAGTCCCAGTAAAAAAAGTCCCTAAATCTATCCCATAGTTTGTAGACGCGATGACATTTGCGCAAACCAATCAATATACGCCTATTGCGATTTTTTTTTGGAGATTTATTATAGCAAAAAGTAAAAAAATAGTTTTTTCTTTTCAAAATTGTCGCTCTTTTTTTGTTTATAGCCCAAAAAATAAAAAACGCAAAGGTGATTAAATACCACCAAAAGAAAGCTCTATTTACGGGGAAAAATGTCAATTTTGTTTGGATACAGCGTCGCATGGCCACACAATTGTCAGTTAAAGCGACGCAGTGCTGTATCGCACAAAATGGCCTGGTCAGGAAGTGGGTAAATTATTCCAAGGCTGAGGTGGTTAAATTAACTTTAGTGTTTTTCTTTACTGAAAGTTTTGCGTTTCCTAAACTATTGTGCTAATATTGTATGACATAAAAAATTGGAACTACAACTATTTTATTCTTTAGGATGTTTGTTTTCAGAAAACATAGAATGTTTGGCGATTTTATGTAATCTTCAGGGATACAATTATATTTTAGACATGTGTGCAAAAAAAAAAAACTGCTAAAACTGCTCTGGCAGTGAAAAGGGTTAAAGCTGAAAGATGGTCTTCCATCATGACATAAACATGGCTTAAAATGAATCTGTGATTGCAACTGTGTGCTTTATTAAATTACAAGTAGAAAGAGCAGATTTTAATATCATTTCGACATGGGTGTCAAAAGGAGAACACCACATGCATTTAAAGTGGTTCTAAAGCCTTTAACATTTTTTACCTTAATGCATTTATTGCATTAAGGTAAAAAATGTTTAGGCATCAGTATCCCCCCTCAACCCCTCTTTACTTACTTGAGCCCTCATTCAATCCAGCGCTGTGCACATCTGCAGCTTTTCTCTCCCCTTACTTTCAGGTCTCACTGGCTTTGCTTAGGCACTGCTGCTGTCAATCAAAGCCAGTGACGAAGGAGCGGGCCGAGTCCCACTGTCCTAATGACACAGCACTGGGGCTCGAGAATGAGCATGCACAAGTGCCCCCATGGGAGGAGGAGCCAGGAGCGCCGGCGGGGGACCCGAGAAGAGGAGGTTCGTGGGCTGCTCTGTACAATTCCATTTTCCAGTATAGAGATGTTTGTTATTTAACAACTTACAGAACGCCTGCCTTCAATATATGTCAGTATTTGATGTTAAAAACCGTTGTTATGACAGCAGATAGCTGCCATAACCCCAGAATTTTTCGCAACAGCGGGCGGTCCTCTTTATGATAAAAGTGGTTTCCGCAGCGCATTCACCGCAAGATCACTTTTATCGGCAGCAGGAGAGGCCCCCCTCCTGCCACGTCCTGGTCATCTCCGTTGCTTACAGGATCTCATTGGTAGCGGCAGAGACGATCCAGCCCTTTTCCCTGATGGGCAGGAAGCCAAATGAGGGCATGATAACCCCCACTTGATTCTATACCCTTGGAGGACCGGAGCGACGTCAAACATCACTACCGCCCCCCGGCTTTAAAGCAGCCATTTTTTTTTTTAAAGAAAGAAAAAATACATTTTTTTTAAATTTTCTTTTGCTTTTAAGTGTATATGTGAGATTTGAGATCCTTTTGACCCCAGATCTCACATTAAAGAGGTCCTGTCATGCTTTTTTTCTAATACAAGGGATGTTTACATTCCTTGTAATAGGAATAAAAGTGATCCAAATGTTTTTTTTAAAGGGACAGTGTAAAAATAAAAAGTAAAATAAATAAATTTTATTTATTTAAAGCACCTGTCCCTCCGAGCTCGCGCGCAGAAGTGAACACATACGTAAGTTGTGCCCACATATGTAAATGGTGTTCAAACCACACATGTGAGGTATCGCCGCAATCGTTAGAGCGAGAACAATCATTCTAGCAATCATACCTCCTCTGTAACTCAAAACTGGTAACCTGTAGAAATTTTTAAACGTCGCCTATGGAGATTTTTAAGTTTGTTGCCATTCCACGAGCGGGCGCAATTTTGAAACATGACATTTACTCAGCGTAACATTATCTTTCACAATATAGAAAAAAATTGGGCTAACTTCACTACTTTCTTATTTTTTAATTCAAAAAATGTATTTTTTCCAAAAAATTGCGTTTGTAAGACTGTTGCGCAAATACGGTGTAACATAAAGTATTGCAACGATCTCCATTTTATTCTCTAGGGGGTCTAAAAAAATATATAATGTTTGGAGGTTCTAAGTAAGTAATTTTCTAGCAAAAAAAAATGATTTTAATTTGTATACAACAAGTGTCAAAAATAGGCTTGGTTAAAAAAAATTACCTTAAAATGTCTGCCAATCATCAACTATAGAGGCTTAAAGAATGTATTGAGTTTAATGACGTCATGTAAACAGGTAGTTAGGAAAGCATTTACTTATTCACTGGAGCTGTGCATGTAGAGCAAAACAGGCTTTAAAACTTAGGAATCCGTTCCTATTAAAAGACTTCCCTGAGCATTCTCCCATCCTCAGGGATAAACTATAATGCCTTATTATTTGCAAATTTAACCATATGGGGGCCTAAGTATGCTGAGAAGAAACATTTTTTTGTTCATATCAACCAATCATCTCCTGACATTTCTACCATGCAGTGTTATGAATGACACAAGGATTCTGATTGATTGTTGTGGAAGAAATTCCCCATTCAATGTTTTGGTAATCTTACTCAGTATTTCACAGTATGATATAGTTACATTATTTTCTATTTTAGTTTTGATTTTTTTTTTATCTGAATCTGGCTTCTGAATGTGGCTCTATTTTAAAGATGCTTTGAAATCCAAATTCAAATCTCTCGTTCAGCATAATTCTTATAGGCACTTTATTTCATAAGTTTGAGTTCATTGAAAAGGTTAATGTTTGTTGCATGTAAAGATAATGAACTAGTTCTTACCCCTTCAGAATGATAGAGCAGTAATCCACTTGGCTGTAGGGTTTTGAAGCTAAAACCTCCTTCAAAAGCATCAAAGGGAGCTAATTTTTGACTGGATGCTATAAAGCTCTGTCCATTGAAATATGCTTTGCGAGACATCTGTGTAAACAGAGAATAACAAAGATTCATTTTAAAAATGGCTGTAGCCAAACATATGGTAGATTTTGATGTTATGATGATATTTGCTTGTTCTTTGTTTGACAAACCACAAGGTAACATGAGCCCAAGATGAAAAAACTGCTTTATTTTTTTGGCTGTGTGGAAAGAATCACATTATCTTGTAATACTATAATATATTTATCTTGTGTAAATTTCTAAAAAATGTTTTAATACCGAATATCACAAAATGAAAATTTTCGGCTCCAACCATCCATTCTCACTCATGATAAGAATACATTTGTATTGATTAAATGGATGCTGTGCTGTATGGACAGCCATTAGATAGTCTGACCAAGTTGGAATGAACGGTTTTATCCTAAGTTGTCTGAAGGCGTTACATATGTTTATACTGTTGTTTTGTATTGAGTGCTGCTTCTGGTCTTATACACACATCGGTGCAGAACAGTTGTGCATCCTGTGCACAGTGATAGGCTTGCTGACAATACATGGTTCAGTTATTCCATTCAGCCACCGGGCTGAATAAAAAAAATGAACTGATTCACCCATCCACACATTCAAAGTGGATCGGTGAATCCTTCCAGTTGTGCTATTGTATTCTGATAGCAGAGAGACTCCCTCATTGTCAGAATATACAGGTCAGTGCTGCAGCCTACTGCCTGCAGTGCTGATCGAGCGGCTTTTATGCAACAAGGTGGTTGAGCAGAAGTCGATTGGTAGATGGACTTCCATTCAACTGCAGTGGCCACACATGAAACGTAAATTCAGCTGGTCCCTGCTCAATCCATGTATGGCCAGCTTTATTGGTTAAGAGCAGCTGGCTGTGTTTGCTTCAAACTGCCAGTCACAACTTAAGCCCTGAAGAAGCTGACAAGGCGAAACTCATCGGGACGAGTCATCCTTCCCTTGTGTGATATTTTGATGCGTTACCATGATTATCTGTCAAATATCAAAATAGATCTCAATATTTATATGTCTATAGGAAAGGACCTTTATCTTTAGTGGTGATTTGGTTGGAATATGGCTTGTGGAAGCTTTTCGTGGTTTTAAAGGGGTACACACCCCCAATACTATTTTTAACTAATTTTGTAATAAAGAATATTTTTAACCAAATGTTTGTATATTGGTAATCATTCTGTGAGAAGGTTTCAACATCTTTAAAGTCCCACCTCCCAATTTACTTTTCTCTTCCATAAATATTGGGCATGTGGTGTTGATCTTTCAACTGAGCGCATGCCCTCTTTTTTCAGGAGAACGAAAAACCTTTCCATGTGTGGTTAGATGTGCTGGGCTGTCGATTCATCAATAAAGTATGCTCATAATTGTTCCACATTTTTCCAGCAATGCAAATATATCTATTTTTGTTTACATTGCTTTTAATATTTAGTAATAAAACATTTCAACATGTGCTAAAAATGTGCTGGAAAATTTCCAGTGCCTATTTTAAGGTGGTAATTTGATTTCACACAGTACATGTATTTATTTAAAGTAAATCTCTGATATTAGACCAGTAATGTAAAGCAGGCTAAAGCCTAGTACACACTACTAGTTGACTGACAGCTCAGAAGGTGCCACTGAACTAACTACCTCCCGTTATTACAGCGATCACCCCTGCTGTGCTATTGCGTTCTGACAGGGGGGCACCACCCTGCCAGAACACTCTGGTCTGCACTCTCAGCAATTGGCTGATAGCAGCGCTTCCTATCACATTTAAAATGTGACAGATAACTGGATGTCCTCCATAGTAGTAGAAAATGTGCGGATAGATAATGAAAGCAGTTCAGAAGAAGGTGGATTAATCTTGCTCAAAGATGATATAAGTGCACCATCAACCTTTTAGGGCGTGACCTACCAGCAACCGGAAGTGACCTGTGCGTGTCACCGACAGGAAGTGACGGAGGTGACGTTTGACGCTGACTCTGGGAGAGACCCTGGGAAACGGTGATATGATGCATTAACCTGCTTGCTTTATTTGTACATTTTGTAAGTGTGTTTTATAAGGGGGCTTGTTTTGAATAAATCCTTGCGGAATTACGCTATGTGAGCGTTCTTTTCTTTCATGCCCATTGTAAACAGAGTACTGTGAGTGTGATTAGTTTTAATAGCGATTTAAAGGCTTTTCACTTACCGTGGTCTAGTAAGTGTATACCCATAGGGGAGTGTCTCAAAAGGTGTTTGCTGGTTGATGGTGCACTTATATCATCTTTGAGCAAGATTAATCCACCTTCTTCTGAACTGCTTTCACTACCTATCCGCACATTTTCTACTACTATGGAGGACATCCAGTTATCTGTCACGCTTTAAATGTGATAGGAAGTGCTGCTACAGATACCAGCATCTGTGGACTGAACTTTGTATTTGTGGTTTTATATTTGCAATTTATGTTTAGCAGCAGCTTATTTGAATTTTAAACATCACATCCATTAGCACTGAGCAGAGTTGGTTGGCGGTAATCTCTGATTGTTTATAATTGGCTCATAGCGCTGGTCGGGAGCCGATCGGCAGACCTTTTTCGGTCATGCCCCTTCGGTTTCTTTTGGACCGGCTGCAGTACACATGGACAGAATTTTGGCCGGTTTCTATTGAACTGGCTGATGCCGCCCAACATTTGGCCCATGTGTATGAGGCTTTAGACTTTGCAGATATCAATTGTAGGCAAAGTACACAAATATATTTTTTGATCTTCTAGTGTAAAGGGCATCACATTCAACAAGCAATTACAAAGAGATGAAAAAATGTGTTCAAGTACTACTGTATAAGCATCCTTCTGCTCAATTCTGATATTCTTGAATACAGAGAGGTTACTAGAACAAACTCTGCAGAAACGTACTAAATGCCAAATGAAGCTTAAAAATCCCTGCTGGATATGATGCTTGTCAGAGTAGCTAAAATTAAAAATGCTTGTGTGTATTTGGCCTGACACTTCGCATTTAAATCAGGCCTAGACTCAGGCAGCTTTGTCCTTCAAACAGTAGAATACATGCCAATTTTGAATGATTTCGCAATTACAGTAGGCAATCTGCAGCTGTTCTTTTGTCTAGACCCCTTTTTCTTTCTGTAATGCTCTGTGGTTGCAGAGCAGCCACTATAAAGCACACAAGGCTTACACAGACATTTTAGTTGCCACACATGCAGCGCACAGGCTGCCATACTAGCGAATGGCTGTATGTGGTCGTGCGCCTCACATGTGAGGGTAAACACCAATGCAAAGAAGCATAAGCAAGAGTATAGCCACGTACAGCCATAAAATTGTATGGCAGGTTGTATGTGGCATGGGTGGTTCCCCAGGCATTGGAAAGTGCTGGAAAATTATGCCTGGCATCTAAAATGACTGTGTAAGCCCTGTGTACATGAACTCTAACCACTGGACAATTACCACTGAACAGCTCTTTCTGTTCTAAGCCCACACTTCAAATGAAACTATCAAAAAAATTCAGTAATGAGAAGCAGGAATAGGGGGTATGTCTCTAGTACTAAAGTCCTGACAGACATTGTAAACGGTGTATAACTGCTCTGTAGCTTTTAATTCAAAATTATATGCTAAAGGTAATTTTTTTAAAGACTACTGTTTTGGCATGTTGCTAATTGAATCCTGTTATACCGATATTAAACATTTTCCACCCTAAAGCAGACCTTCACCCTTTTCTGCTACATCCCTCCACTACAGCCCTCCTTTCATCCCCTGTAGGTATTGCGCTTTTTTTTAACCTTTTTTTTTTTTTTTTACCCATTACACGTCAGTAGCCTAAGGTCAATGACATGCACACTGCCCGCTGTGCCTCCTGGGATATACACATCACATATCTCAGGAGGCATTACCTACCATTCAGAAAAGGAGGAGGGGCAGACCTATTGGTGAATCATCGGGAGGTCCGCCCACTAAACCAGAAAGAGCTGGCTGGCCTCTCAATGATGTCAGAACATGCTGGTGGGGGACAGAGCTGTGGCCGGGCATGAGAGGATCCCAATGTGATATGGCTGGATCCTCTGGGTGGCTGAGTATCTGACATGTGCAGATACCTTCTTAAGGTGAGGGGGGTGAAATAAAAAAAGGGCTGGAGAGCAGGTGCAGATCCTCTTTAAGTTGCCATTTCTGAGTCATCACAATGGATCTGCATGTTTTGGCTCCTTTAATCTAAATATCCAAAAAAGCCTTTTAATCTTCTTCTATTGATATTCTTTAGCATACCGGGAAAGAGTATTATAAGTAAAGAATGGTATAGTTATGCATGTGTGTATAATGAAGTAACCAAGTTCTATCCATTTCAGCTATGTTACATGCATAAAATGGATTACATCTTTCCCTTGCATTATTATGAACATTACCAGGTAGAGACAGAATTTTCTTGCACTTCCTAAATGTCCCAATTTAAGGTTTGGTCCACCGAAAAGTAATCTTTCAATTGTAGGTAGATGCTGCTGGGGAGATTGTTATCTATTTGAGACACTGTTGGTAAGATATTTGTGCTTGTTCCTTGGCCTGCATCCCTAATGTTGCCATTATCAGAGGTCTACATTGTTCCTGTTGGAATATTATTTATTTTATATTACAGATAATGGATCAAGAGGAACAAGTACACACAAAGTTGGATGGGAACAAGAACAAAACTCAGAGTTCAGCAGGAACCGGCTGACTGTTTTTTCCTTTCAACCCACTGGTTGAATAATCTAAAGGTGTATACCCAGCTTTAGAAGTAATGGCAGGTAGATCTCAATGTTTGCATATCCAGGCATATATGAAACCAGTCCAACAGCCTTTACCTATATTTAAAATAATACTTTTGAGTGGATAGGCCCTTTCATTTCATACTTTTGCTGAGAAACATGAGCTTAAATCATAGTACATCGACAGCGTGCATGAACAAATTAAAAAAAAAACGCCTAAAAATGATGTAGAAAGGATTAAAATGTATAATAAGTTTAAATAAGTCTTTACTAGTACCAGTTAATAAAACAGAGCAATTACCAGGGAGTCCTCTGGGCAACCATAGCTGATTCCAATGGTGTCTGGTTCTTCTAAGAGATTAAAATCTTTTTTCTGGAATTGGAAGCTCTTCATACATCCTCTGAATGCAATATCTGCAGCCACATGGGCCTTCATACTGTGGGAGATAATGGAATAAGTGCCATTAAGAATCCTACATTGCATTAAATCTAATGGCAATTGAATAGACAAGTGCTGAGTGACTCAGAAAAAGCTATGGTTAACACATTTTTGTTTCGCCTGAATAATTGCATGCAAATTTGAGTTAAAGTATTGCACATACTGACACCAAAGTTCTATTTTAAGCAAACTAGCATGGATTTACTTAAAGGAGAAACAGCTTACAAGCTTATAGTGATTTGTTGTCATTACAACATTTCTTAACCTGTGAGTAGACTTACTGACAGCATGATAGTGCAGGCACTTCCCACAGTCTACATGCAGACTTAGGCCTAGGTCACACTAGCGATCCTGTGCCAATTTAACAACAACATGATGTCTAAGAGAGCAGCTAGAACACACACATGCTCCTATGATATTACTCCCTCACTGGCCAATCCAGTAAATTGTGGCTCTGTTGCTGCTACCATTCTGGCTAATAAAATTCTGCAGCCTTTTGACCGAGTGAATAACACCATAATATTAGGTGAGTAGTCTCTTTAGCAAGACGCCACCAGCAACAGGACTGCTAGTGTTACTTGGATATTATGTTTCTAACATATGCCAGATTAACCTTAAAATCCAGGGGGCTGTATTTAAAAAAGAGGCCCGATCTCTCATGGTTGTGGGTGTACTGACTGGCCGACAGGGAGGTGTTAATGAAAAGAAAGTAGGTCTACATGATGTGCCTTGAAAAAGTATTCATACTCCTTGACATTTTCCACATTTTGTCATGTTACAACCAAAAACATAAATGTATTTTGTTGGGATTTTATGTGATGGACCAACACAAAGTGACACATAATTGCGAAGTGGAAGGAGAACGCTAAATGGTTTTCACATTTTTTTGCAAATAAATATCTGAAAAGTGTGGCATGCATTTGTATTCAGCCCCCTTTTCTCTGATACCTCTAACTAAAATTTAGTGGAACCAATCGCCTTCAGGTGTCACCTAATTAGTAAATAGAGTCCACCTGTGTGTAATTTAATATCAGTATAAATACAGCTGTTCTGTGAAGCCCTCAGAGGTTTGTTAGAGAACCTTAGTGAGCAAACAGCATCATGAAGGCCAAGGAACTCACCAGACTGGTCATGGATAAAGTTGAGGAGAAGTTTAAAGCATGGTTAGGTTATAAAAAATATCCCAAGCTTTGAACATCTCACAGACCACTGTTCAATCCATCATCCGAAAATGAAAAGAGTATGGCACAACTCCAAATCTACCAAGACATGGTCGTCCACCTAAACTGACAGGCCGGGCAAGGAGAGCATTAATCAGAGAGGCAGCCATGAGGCCCGTGGTAACTCTGGAGGAGTTGCAGAGATCCACAGCTCAGGTGGGTGAATCTGTCCACAGGAAAACTATTAGTCGTGCACTCCACAAATCTGGCCTTTATGGAAGACAGCAAACATGTGGAAGAAGGTGCTCTGGTCAGATGAGACCAAATTGCACTTTTTGACCTAAAAATATAAGGCTATGTGTGGCAGAAAACTAACACTGCACATCACTCTAAACACACCATCCCCACCATTAAACATGGTGGTGGCAACATCATGTTGTGGGGATGCTTTTCTTCAGTAGTGGCAGGGTAGCTGGTCAGAGCTGATGGGAAGATGGATGTAGCCAAATACAGGGCAATCTTAGAAGAAAACCTGTTAGAGTCTGCAAAAGACTTGAGACTGGGGCGGAGGTTTACCCTCCAGCAGGTCAACGACCCTAAACAAATAGCCAGAGCTACAATGGAATGGTTTAGATCAAAGAATATTCATGTGTTAAAATGGCCCAATCAAAGTCCAAACCTAAATCCAATTGAGAATCTGTGGCAAGAGTTGAAAATTGCTGTTCACTGATACTCTGCATCCAATCTGACAGAGCTTGAGCTATTTTACAAAGAAGAATGGCCAAAAATGTCACTCTCTACACGTGCAAAGCTGGTAGAGACTTCCCCAAAAAGACTTGCAGCTCTAATTGCAGCGAAAGGCGGTTTTACAAAGTATTGACTCAGGGGGACTGAATACAAATGCATCCAACACTTTTCACATATTTATTTGTAAAAAGTTATGGAAAATCATTTTCCTTTCATTTCACAATTATGTGCCACTTTGTGTTGGTCTATCACATAAAATCCCAATAAAATACATTTACGTTTTTGGTTGTAACATGACAACATGTGGAAAATGTCAAGGGGTATGAATACTTTTTCAAGGCACTGTAGATACCATGAGAGAATTGTGTTTTTTTCTTAATTGAGCAACCTTTACTTTAAGGTTAATGTGGGGAGTTTTACAAGGAAACTAAGTCTGTGCACAGGCAGTTATTATAGTAAACCTGAACTCCAAGCATATTTATATAAATGCTATATAATGTAGTAATGTGGCCATTAAAATCATTAAATATATTTTTAAATTAAAATAGCGAAGTACTCAAATGTGCCTTGATATCAGCCCCTTGTAATTCCATGTACAGGATGACTGTGAAGGTTCTCATTTATCCAGGTCATAGTATAGCTAGTAGTAGTTAGTCACAATCATCAGGGCTTTTTCTGTAATTACAATGTCCGCTTGAATTTGATTAAATACCAGAAACTATACTCTGTACAGAGAAATTATGCTAGGTAAGGAAAGAGTAGACCTAGAAACCAGATGCACATATTTTCTGCCAGGGAACATACTGAGGATATAGGGCAGGAGAATTACATCACCAGTATTCTGCTGCTCTTCAACTGTTTAAGGATGGGGGATGTGTGGATCAGTGTTCTAGACTAGTGGTTCTCAACCTCAGTCCTCAAGTACCCCCAACGGGCCATGTTTTCAGGTTTTCCTTTACTTTGCACAGCTGCTTTAAATCAATATCAATGACATGGTATTGATAAGCTCTATTTTATCTAAGGGAAGTTCCCAAAACATGGCCCGTTGGGGGTACTTGAGAACTGAGGTTGGGAACCACTGTTCTAGGCCAAGCTGAGCTACTGTCTTGTTGGTGGGGTGCAGTGTGGTGTCAGATGTAATAATGCACTTGCATTGAAGCAATGCAGCAGCAGATTACAACAATCCCAATGGGAGACTGCCCAACCAGGTGCACTCACAGTTACAGCAATGGGAACAGAGCGGGTTCCTGCCAGAGTGACAGCCTCTGTATAAAGGCACAGAAAACAGCCTGTCTGTTTCAAGCCCAATCAGGAACAATTCTTTTCAGGAACCTTTCCCAATCACCAGTACTGTTCCTGACAGACAAGGTACCTTTCCCTACGCTATCCACTAGCATAAAGCGCACCATACCTGGGAGGCAGGGCCTTAAATAGGCTCTGCTTGGGCAAGAGGGCTTCCAGAGTCACATGGAGCAACAGCATCCAACAAGATCACTTACGCAGCGACCCAGGAAACCATTGAGGAACCAGGTTCCTCCGGACTTCCTCTTGAGCTGCTGAGCAGCTGTGGTGTAACGCCACCTGCAGTGGAGAAAATAGACTGAACTGCACCTGCCTACAGGCCTGTCCAGCAAGGGTGTCTGGGACACAAAAGGGGCTATTACAAATCAGGCTAAACAGGATATACTGTATAATATACAGTAACTCACAAAAGTGAGTACACCCCTCACATTTTTGTAAATATTTTATTATACCTTTTCATGTGACAACACAGAAGAAATAACACTTTGCTACAATGTAAAGTAGTGAGTGTACAGCTTGTATAACAGTGTAAATTTTCTGTCCCCTTAAAATAACTCAACACACAGCCATTAATGTCTAAACCGCTGGCAACAAAAGTGAGTACACCCCTAAGTGAAAATATCCAAATTGGGCCCAATTAGCCATTTTTCCTCCCTGGTGTCATGTGACACGTTAGTGTTACAAGGTCTCAGGTGTGAATAAGTTGCAGGTGTGTTACATTTTGTGTTATCGCTCTCACTCTCTCATACTGGTCATTGGAAGTTCAACATGGCACCTCATGGCAAAGAACTCTGAGGATCTGAAAAAAAAGAATTGTTGCTCTACATAAAGATGGCCTAGGCTATAAGAAGATTGCCAAGACCCTGAAACTAAGCTGCAGCATGGTGCCCAAGACCATACAGCATTATAACAGGACAGGTTCCACTCAGAACAGGCCTTGCCATGGTCAACCAAAAAAGTTGAATGAACGTGCTCAGCGTCATATCCAGAGGTTGTCTTTGGGAAATAGACGTATGAGTGCTGCCAGCATTGCTGCAGAGGTTGAAGGGGTGGGGGGGTCAGCCTGTCAGTGCTCAGACCATATGCTGCACAGTGCATCAAATTGGTCTGCATGGCTGTCGTCCCAGAAGAAAGCCTCTTCTAAAGATGATGCACAAGAAAGCCAAGAAACAGTTTGCTGAAGACAAGCAGACTGAGGACATGGATTTCTGGAACCATGTCCTGTGGTCTGATGAGACCAAGATAAATGTATTTGGTTCAGATGGTGTCAAGCGTATGTTGTGCAACCAGGTGAGGAGTACAAAGACAGGTGTGTCTTGCCTACAGTCAAGAACGGTGGTGGGAGTGTCATGGTCTTGGCCAGCATGAGTGTTGCCGGCACTGGGGAGCTACAGTTCATTGAGGGACCCATGAATGCCAACATGTACTGTGACATACTGAAGCAGAGCATGATCCTTTCCCTTCGGAGACTGGGCCTCAGGACAGTATTCCAACATGATAACGACCCCAAACACACCTCCAAGGCGACCACTGTCTTGTTAAAAAAGCTGAGGGTAAAGGTGATGGTCTGGCCAAGCGTGTCTCCAGACCTAAACCCTATTGAGCATCTGTGGGGCCCCCTCAAATGGAAGGTGGAGGAGCGCAAGGTCTCTAACATCCACCACCTCTGTGATGCCATCATGGAGGAGAGGAAGAGGACTCCAGTGGCAACCTGTGTACTCCTCACCTGGTTGCCGCCACACACGCTTGACACCATCTGAACCAAATAAGTTAATCTTGGTCTCATCGGACCACAGGCCATGGTTCCAGTAATCCATGTCCTTAGTCTGCTTGTCTTCAGCAAACTGTTTGCGGGATTTCTTGTGCATCATCTTTAGAAGAGTTTCCCTTCTGGGACAACAGCCATGTAGACCAATTTGATGCAGTGTGCGGCGTATGGTCTGAGCACTGACAGGCTGACCCCTACCCCTTCAACCTCTGCAGCAATTCTGGCAGAACTCATATGTCTATTTGCCAAAGACAACCCCTGGATATGACGCTGAGCATGTGCACTCAACTTCTTTGGTCGACCATGGCGAGGCCTGTAATGAGTGGAACCTGTCCTGTTAAATCGCTGTATGTTCATGGCCATCATGCTGCAGCTCAGTTTCAAGGTCTTGGCAATCTTCTTATAGCCTAGGCCATCTTTATGTAGAGCAACAATTCTTTTTTTCATATCCTCAGGAAGTTCTTTGCCATGAGGTGACATGTTGAACTTCCAGTGACCAGTATGAGAGAGTGAGAGTGATAACACCAAATTTAACACTAACGAATCACATGACACCGGGAAGGGAAAATAGCTAATTGGACCCAATTTGGACATTTTCACTTAGGGGTGTACTCACTTTTGTTGCCAGCAGGTTAGATATTAAAGGCTGTATGTTGAGTTATTTTGAGGGGACAGCAAATTGACACTGTTATACAAGTTGTACACTCACTATTTTACATTGTAGCAAAATGTCATTTCTTCAGTGTTGTCACATGAAAAGTTATAACCAAATGTTTACAAAAATGTGCGGGGTGTACTCATTTTTGTGAGATACTGTATATATATATATATATATATATATATATATATCAATTTGTATTCCTGGTTTTAACATAGTTGCTGCCTTAGAAAGGTGCCTGAAACTATTTGCTTGTTGCCTGGAGTTCCCTTTTAACTCACCTCTCTAGAATGTGTGAAGGAGCTCCTCCAATATAGATATCAGTAAATGGAATTGGTGTCTTATCATTGTCAACACTCTTCACATGCTTTCTGTCAACCACCAAGATCATCTTCTTGAAATTGTGATAAATTACAGAGATCTGGGAAATGAAATTTGGCAGTAAAGTCTGTGATCAAGCTGTGAGTCTCATTTGTACAAATTATGAACATATTTTTCAAATGAACATGCTTTAACATGCTGTGCAATAAAAAAAAAAATGTTCTCTGTAATCTTGCTGGCTAAAATCACTTACACGGTGCATATTTCCCACACTTTTATACATTTAGCTAACAAATCTTTAACATTGTATTTGTAAATCAGTGGCTCTTTCTGGCCACTGAATCATGAAATACCATAGAAAAAACTTACCTCATGAAATCTTGCATCATTGATCTGAGCTTTTTTCATTGAGTCATCCAGCAGCACAGGACCTTTACTGAAGCCAAAGTCATACAAGACACGCAGGTAGCCATCTTGGATTTCTAAGCTAAAGAATTTTGTCTGGGAAATAGGGAGTATAAAATAATTCAATGGCATGGATACGAAGCATTGTTTACAGTGTGGGGTTTAACCACAAAGTACAGTTCGAAATGTTATTAAATTCTGATACTTACGCCATTAACCATTAAGAAAACAAGAGCATTGTCCACAGGTGTTCGGACTTCAATATCAAATCGGGTAACCTGAGTAAATTTCCCTCTTCTTTCTATGTTGCGTATTACAGCATAACCTGTGCCATCAAAGAAGTAGGTTGCTGCTCGACTTTGAGTGAACGCCAACTTATTTCTAAGACAAATAAAAGGATATCAGGTGTGTCATATTATATTCTTTTTTACATAAACATACAATTTTAGGGTTTTGACAAGTGTTATATTGGTATTGGTGATGGAGGCACACAATCAGTACCAAATGGTTAAAGAAAAACATGCTGAACCTGCCATTGATGAGCTTTTTTATGAAAATGCTAGTTGCCAGGCTTTGGAATCAGGCTTCCTAATCTACATACATGTTTCTATATGAGACACAAAGTACTGAAGCCATTGGATCAACATTAGTCCCGAAATTAGTTATTAGTATTTCAGTAGGAATGGTCATCATTGGAGCTTCCATACTTCAGTACAGATTTTGGTTTAACTAGTTAGTTACCTTGATTCTGCTTGGAGCATATTACACACTCCCTGGGGTTACCAATATTTATATTTTTAAAAAAAGGGACAGTGTTGGTTTAATGGTTATCATCTGAAGGAAATGTTTCCTTTAAAACAATATAAGTATTTGAAGCACAACTTAAAGTGATACTAATCCCTCACGTTGTTTCACCTATATCTGTTACTAAATAATAGCATTACATGAGAAGTCTAACCTCTTGTGTCATTTTCGCTTCTAAGTTGTTTTATTCAGGTTCCGTTTTTCCCATTCCCGGTTGTCCTGTTTGCTGGGTGACCCGTGTGTTGCTGATCTCATAGTGTCAAAGCACATGGGAGGCAGAGCTACAGCATCCTCCGTGCCCAGGGACACAGTGAGTGCGGGCGCAGCCAGCGTCCCTACCCAGGACACAGGGTCATGTAGGTGTGAGCGCGCACGCATGCACGGGTGACACTATGAGATCGGTAATACACGGGTCACCCAGCAAATAGGACAACCGGAAATGGGAAAAATGGAGCCTGAATAAAACAACTTAGAAGCGAAAATGACACAAAAGGTTAGACTGCTCATGTAATGCTATTATTTAGCAACAGATATAGGTGAAAAAACGTGAGGGTTTAGTATCACTTTAAAGTGTTACTAAACCCACAACAGTAAAATCAGCCTGTATAAGCATTAAAGCATGCTTGTTATACTCACTATGGAACCTAAGGGGATAATCACCTGCATTGTGTCTTCTATGTTCCTCCCCCTCTTTCGCAGTACCTAATTAAACTCCTGATAGAACAGAGGCTAGTGGACAAGCTGTACATGCTCAGTTTGGTGGGTATTGCTAGAGTTTTTTTCCTTGGGATGGTGCATGTGATTGGCACAGGGCCAATCAGCACTGTTCAGACAAAGGGTCAGGGGTCATGCAGCCTCATTGGACAATCTTAGGAGAAGGAAAACTCCTCCTACAAACTTTAAACAGATACTAATAGAAGTCACAATACCGCTCTAGCTGCAGTTGAGAAAAGGTATTTAGCAATTTATATTTACTAAAATGATTGCTTTTCCATGTTCTGTGTACTGTGGGAGACCAGATATAGTGAATGCAGTTTCCTGGGTTTAGTAAAACCTTAAGTCCAAATTATTTTCTTAGTTTTGGACACAGTGTGGAAAGCTTTTTGTTGCTGCCTGTGTCCTTTTCTTTTTGAATACCCAACAACTTGCAGATGCTTTTCCCATTTATTGGATAAGTACAGTGAATATTCACACAAATTTATTAGCAAATATTCTCAACTTTCTTAGTAAACTAGCCTTATTGTCCAGTACAGCAGAGGAGGCATAGAATCTCTATCAGGATTTTAATGCTGTCTCTATACTCGTTACTAAGATTCCACTCACTTTCTGTCTAGGTCACTGCTGTCACATAGAACAGGAAGTGAGATTCTAACTATTCCCCACATTGTCCAAAACTAAAATGGAAAACATTGTATTTGTGTAGAATTTAAAATGGCACCACATTTTGGTTAAAAAATGTATTTAAATATGTATTCTTAAGTCAAAAAATACCCCCTATTCCTGTAAGCCTTCTCCAAATCTCCAACTTCATGTCAGAGGGTAGGTATGTTCATTCTTCATGGTCCAACTATAAGTAGCAACATAGCCACCATCTCTTACTTGCACCTGTGATGGACTGTGGGATTTGTAATGTGCATAGAGTAGTGCACACGACTGCAACTACTGTCCACTGTTCTTTTCAGATGGAAGTGAGGGGGAAAAGCAGAGGTTCAGGAGCTCGTGGAGGAGATTACAAGGAGGTAGAAAAACACAAAACGTCATGAAAACTAGATTATAGGGACTTTACAGTGGGTATAGAAAAGAATCACCCCCTTTAAAATAATTATATTTTATTGCTTTGCTGCCTGAAACGAGGACAGACACAGTTTTTGTTTTATCCAGCTGTATTTACTCAGTGCAAGTGAAAGATATAACACCAACATGTCAGAGTTGGAAAAAGGATCAACCCCCTCCTAAAAAAGGACTTTTAAACTCAATCGGGTGTAGCTAATCACCTTCTCAGTGGCAAACAAAGCCATTTGACTTTCAACTGTGATCAGCTGTGGTCATTTTCATTAGCTCAGCATGAAAAGAGCTGTCCTGGAGCATTTCAATCCCTGGTAGTGCAGCTGATGCAAACAATCAACTATGGGTGGCACTCTCAGTAGATGGATACAAAATGTTTTCAAATGCTCTATCAATGCCTAGAAGCACAGTGAAGTCTATTATTAAGAAGTGGAAGGTATTTGGTACAACACAGACCCTCCCTGGATCAGGATGTCCCTCCAAACTGGATGAAAGAACTAGGAGGAAACTGGTCACAGAGGCTACCAAGAGACCTACAGTAACTCTGAAGCAGTTGCAGGAATTTATGACAAAGAGTGGTCATTGTGTGCACGTGACAACAATATCACAAATTCTCCATAAATGTGGCTTGTACGGGAGGGGTTGCAAGAATAAAGCCACTCCTCAAGAAAGGTCACATGCTTTCACCACTGAGCTTTATCAAACAGCACCTTGAAGATTCTGAGGCCACATGGAAAAAGGTGTTATGGTCAGATGAGACTAAAATTGAATTATTTGGCCTCAACACCAAACAATATGTCTGGCAGAAATCCAATACAGCTCCCCATCCAAATAACACCATTCCTACAGTAAAGCATGGAGGTGGTAATATCCTCCTTATGGAGCCGTTTGTCGGGATAGAAGGAAAAATGGATGGGGAAAAACACAGTCAAAAACTTGAGGAAAATCTGCAGCCCTCTGCCAGAAAGTTATCAATGGGAAGAAGGTTTACCTTCCAACATAACAATGGCTCAAAGCACAGAGCAAAAATGACCACACAGTGGTTGAAGGAGAAAAATTCCTTGCATGACCTAGTCAGAGCCCAGACTTAAACCACATTGAAAATCTGTGGAGTGCAGTCCACAAACAGTCACCATCAAACTGAACTTGAGCAGTTCTGCAAAGAAGAGAGGGCAAATATTGCAAAGTCTAGATGTGCAAATTTAGTAGAGACATATCCCAACAGACTAAAGGCTGGAATTAAAGCAAAAGGTGGTCCAACAAAATACTGACAGGAGGAGGAGATCCTTTTTCCAACTCAGAAATTCTGTTTTTGAATTTATTTTATTTTTTTCTGACATGTTGGTGTTATATCTTTCACTTGAATGTTGTAAGTTACACTAGTAAATACAGCAGGGTAAAACAAAAACTATGTCTGTCTTCATTTCAAGCTGCAAAGCAACTAAATGTGTTTATTTTAAAGGGGAATGATACTTTTCTATACCCACTATAATTAGTGGATGTGTATGGGTGATTTTTTTTAGAATATGGATAACGTTAAGGCCTCATACACACGGGCGTTTTGCACGCCGGCGTTTGTAGGCGTTTTTTGCAGCTCTCCATGTTATTCAATGGCCTTCTAAAAACGCCAGCGTTAGTGAGCAGTAGAGGGCGTCGGCGTTAGTGAGCTGTTTTTAGAACGCGGGACCATCGCGTTCTGTAGCTGTAGCGTTTTGGCGGTTTTTTTTTTGCCAATTGGCAAAACGCTCACTAACGCTTGCTAACGCCCGCTAACGCCGTACCGGCGTTAACAAGCGTTTTTTGACGCCGGCGTTTTAAGGTTGAGGCCTCATACACACGGGCGTTTTATAATAAATAAGCAAAACACCAGGTCCGACGTTTTTTAAAAAATCTGCGTTTTTTGCGGCGTTTTGCATCGGCGTTAGCGAGCGTTAGTGAGCGTCGGCGTCAATAGGCGTTTTTTTAAAAAAAAAATCAGTCCTCTGCTATTTTTCAACCTAAAAACGCCGGCGTCAAAAAACGCTTGTTAACGCCGGTACGGCGTTAGCAAGCGTTAGTGAGCGTTTTGCCAATTGGCGTCAAAAAACGCCAAAACGCTACAGCTGCAGAACGCGATGGTCCCGCGTTCTAAAAACAGCTCACTAACGCCGACGCCCTCTACTGCTCACTAACGCCGGCGTTTTTAGAAGGCCATTGAATAACATGGAGAGCTGCAAAAAACGCCTACAAACGCCGGCGTGCAAAACGCCCGTGTGTATGAGGCCTGAAAAATAGCAGAGGACTGATTTTTTTTTAAAAAACGCCTATTGACGCCGACGCTCGCTAACGCCGATGCAAAACACCGCAAAAAACGCCAATTTTTTAAAAAACGTCGGACCTGGCGTTTTGCTTATTTATTATAAAACGCCCGTGTGTATGAGGCCTTAGTGTCACTTTAACAGGCAACATTATGCTCTGATCAATCTAAGTTCAAGAAGAGCTGCAAGATAACAGTATTTGTTACTCTTTTGGCAGAACTGAAATGAAATAAAAAGCGCCATAAATTGTGCAGAGACTAGCAGAGTAATAAATTCAATAGTAGGAAAACATTTCAGTTTAATTCATGACATTTCCTTTACCTCACACAAGGTGGTGCTGTGGCTGTATTGATGTTATGTATATTATGGAAATTATACAAGCTGACAACGTCATCATTTACAGAAGCAAGTTCCAGACAGCCAACAAAGCCAGGTAGGTTCAAACTGGCCGGGAGCTGTAGAAAACAAATTAGCAGTAAGCAAATGTAAATCAAACACAAGCAATGCTTGGCACACATCCTGCCTGAGATATTAACTGTTAACAAATGTGCCAAGTTCCTTGTGTAAGTGTGACCCCTACAAGAATGCAGCTGTCAGATAGATCTTGTGTTATTAAGACATTTTTTGAAAAATCTGTAATTCGGCATCATACTAGTAATAGCTTATACATCATTAATTGATGTTATGTACTATATTATCACATCCTAATGTGGTAACTGGGATATAAACAATTAAATTCACATTATTGGATAGGCTACAGGTATACATGGCGCAATGATTTCACGTTTCAATGTGACAGCCATCTCTTATCTTTGTACACATTAACAAGATGTGTGGGGGTACCATTATGAATAAGACCCCTTTCACACTGGGGCCGCGGCCACATTAGTGGTAAAGCACCACTCGTATTACCGGTGCTATACCGCTGTTTAAGCGGCGCTTTTCGGCCGCTAGCGGGGAGCTTTTAACCCCAAAGAAGGGGTTAAAACCCCCGTGTTGCGGCGCTTCCTAAGCGCTTTTCAGGCATATTGGAAGCGCTGCCCATTCATTGCAATGGGCAGGGGCATTTTGGGAGCGCTGAATACACCCCTCCCAAACTGCCCCAAAGATGCTGCTTGCAAGACTTTTTTTCCCGTCCCGCAAGCGCAGCACTCGGACGGCATGGGAGGCAGTTTTCAGGCACTTTACAGGCGCTATTTCTAGCGCCAAAACACCTGAAAACTGCCTCAATGTGAAAGGGGTCTCAGTGTCACCACTGTGCACCAGCAAATGGGCTGCGCCTTTTTTATTTGTTGCAAGAAAGCACATGATTTTGCCTGTGTTCCCACAACACACAAATATTAACGTACGCAGCCATAGTGGCATATCCGAAAAGTGGTGATGGTAAGAACTATCTAAATCTGGTGCATGCTGGGTAAATGTACCAAAACGGCAGCAAGAATTTCATGAATTAGGTACAGCCATGTTAAAGAGGTCATACTGACAGAAAAGGGATATTACTGATTTATTGAATTCCCCTGAATGTCTTTTAATTTACAGTGTAGTTCTTTTTTTTACAAGAAATTCTATAGGGCAATGGTTCTCAACCTTGGAGTCAGATTCCATTAAATTCTTCCAAAACCTTCCATGCCTCAACAGTAAAACAGTACTGTATGTTTAAAATCATACAATAGCATCGGAATACAGCATTTGTATTTAAACGTAGTGACCCCCAATTTTTGAAGTTTGGCTCCCTGTGTTGCTGATCACAGTGCCAGTAATGTTGGGAATGTTTTTTTTTCTCAATTTTGCCCATTAATCAAATGCACCGTTGTACCTCGCCGCGATGGCGTACATCATATTCAGTTGCCCATTGGCTCCTGGGATAAGTGTCTTCAATCCCAATGGCAGCATCTGCTTCTAGCATTGCGGTATTTGCATGCACTGCGCATGCACGAGATTAGGAGGTGCATGCCGGGTAGCCGGCATCACCGTATCCCAGAAGGAGCTACGGGTGCGTTTCGGATGCACACACTGAAGCACACTTGCTACAGAGGTGACAGTGAGTATATTGCTTAACAATATAACAAAAAAGACTGCATTTAATACATAAGGCGGAATGTATTCTATAAGCTGTGGCCATCGCAAGGGTGTTTTTTAGGGAAAAAAAAGGGCTGGAACTCTCCTTTAATCGGCTGAAGGGCTCTGAATGGGGATGTGGGGATGATGGGGGTTCTGGAGGAAATTGGGGGACTCTGCAGCAAACTTGGTGGCCCTGTAAGGGATGGGGTTTCTGGATAAAATGCTAGTAGGTGAGTGAAAATCTTCCAAACAAAACACAGAGCAAAAACAAACTTACAGAAGTGTAAACCCTTTCTACTTTACTCCCCAAATAAAAGTTTTGACTTTAAATAAAGATTGCATCTACACCTTACCAAAGGAGTAATAATAAGCAGTCTGTCAAATATTACCTTAAATCTTTCAGGCACACCACCAACATAGAATACGGTATTGTCAGGGTCCAGATCCAGCAGTGAGTCACTGCCAGAAGCCTCTCCCTTCTTAATAAATTTTTCCTCTGTTGCACCAGTCTGGCTAGGTACAGTTAAAAGTACTTTTCCGTGCCGGCCCAACCTGGGAGAAATTACAGTAAAAAGTGTTATCTTATCCATATTCCTGCAGTATGATCACAAAACATTTTACAATGCTTAACATAAAGGTAGATGTATAGGTGTTATTCCTCTTTCCAGCCTCCTGTTTATCAATTTAAATTTTGTATATTTTAAATATTAGAAATTTAATTTTAGCACTTAAATGTCCACACTTGTCATAAAAGGACCCTGTCACCAACCTAAATAATTGCAAGTGAAAGCACAGAAAATGCAAGTATTCATAAATGCTTATTCACAGGGTTTTTTATTTCCATAAATATTTTTTATTTACGTGCAATGTGCTTTCCCTAGCAAAGCCCCCCCCCCCATTCCATTCCATAGCCCTCTGCTCCTCTGGGAGTGTCTAATTACTTTCTGTGCTGGCCCAGCTTCTCTGCCCCTTCCTGACCTCCCTTTTATACAGCTGCCAGAGAAAAGTGAGGGGGGAATAATATAGAGCAGCCTTTCTTAACCAGGGTTCTGCGAAAACACCAGGGTTCCTCCAAAGGTCATGAGGGCTTTCTTGAGCAATTAGCAATTTATGCCTCTCACAGGTAACTACCACTGACACCAATGATCTTTTCAGCTATCTTTCCCAATGCCAATGACCAACAATTAAAGGCCATTCTTCCCACTGACCCACTGACCACCAAGCTAACGTGCCCTGAGCTGTGGATAGTGTAATTATTGGCAGGGGTTCCCTGAGATCTGAAAGTTAAGGTTTTCTATGTGTTTAAAAAATTGAGCAAGGCTGATATAGAGTGTCACTTCAGTAACACCTGAGTTTTCTGGGGCTGCAGAGAACACATCCAAGATGGCAGCATCCAGCAGCAGTGTCAGCACTTTTAGATGTCTGCACAAGGGAGGCTTTTACAGTTGAATATCATGCAAACATATGTTAAATGCACATATATTTTTTTACTAGATGTTTTTTATTGGGCTTTGAAATTGGATTGAAAGTAAAAAAGTATTCAAATTACTTTCACACTTCCAGTCCAATTGACCTCATCATCACCAGCATACAATTGTCCTAAATTACAAGTTGTTTGAGATATAGCAATAAGACTTAAAGTATTAGGGTCCTTTCACACGAGCGGATCGTTCGGGTCCGCCTGTCAGTTTTTCAGGCGGCCCCGAATGGACCCTCCATTGTCCTCTATGGAGCGACGGATGTCAGCGGTAACATGTCTGCTGACATCCAATCCACTCCGATCCGCCAAATACAGACGGATGGAAAGCCTATTTTCCATCTGTCTGGCAGATCGGTGCGGATGAACACGGACAGACGGTCCGTGTTCATCCGAACCTCCATAGAGGAGAATGGAGCTGTGACAGGTCAGTCTCTGCACAGAATACAGAGACTGTCCTGTCATCCGCCGGCTCAGCAGGGATAAACGGATGGATCCCCGCTGAGCAGCGGAGCTCCTCAAAACAGGCTCCGCTCGTGTGAAAGGGGCCTAAGGCATCACTTTTACGTAATTGGAGTTAACCAGCCCACAAAGTCTTGCAAGAGTATCCAAAAGGAAAAGAAGGAACATATTACCTTACAATGCCAATATTTTAGGTTGTCGTAGCAATAAGATAGTAAAGCAATAGTGTTCACAAAGCAAGTTGTTTCTATGCTGGGTGAACCAGTAAAAATGAAAAAAACATCAAACAAACAAATGATTTCTCCACACAGAGTTCCTACAACCAGTAGCAATGAGATTACAAAAAACAATTTGAATCATTATGGGATAAAATATGTACAGTGCAGCGCTAAGAGTGCTAGCTTGGTACTCAAACCAGTTATAGCACATGCCAAGATGACATAAAATATTTATACCAGATAAAACATCATAAATGCATTAACAAACATATAATGAAAAAATTAAAGTGCAGATTAAGTGACTAAATTAGGGAACGTCCTTGTAAACTATAAGTCAATTTCAATTGCTGAGAGACTTGTAAATAGTGACATCACATCCACCGACATGCATAGTGATCCTCCACCATAGGTAAATTGCTGGGTACTCTTACCAGAGATGAATGGAATTCAGACATTGATATTAATAGAGAACAGCAGATCCCTCCGGACTCAATTAGAAAAAACACTCAGGCCTCAGATACGGTCACTAGTACGTCCGTTTCCTCATCCTCAATCTATGAGTAGCCGGTTATCAGTGGGACTTCACCTCCCAGATCACTCCCAGACCCAAATAGATAGCAGGTGTCCTCATGTAATTCACCCAGAAGAGTGGGCTCCCTCTAGACAGCTTAAGACCCCCAGTTAGGGTTGTCTTCATTAATGCATAATATACATTATGTGTGGTGCCGAGATCATTTTTATTATGTTTACCCTTCCCATTACATTCAATGGTCATTTTACCCAGCTTCTACTCTTAAAGGGATTGTAAAGGCATTTTTTTTTAAAATAACAAACATGTCTGACATGGACTTTCACTGTATTGTTCATTTAAGCACAAGAGCCTCCATTTTGTTCACGCTGCTGTAATGTGTTCTGTGACCTTCACTTATCACACAGATACACTTTCTCATAGAAGCTCTCTCTCTACTCCCCCCTCTCCTCTCTATGTTTTACTTTTGCAATTATTCTATTTGCTAGCTTTTAATAATATATTTATATTTGTTAGTTTCTAATAACAATTCACACCACCCTTTTCTTATCTATGTATAAAATATCATGTAATAATACATTTTGTCAGAGATTGAGTCCTGTGGATCTGTTCCTGCAATTGCAAAACTAACTTTTATTTTTAGAGTCACAACCAGAAATTTCCGTAACAATAAGTGGCGAGCCAGCCTTTCCTATGTATCCTATCTGTCGGTTCTCAAGGAAACCAGACCAATCTCGGACCTTTCTGGTTGGGTAACGTGTGTGTGTGTGAATGTGTTTGTGTCCCCCTTCATGGGTTGGACTGTATGTGGATAGGGATAAACCTCTGCAGTTCCCAGCGTTGACTCCTTGTGGGCGGCCTGGGTCAGAGGCGCACGGTAGGGACAGATAAAACCCACAGAAAAGGGAATAGACGAGGAGGGTCTCTTAGTGAGTGCTTTGTCTATTGTCATAAACCCCTTCTATCCACGTAGATAAGTGGAGACTTTTCTTGTAAATCTGCAGATTTGCTGTACTATTTATTTTGAGGCAAGAGGGTATAGGCAAAGTAGAGACTGGCCAGTCATTATGGGCATTCATTTAAATAAGGGAGTGAAGGGTAAGAGACCCTCAGAAAATGCCCAGCGCAAGATGAGAATATATGAACCGAAGGTACGGTTCCGCCTATACTGAGCCCCTAGATAAATGGGTAGAATGGACAAAAGGAACAGCTAAACCTTTAAAATCTGAAGGGACTTTTGATTTACAAGTATGGCAAACTTTTCTGCACGATTATGACCCACTACTGTGCAGTGAAGGAACGTGGAGAATAGCTTGCACATGGGAGACAGAAGCTAAATTAGCAAATGAAACTGGCTTGACGGAGATTTTTAATAAGGGTACTGCCCAAATTTACTATGTTTGGCCAGAAGACTCTGTAGAGGAGGACCCCCCACCTTATGTGGCTTTAAGAGACCCATCAACAAAAGCACAAGAATCAGATTACATGAAACACACAAAAGATGACCTTGGCAATATAGTAGCGAGTAGAGGTTTAACAGCCCCATATCAACCTACAAAGATGGATTTGGCTCGTATTTTAGAAACAGATGATTGGCATAAATCGGAAAGCACATATGCAAAATTAGATCTCTCTGAACTTAAGGCTTTGGCCAGAGAAAGAGAGATAGAGTCTGAACTGCCGGGGCAAACCATAATTTGCAGTTGTGGCAGTAAGGTGAAGAGAGAAAGAAGGGAGAGCCCACTCCTTCTGCCCCTGTCGCTGAGCAATCTGTTACAGTTTATCCTGTCAGAACCCAATTCGTTTTTGAAGGTAATGCTGTTGACAGTAAGTCCCAAATTAAATGGCATGTACCTTTTAGTCCCCAAGAAATGAGAGCCATATTAGAGGGACTGGGAGATCCTAGAAAGAATCCAATTGGGTTTGCAAACAAACTTAGTGCTGTACAGGAAGCACAGGAAGCATACAAGACTTCTGACTACTGACATTCATCGGCTTCTTATTAAAGCAGTGGGAAGCAACATGTCAGGCTATATACTTAAAGAATGTGAACTAGAGGTCACAAAGCTTGATAAAATGGTTAGTAGAAGGAAGGTTTGTGAAAAAATGAAGGAAAAATGGCCCCAAATATATGGACAAACCAGACATGCTGAATTCATGAATGCTAAGCAACGAAAGGAGGAAGCAGCAAGGACTTATTGGAGGCGGTTAAGTGATATGGCAGAGGAAGCAGGCCTTAAAATAGAGGAAGAAAAGAAGGGAGAAACTGCAAGCCCATCTACACAACTGGTGAAACAAAGGTTTCTTGATGGTTTAATACCCCAGTTGAAAGAAAAGTTGTTCACAGCATGGCCTGAGGCAGGCAATATGTCTATTCAAGACCTTCTACCTATCCTGTTATCCATAGAGAACAGGATTAACCAGAAAGACAGCAAACCCAAAGTTATGTACATGGGGAAGCAGAGGGGAAAAGGAAGAGGCAAAGGCAATTTAAAAAATCATGGCAATCGAGGGCAATCATATGCTACAATTGTAATGGGGAAGGACACATAGCCAAAATTCTGCCATCTTCCTGACCGTAGACTGGAAAGGAGCTTAGAGGCACCTCTTGCTGATCCCAGTTCTCTGCCAAAAGCAGTGGATCAGGCATAGGAAAACGGCATGCCAGTGTCAATCATGTTAAATAGGGGAGACAATGGTCCCGAGGTCAGAGTAAAAGTATTTTTACAAGAACTCCCCTATCCTGGAGGAGAAACAGAAATAACCTGTTTAATTGATACTGGTGCAAGCTGAAGCGTGTTTAATATAGAGGACTTACCTCCAGGATTATTCTGAATATATATATATATATATATATATATATATATATAATATATCTGAAAATGTTATCTCTGGTGTTGGCCTAACCAGGACCTCTACTGATCTGGTTGAGTCCAAGACACTTAAACTCAGGCTAGGACAGCAAACAGAAATTGTCACTAAAGTGTTAGTTTCAGACACAGTTCCTACCAATCTTTTAGGAGCTGACCTTTTGAACCAAATTTTAGCAAGCATAGACTACACTCCTACAGGAGTTCAAGTGGTCAGTGGTCTGTCAGGAGAAGTTCTAAATTCTGCCTGTGGAGTGTTTTTAATCCAAGCCTCCACTCCACCATTCCCACCAGAATTGGAAGTGATTCCAGCTGATTTATGGGCCACCAGCAAATATGATGTAGGTCTGCTTGACTGCACCCCAGTTATGATAAAAATTAAACCATGAGCCCAACTCCCACAGATTAAACAGTACCCGCTGAGTATTGCTCAGACAGAGGGGATAAAGAATCAAATCACTCAACTGAAAGCAGCAGGGGTTGTTGTACCAAGCCAATACACCCCTGTTCCCAATTGCAAAGAAGCCAGACAAAAAGGGTGGGCAAGTGACATACAACATGCATGACTTGAGAGCCATTAACAATATAATTGAGGCAGACACCCCAATTGTGCCAACCCCCCGCACTTTACTAAGTGGAATACCTGCCTCCAGCACCTGCTTTACAGTGATTGATCTTGCAAATGCTTTTTTTCAGTGCCCCTAAACCCAGATTGCTGGCACCTTTTTTCATTTACCCATGAGGCCCAAAAGTTAGCATGGACAAGATTGCCCCGAGGCTGTGTGAGTAGCCTTCTGAATATAATACTGCGTTAAAGCAAGTATTGGACCACTGGTCCCCCTCACACCCAAACACAGTTTTGCTTCAGTACATAGACAATTTGCTTATTCGTTCTGATACAAAGGACATTTGTAGCAGAGAAACAGTAAGCCTTCTTCTCTATAACATTAACAACAAAGTCAGCAAAGAGAAGCTACAATACTGCCAAGAGAAAGTGATCTTCCTGGGTCACTGCATTTCCCATGGAATCTGTCACCTAACCCCAGATCGAGTTAAAACTCTACAAAAATTTGAAAAGCCAAGAAATGTACGGCAACTACGTGCCTTCCTGGGGTTAGTGGGATATTGTAGGGACTGGATTCCAAATGCATCAGAACTTATGGCTCCTCTATATGAGGCTACCACTACAAACCCTTTCAAACTCACATGGGACAATGAATTGCAGATGAAGGAACTTATTAAAATTTTGTCTGAAGCTCCCGCCATTGGACTTCCTGACTATAAAAAGAGCTTCTCATTGTTTTGTCATGAAGTCTATGGATTTTCTGCAGGTGTACTCACCCAGCTACATGGAGATAAACAGAGGCCTGTGATGTATGTATCAGCCTCATTAGACCCTGTCATCAAAGGCTCCCCCAGTTGTATGCGTGCCATAGCAGCCTACATTTTGCTGCTAGACAAAGTAACTGAGCTTGTACTAGATTCTGCTCTGACCCAGTATGTGCCACATGCAGTACAGGAAATCATAAATCAAGTAAATACCAGACATGTGTCTGCCAGTTGTATGCGTGCCATAGCAGCCTACATTTTGCTGCTAGACAAAGTAACTGAGCTTGTACTAGATTCTGCTCTGACCCAGTATGTGCCACATGCAGTACAGGAAATCATAAATCAAGTAAATACCAGACATGTGTCTGCCAGTAGATTTGACAAGTACCAGTCTGCTCTTTTTGCTCCATCAAATTTAACAATCAAACGATGTGTTACTTTAAATCCGGCTACACTTCTTCCTATAACTGATGAGGAAGATGCATGAATGAAATAGTTTGTAGGTATGGAGTTCCTGAAACTATTTAGAGTAACAGAGGAACCCATTTTACTGGAGAAGTGATGAAAGAGGTAATGGAAGCACTTAACATACAGAAAGCTTTCCAAACACCTTATCATCCACAAAGCAGTGGTAAAGTTGAGAGACTTAATGGAATTTTGAAAAACAGATGTGCCAAAATTAAAGCAGATACAGGAAAAGGATGGGTGGGAGCTTTGCCAATAGTCCTATATTCTGTATGAATTACCCCCAAACAACCACATGGGCTGTCCCCCTATTAGATTTTATTTGGAGGGCCACCCAAAACAGGGCTATATTTTCCTCAACAGTTGCAGGCTTGTCACTCTAGCCTGTTAGAATATGTTCATATTTTGCAAAGAACATTGAATAAAGTACATGAAGGTGTTTACAACTCTATCCCTGACCCAGATTCTGTTCCACGTATTCACAGAATCCAACCAGGTGACCGGGTGGTGGTCAAGCGACACATCAGAAAGCCGCTAGAACCAAAATTTGACGGACTACATTTGGTGCTTTTGACAACCGGTTCTGCTGTCATGTTGGAACGAAAGCCCATCTGGATTCATGCCAGTCATTGCAAGAAAATCCTGAAGTGATGATATCCTTTGAAATAAAAATAATGTTTCTTTTCTTGTTGTCTGTGAGAACTGAGACATGGAAAAATAACCCTTTCATCCAAATGTTAAAATTGTATGCAACCCATAGCAACATGGTTACAGAAATTAGGTGTTTACATTGTGATGTTCTTGTTTCTCATACTTGTTATTTACTTCCTCATCAGGCTGTACCTCTGTGTGATCACCCACTGTATCAATAGATGGTCCACCAGCCCTGATGAACCCATTATTCTGAGAAAGCTAGGAGAGAGCTGAACAGGACGCTACCGGCAATCGGCTGAATGTAACGCGGAGAAGAATGGTGTCAAATAAACAAAAGGAGGGAAATGACATGGACTTTCACTGTATTGTTCATTTAAGCACAAGAGCCTCCATTTTTTCACGCTGCTGTAATGTGTTCTGTGACCTTCACTTATCACACAGATACACTTTCTCCTAGAAGCTCTCTCTCTCTCTCTACTCCTCCCTCCCCTCTCTATGTTTTTCTTTTGCAATTATTCTATTTGCTAGCTTTTAATAATATATTTCTATTTGTTAGTTTCTAATAACAATTCACACCACCCCTTTCTTATCTATGTATAAAATATCATGTAATAATAAATGTTGTCAGAACGGACATTTTAAAACACAGAGATTGAGTCCTGTGGATCTGTTCCTGCAATTGCAAAACTAACTTTTATTTTTAGAGTCACAACCAGAAATTTCCCTAACAATGTCTATATTTACCTACTCTGCGCAATGGAATTGCACAGAGCAGGCGAGAACCTCCTCTTTTCGGGTCCCCCGCTGGCTCTCCTGGCCACTCCTCTCTGGCCAGTGCCCCCATGGGAAGCCGCATCCCATGGATAGCGCTCATGTGCGCTCGCACCTGAGTCCCTCTGCTGCATCCATTGACACAGACAGCAGGACACTGCCCCCTGCCCCGCTTTCTCGTCACTGGCTTTGTGCCCAAAGCCGCACTGGCCAATGGTTTCCGGGGCCTCAGCAAAGCCAGCCAGACCCGGAAGTGAGGGGAGAGAAGAAATGCAGATGTGCTTGGTGCTGGATCAAATGAGGTCTCAGGTAAGTAAAGGGGGGATGCTGACACCTAAACATTTTTTACCTTAACGCAAGGAATGCATTAAGGTAAAAGAACGTTTAGACTTTACAGGCCCTTTAAGTTTAAGCTTAGGAAGGGTACTAGATTCAATTAATTCTCTAAAGTGGAGATGATCATGATCCCTAGATATTTAAGCACATACAGTACAGTCTTATTGTGAGATTTTTGTTGAAATTAATAGTCTGGTGGCAGGGTCTCTAATTTTAATCTCAGTGTTCAAATGCGGTTATAGAATTCCTATATCAAAAAAACATTTTGTAAACATTACTTTCCATTCACATACCAAGCGTATCTGAAGTTACAACCTAGTTTAGGAAAGCACAGTTAGGGTAAGTTTACTTTAAATGAGACAATCCTAGAGTGCTTCTTCTCTAGATCTCTTGAACTAGGTAAAAGAGAAACAGAACTCTTGTGCATTGAACTGATATAGCTGCATCTGTTCCAGTCTATGGGAACAGCTGTATTTACATATTGCTGCCTTGCAGTGGAAATGTCAGTTTTGCACTTAGAAATGAATGAATATAAATCACCTTTCTATTTTCACAAGGCTAAAATATTCTGGCCAAGTACTGATCGGCTTGGAGTCCAGGGGAATTTCAACATCTCCACTTCCCAAGTTGTAGATGTAAACCAAGTTATTGCGCTTAATAGCGAGACCCATGTAGTCCGTTTTGGCCTATAAAGAGATAAAAATAATCTTGTTGTTTATAATTTAATAATTCATCACACAAAATATTTCTTCTATATTTAACAGCTGGGCTATGTTACTTCCTGTTCTGTGTTGAATCTTGCGAGAAGGGGGTTTGATCAGTGGTGGGGCCTTTCCTATTGAGCTTGCTGGAAAGCTAAGACTAGGTGTTAGAAGGAAAGAGTGCCTATTTGTTACTATATTAGTAGCATACCATCATTCAATACAAACATTAATAATGCTGGGTGGAGGCAGTTGTCTGTAAATGATGTCAACCCTATGGTGATACCAGGGTATCCAGTAGAAGCTGCTTCCTGCTCACACTTTTAGTTTGCACCCAGGAGAGGTAAATATGATTGGCATCACCAATGACACCCCCCTTCCCGCCACCAACTGAATGGCTATAAGAGAAAATAAAATATTGAAAAAAATAAAGATGTGTGTCTGTTGAGTGCCTCCTAAAACACCACTGCTAGAAGTGCTTGACGAAGATGCGAAATACAGGCTATAGTGATGATAGATAAATTCCAACAGCGGGCTTATATATCTGTAAAAAATGTTTTAATTACAGAATAAATGCTGCTTGAGTTCCTGTCCCGCTGTTACCTGATCATTTTTTTTGAAAGGTGTCCCAATGGAAACACTTGGTGAGAAGTATGTTTTGCTAAGGAAATAGATCTAAATTACACTTGTGGTCAGCAACAAAAACACAATCAACACGTTGAACCAGACAAAAGGGACAGCAATAAAAAAAGTCGATTTTTTTTCTTTAGATGACACAACACTTCCTGACTGGTTGTGGGACAAGGTGATACAACACAATGGATGATGGATACTAAAACCCATTTTATATCACCAAAACATAAAACTGGTTCAGAATGTTGAACTGATAAAAGTTCACAAATTTCATCCACTGGAAAATTAACCTAAGCTTAAAGAATCAATTTGCATATCTATGAAAGGCACACAGAGAAAGTGTCATTTTATCCATGAGGTCCTGACAATGTTTTTGTCTACAGATACAGATTTTTTGTAAGCAAGATGAGGATTTAGCCCTTTAAAGAGCAGTTGTTGGTTGGAGCAACACTTTCTTCCTTTCATAGGCCAACATAAGTCAAAAAGAGTTTCTCTCATGGGTAAAGTCTAACATACCTTGCACTGTGCTCTTAACATGCTCTTGTATCACCACAAAGATTTTTTTAAATGTATCTCTTAATTAGTTAGTAATTGTAAATTGTTACAGACAGGACATTTGGTGTGGTTACTTTTAACACAACATGCATTACATGTAGTTCTACTAATCATTATAGAGAGTTGCTGCATAAGTGTTAAAGTGGTTGTCAACCCTGGATAACCACTTTAACCTACAGGTAAGCCTATAATAAGGTTTACCTGTAGGTTCCCTGCATAACATGCAGGGCCCTCTGATTCCTCTTGTACCAAATTGTGATGTAACTGTACTGTCTGCCTTCATTTTGTAAAGCGCTGTGCAAACTGTTTGCGCTATATAAATCCTGTATAATAATATCTCCTAAAGGGGAGATTAGGAGATATACAGCGTACTCGCATGTGCCCACGTCATCGGGCACATGCACAATGAACAAACGGCTTCCGTGCCGTTCCTTCACTGAGATTGTGCTGCGATTGGCGGCTCCCGCGCGCGGGAGTGACGTCATGCGACTCCTGCCAGTCACAGAGCCAGAGTCTGTGGACCTAGAAGGAAGAGGGGCAGAAGATGGACGTGGCCTGGAGTGGGGACATCGTGGGCTTCCAATGCAGGTAAGTACCACATAATGGGCTAATACTAGCCCATTATGCTTTTACATTGCAGGGTAATAAAGAGGAAGTAAAACCCATCAGGGTTTACTTCCTCTTTAACCAGATTACAAAACTCATGTGTGTTGCTATGCAAGGTGGCCAGAACAATACATCATTTCTTGATTTTTAGTTTGCCTGTTTTCTATGTTTATTTTTTCTAATAATGTCTTACATTTTTATGTCCAAGATACATAATAAATCTGTCTTGAGGCTGTTGTTGATGTGCTTCTGGATTAATGTATAGACTTATGGACGAGTAGGCCTTTAGGTCAGCAAGGTTTGTTTTCAGATTGACATTAACTGCTGATTTACCACCAAACTTCATAGATACTTGAACCTGAGAATAAAAATTTAGAGATTGGCAGTTTATTAAGGGAAGTATAAGAAAATAAATACAAAAATAATACTGCGCATGTGAAAAGATTATTCAGTGTGAAAAAATGCCGCACCACAAATGTTAGATATTACCACAAAAAACAAGAAACAAAATAAAAGTGTGTTGCGCTAAAGTGATTGATATTACAAAAACCAAATACTGAATTTTTTTTTTAGATAAATAAACAGTCCAGAAAAGTCAATCTCTCAAATGGATCATAATGGTCAAATGGTAAACTTTTGTAGTCAGATCCAAATAAAACATAAAACACCGGATAGTGCAAAACCTCTTAAGGTTTGCATTTAATATAAAGTATTGTACTTACAGTATCTCACAAAAGTGAGTACACCTTTCACATTTTTGTAAATATTTTATTATATCTTTTTATGTGACAACACTGAAGAAATTACACTTTAACAGTATTGTATAATAACAGTGTCAATTTGCTGCCCCCTCAAAATAACTCAACCCACAGCCATTAATGTCTAAACCGCTAGCAACAAAAGTGAGTACGCCCCTAAGTGAAAATGTCCAAATTGGGGCCAATTAGCCATTTTCCCTCCCCGGTGTCATGTGACTCGTTAGTGTTACAAGCTCTCAGGTGTGAATGGGGAGCAGGTGTGTTACATTTGGTGTTATCGCTCTCATTCTCTCATACTTGTCACTGGAAGTTCAACATGGCACCTCATGGCAAAGATCTCTCTGAGGATCTGAAAAAAAAAATTTTTGCTCTACATAAAGATTGCCTAGGATATAAGAAGATTGCCAAGACTGCAGCACGGTGGCCAAGACCATACAGCACCATGGTCAACCAAGGAAGTTGAGTGCACATGCTCAGCATCATATCCAGAGGTTTTCTTCGGGAAATGGACGTATGAGTGCTGCCAGCATTGCTGCAGAGGTTGAAGGGGTGGGGGTCAGTAAAGGGCTTCTTTTGGAGACCTATACTACGACTCGTACACGTGAGTTGAAGGAACCAACTGGTACCACGACATACCAGAACCGGTGGCACGACGTCAGAACCGTTAGAAGAATATAGGATCCGTTAGAAATACATCTCGTTTTTAAAAAAAAAAGTCTAGGAGTCTCTCTAGAAACGGTACTCCACGGTACAACTTGAAGGTCACTGTTCATACTCTCTTACTCTCGCTATTGTGGTTTACATTGTGTGGACGAGGGGTAAGTGTGGACTCTCGAACATTGTGATTGCTCAGTGTACTGTGGCCCCTCC
>BLSH010286653.1:76913-110337 GCA_018402905.1 Glandirana rugosa | reverse complement strand
GTTTTACTGGGGTAAGACCTTTCGTTTGTGGGGTTGATTATTAAATACTCGGTATTACTGAGAAAGCTTGCCAAGTAAAAAAAGGTCATCAAAAACCTTTTACACCCTTTTCGTTGGGGTGTTTTCTTTCCAAAATGGGGTCATTTTGTGGGCAATTCCATTGTCCTGGTGCTCCAGGACCTTCAAAAGTGTAATAGGTAGTTGAGAAATGAGATGTGTAATTTATGCTTGTAGAACGCCTGAAGGTACTAGTTCAATGTTGGGCCTCTGTATGTGGTCAGGCTATGTAAAAGTCTCACACATGTGGTATCACCATACTCAGGAGGAATAGCAGAATGTATTTTGGGGTGTCATTTTTGCTATGTATATGCTATGTGTTGGAAATATCTAATAAATGGTCAACTTTGTGTAAAAAAAATGCGTTTTCATTTTTTTCCCACATTTTCCAAAAACTACTGGAAAAAAATGAACCGTTCGAAAGAGTCATTATGGCTCATAAATTATTAGTTGGGGTGTTTGCTTTCCAGAATGGGGTCATTTTGTGGGCAATTCCATTGTCCTGGTGCTCCAGGGCCTTCAAAAATGTGATAGGTCGTCATGACATTAGATGTGTAATTTATGTCCCTAGAATACCTGACGGCACACCCTGCATGTTGAGCCTCTGCATGTGGCCAGGCTGTGAAAAAGTCTCAGACATGTGATATCTCACAGTAGCAGAATGTGTTTTGGGGTGTAATCTGTGGTATGCATATGCTGTGTGTGAGAAATAACCTGTTACAATGACAATTTTGTGGGGAAAAAAAGAAAAGAAAAAAAAATCTTAATTTTGCAAAGAATTCTGGGAAAAAATTACAACTTCAAAAAATTCACCATGCCTCTTACTAAATACCTTAGAATGTCTACTTTCCAAAAAGGGGTCATTTGGGGGGTATTTGTACTTTCCTGGCTTGTTAGGGTCTCAAGAAATGAGATAGGCCGTCTATATATCAGGTGTGATCAGGTGTGATCAATTTTCAATAATTGGCACCATAGCTTGTGGACTCTATAACTTTCACAAGGACCAAATAATATACACTTATTTGGGTTATTTCTACCAAAGATAGGTAGCAGTATAAATGTTGGCCAAAATTTACAAAGAAAAATTACTAATTTGCAAACTTTTATGACAGAAACAAAGAAAAAGGCATTTTTTCAAAAAATGTTCAATCTTTTTTTATTTATAGCACAAAAAATAAAAAAACCCCTAGTGAATAAATACCACCAAAAGAAAGCTCTATTTGTGTGAAAAAAAGGACGCAAATTTCATATGGGTACAATGTTGCATGACTGACTAATTGTCATTCAAAGTGTGATAGCGCTGAAAGCTGAAAAATGGCCTGGACAGGAAGGGGGTTTTCATGCCCGGTACTGATGTGGTTAAACACAGAGTTGTCATATTATGACTGTTGGAATTTTTGCGGTTCACATGTCTTATGTTTTATGAGATTGCATTTAGTTGTATTTCTTTTGGCACACACACATGTTGATTTTCTAACACTACCAAGACAGCACCATATTCACAATTTATTTATTGTAATACAGGATAGTAAACCAAGGATAGCTATCTAGGTGCTAGCAGCTGTTGCTGCATTATCTCATATATTACCATCCATCTTTGATTTATCATACTTGCACACATTTAAAATCAAGGAATTTTGGTAAGCGCAGGAGTATTCAACCATTACATTCTTATTTTGTTTCAAGTATAAGAAAATGTTTGCTTTTACAGAGAATCAACAAACAAACATAGGAAATAGAATTACTAAATGAGCAGAGAATGTTCTGTTAGGGGTCCTTTCACACTGCTGCATAAAAAAAAAAAAACCCTGGCACATTTATAAAACCAGTGGAGTGTTAGTAAAATGAATTAAAAAAACCCAAAAAACTATAAGGTGAGAGGAGAGCCTGGTCACATAACCCACAAAGAAATGGTACCCGCTCCTCCTTAATCAGAGTGTTCTCTCTGCTGCGTTAAGCAGAGACAATTCCATAGGGCACTGTAGCGTTCACGCCATGGCTTGTTGTTTATGAATAGGTTGTAAAAGACATGCTGTGGTGTAGAGTAACCTTGCAGAGTATAGCAAAGAGCAAATGGCAATATCTGCTCTCTGTTAAAAGTGTTCTCTTTTGTAAAATTAATATAATGATACTATGTTTTCTTAATTTCTGGTTCAAAAGAACATTATCTACTCATAGTAAATAATTTCAATAATACATACATGTTTTATGTGTGTCTTATATAATGCCATTTATTATGTTATGCCTGTTATTTGTTTCTTATAAAGATCTATGACAATCTACAAGTAGATACTCAAAAAAAGTAAAGCTGTAATATAAAAACATATGGACAGTTTGGTCAATATAATTGGTCAATATATTGCAGGTTAAAGGACTATTCTGAAATGCCTACATACCTTGCTGGCTACACTTCTTGTCTGCGCAATGAGCTCGCGGATACGAAGAATGCTGGATGAAATGTTGTTTGATGGAAACTTGTGTTCCACGGTGTGCAGTTTAGTGAGCAGCAATGGCATTACCTCTGTTAGGTTCTTCACTGCATTGTCAAGTAAATGACATGGAAAATTAGATTGGTAGACACAGATAGGTTATAACAGTGCTATCTTATGAAGCAAACCAAAACCAAAATGAACAGTCATTGCAGGTGAAAATTAAATTGTTTTTGCTAAATAAATAATTGATTATTTGGACAATAAACCAGTTGGTACTCTTGGGGCTGGCTATTAATAAGGGTCATGGTTTGGGTTTGCCTTCATTTATTTCCTATTACCATTATCATAGGTGAAGTACATGGACATATGTGATGCAGGCATATGTATAGAATGGCGAAAAGTAGGTAGATTGGTGAAAAAATAGAAACAATATGGTGAAAATGAACGCCACTTTTTTGAGCAAAGAAATTGCACCCTCCTCTACTGAAAACAATGAATGAATGCACATATAATTCTTTCAATGAAAAAAAATGTTTATTTTTACAATACAGCTTTTCCTGGATTATTCTAACATTTCCACAAATATAACACACTCCTAAATGCATTGTAGTTTTGTCTATATTATTCCTGGCACCTACTGGCTAAGTGCTGTGTTGTCCGCAGTGCCAGATTTAGACGGGCCCGGGGCACTTCAAGTTCAGGAGTCCCTCAACATAGAAATTTTATGACAAATAAAATAGTGAACTGAAATGAATAATAAACTGCATTTATTCTAAAAATGTATGTTAGGTTCTGAAGAAGACACTTGTCTGATTTTGTTTTCTCAATTTAATTGACTGTAAGAATTACACAGGTAATTGGAATTGGCAAGTCATATATTACAAGTATGCTGCACACAACAGTATTTACAAAAAGTATTTTTTCCTGCACTTGCCACCTGCAAAATATTTAACTAACTCATCAAGCTGTATCATTTTGTTGACTTGGCTCTCAACAACCAGTATACACTGAAGATTTAGTCTTTCATGGGTTGTCGTGGTTCCCAGATTTCTTTATCAGTGCCAATTTGCTGAACAACCTTTTCTCCCAAACAACTAGTGGCCATCATGTTCAAATATATTTTAGGAGCTACATTAACATCTGGAAAAGTATCAACAAGCACTTCATCATGTAATAAAACTTCCTGTTGAAATTGAGTGAGACAAGACTGGAGCTTGGCAAAGGCGGCAAACTGGAAAATATCTTCAACGAACACACTACTGCTGTTTTGGGGGCAAATAAGTGTATTTTTTTGAAAAACAAAGTCTGGTGCCACCTATGAATAGCTTAGCATCCAGTTGTTTTGGTATTCTGCATCAATTGTCCTTTTTACCATACTCACTTCTGGCATCTAGTGGTTTTGTGCCCGTGCCCTGCCTAGCATTTAATGTTTTTAATGCCCGTAGCCAATACATCAAGTGTTTATTATGGTGAGTTGCTAATTCATGTTTATGCAAGCATTCATGCACGGCAACTCCGGATATGCATCAAGACAAATCAGGGTTTGATGTTGTTTGTGCCTTTTGGATCTACCTGATAAGGCCAAAAGTAATGTACAAAGTGTTGTAGCCCACAGAAATCAATCACAATTTATCTTTAACCAACATGATTATTTTAAATAGGGATGGGCCGAACACCCCCCATTCTGTTCGCACCAGAACTTGTGAACAGGCAAAAAATTTGTGCGAACATGCAAACCCTACTAAGATCTATGGGACACAAACATGAAAAATCTAAAGTGCTCATTTTAAAGGCTTATATGGAAGTTATTGACAAAAAAGTGTAAATGGACCTGGGTACTGCCCTAGGGGACATGTCAAAGCAAAAAAAAGTTTTTAGATCAATGTTTTTTTTCAGGAACAGTGATTTTAATAATGATTAAAATGATAAAATAAAAATGAAATATTCCTTTAAAAATCATGCCTGGGGGTCCCCTTAGTCTGCCTGTAAAGTGGCGCATCTGTGTGATATTTAGAACAGTGCCACCGCAAAATTACATTTCTAAAGGAAAAATTGTCATTTAAAATCACTTGTGGCTGTAATGCATTGCCGGCTCTTGGCAATATAGATAAAAATCACTGAAAAAATTGCGTGGGGTCCCCCCCCAGTCGATACCAGGCTCTTCGGTTCTGGTATGGATTTTAAGGGGAACAACACACTAAAATGAAAAAAAAAATTGACGTGGGGTCCCCCCAAAATGCTTACCAGACCCTTATCCAAGCATGCAACCTGGCTGGGCAGGATGGGGAGGGGGGCGGGCGAGCGCCCCCCTCCTGACCCGTGCCAGGCTACAGGCCCTCAACATGGGGGGAGGGTGCTTTGTTCCCATGTTGATGGGGACAAGAGCCTCTTCCCAACAACACTGGGCTCTCCATGAGTAAGGGCTCCCCATGACAACCCTGGGCTTCCCATGACTAAACTCCAGGGGAGGGTGTGGCCTGGTCGGAGTCCAAGCTGGGGTTGCCACTCTTCTCACCACTCCAAGATACCTAGATGTGTGGATCTTAGGGGCTACCCCATCGTTCTGTGGTTGTCGGGTTCTGCAGGCGGGGGGCTTATTAGAATCTGGAAGCCCCCTTTAACAAGGGGGCCCCAAGATCCTGCCCCCCATGTGAATGAGTATCGGGTACATTGTACCCCTACTGATTTACCAAAAAAGCGTGAAAAAAAGAAAAAAACAGAGGAGACAATTAGGGACAAGCCCTTTATAAAAAAGAAAAAAGTGTCCCTGATGTAATCCATCGTCAATCACATCGTGCGATGACCCGAAAATTATGACAAAAACCCCCCGAAACAGCTCCTCCCCAATGGGAGGGTTCCCAACTGACCAATTTTTGCTTTGACAGTATATTTATACTCAAGGGCGGGGCCACCCGGTGATTTAACTGAGTGACCCCACCCTCCTCTAATGTCAAATGACATCAGAAGGGGGTGGGGTCACCAGCTTACGTCACCGGGGGGCCCCGCCCTAGCCTTTATAAGAGCTGTCAAACTGAAAAAGACAGTAGTCGGCGAGAGCCTCCCATCGAGGAGGAGTTTTTTTGGGAATTTATTTTTTCGTCCATCACGCACCGTGATTGACATGGATGTACATCGTGATACACTTTTTTTTTTCTTTTTTAATAAAGGACTTGTCCCTAGTTGTCGCCTGTGTTTTTTTCTTTTTTGACACCTTTATGGTGAATAAGTAGGGGTACAATGTGCTCCATACTCATTCACATGGGGGGCGGCAGAATCTGGGGGCCCCCTTATGAAAGGGGGCTTCCAGATTCCAATAAGCCCCCCACCCACAGACCCCCACAACCACTGGCAAGGGTTGTGGGGAAGAGGCCCTCCTCCCCATCAACATGGGGACAAGGTGCTTTGGGGGGGGGCCTGAAGGGCCTGGTATGGATTTTGGGGGGACCCCATACCAATTTTTTAAAACCTATGCTTGACCCGAGCACACACTGTATATAGTCTACTCTAAATGCAGTGTATATATATATATATATATATATACAGTATATCACAAAAGTGAGTACACCCCTCACATTTTTGTACATATTTTATTATATCCTTTCATGTGACAACACTTTGCTACAATGTAAAGTAGTGAGTGTACAGCTTGTATAACAGTGTATATTTGCTGTCCCCTCAAAATAACTCAACACACAGCCATTAATGTCTAAACTGCTGGCAACAAAAGTGAGTACACCCCTAAGTGAAAATTAGGCCCAATTAGCCATTTTCCCTCCCCGCTGTCATGTGATTCGTTATTGTTACAAGGTCTCAGGTGTGAATGGGGAGCAGGTGTGTTAAATTTGGTGTTATCGTTCTCACTCTCTCATACGGGTCACTGGAAGTTCAACATGGCACCTCATGGCAAAGAACTCTCTGAGGATCTGAAAAAAAGAATTGCTGCTCTACATAAAGATGGCCTATGCTATATGAAGATTGCCAAGACCTTGAAACTGAGCTGCAGCACGGTGGTCAACACCATACAGTGGTTTAACAGAACAGGTTCCAATCAGAACAGGCCTCGCCATGGTTGACCAAAGGAGTTTAGTGCACGTGCTCAGCATCATATCCAGTGGTTGTCTTTGGGAAATAGAGGTATGAGCGCTGCCAGCATTTCTGCAGAGGTTGAGGGGGGGGTCAGCCTGTCAGTGCTCAGACCATATGCCGCACACTGCATCCAATTGGTCTGCATGGCTGTCATCCCAGAAGGAAGCCTCTTCTAAAGATGATGCACAAGAAAGCCCACAAACAGTTTGCTGAAGACAAGCAGACTAAGGACACGGATTACTGGAACCGTGTCCTGTGGTCTGATGAGACCAAGATAAACTTATTTGGTTTAGATGGTGTCAAGTGTGTATGGCGGCAACCAGGTGAGGAGTACAAGTGTGTCTTGACTACAGTCAAGCATGGTGGTGGGAGTGTCATGGTCTGGGGCTTTATGTGTGCTGCCAGCACTGGGGAGGTACAGTTCATTGAGAGAACCATGAATGCCAACATGTACTGTGACATACTGAAGTAGAGTGTGATCCCCTACCTTCGGAGACTGGGCTGGAGAGCAGTATTCCAACATGATAACGCTCCCAAACACACCTCCAAGACGACCATTGCCTTGCTAAAGAAGCTGAGGGTAAAGGTGATGGACTGGCCAAGCATGTCAGACCTAAACCCTGTTGAGAATCTGTGGGGCATCCTCAAATGGAAGGAGGAGGAGCGCAGCATACACCAGCTCCGTGATGTCGTCATGGAGGATTGTAAGAGGACTCCAGTGGCAACCTGTGAAGGTGAACTCCATGCCCAAGAGGGTTAAGGCAGTGCTGAAAAATAATGGTGGCTACACAAAATATTGACACTTTGGGCCCAATTTGTTTAGACATTAATGGCTGTGTGTTGGGTTATTTTGAGGGGACAGCAAATTTACACTGTTATACAAGCTGTACACTCACATACATTGCAGCAAAGTGTCATTTCTGTTGTCACATGAAAAGATATAATAAAATATTTACAAAAATGTAAGGGGTGTATTCACTTTTGTGAGATAATATATATATATATATATACACATATACTATACTGTATATATATATATATATATATATATATATATATATATATATATATATTATACTGTATATATATTCTTACACTGCCTGCACTGACTGTATATACTCTACCCTGTATCTATATACTGCACAGTCTGCACTGACTGTATATACTCTATACTGTATCTATATACTACACTGGCATCACTAACTAAGCTAGCTAAACTAGCTGCTAGCTCCACTTTCACACACTACATACGCTTTTTTTTTCCCTTTTTTTTTTTGTTCCTATAAAGGCCACTCACACATACGGATTCTATTGTCCCTCCTTTCAGCCTCTATCTACTATATACAGCTATTGGAGGAGTCTTGTGTCCTGGGATGTTTCCCAGCGGCATGCATTTTCGAGCAGGCGCTTGGTAACAGACACCCCAATTTCCATACTTGGCTGCCTTTATTTCCATCTCCCCTTCTACCCGAGGGTGCTTCCCTGTATCCCCTCATTCTTTTCCGGTCCTTGTGGGGATTTACATTTAGCTGCAATTCGCGGCTTAAACAGTTGACCTATAGCTCATTGAACCATCGATACTCCCCTATCATCCCGGGAGCATTATCAGTAGAATTCTTTCTATGTGGAATGCCTTCCATTTGGGAGTCCTTTTTCGGATGAACACTGTCCCTGCATACTACACACAGATCGATCTGGGAACGAGGTTTCAATACCGGACCAGTTACACGCGCACTACCCCTGCAGGGGTGTGTGGCTCTGGTGAGTGGGGACACATAAGGGGAGCATGTGTAGAAGTCACTAATTTTGTGGATACATCGATGGAATGTCACTAAGTCACCCGAATACAGACTGTGGAATATATATATATATATATTTTTTGAAGACTATTTACTATTTTTTCTTTATTTATTTATTTAATATTTTTTCTATTTTTGTATGTTGATTTTACACTTTTTTCTACATATTGGTGATTTTTTTTAGCCTGGTTTTCAAAGCTACATTCAAGAATATTTTTTACTTTTATTTTTCACTTCTTGCACATCCATGGACATTTTTTGATATATTATTTATATATTTGGTATTTAAAGTATATCAATATTTTTTCACAGTTGGGGAATATTCAACGTCTATATTTTATTATTTATATATTTCATTTGCACATTTTGCCACTTTAGATTAATCACCAGCTTGGATCACCAATCTGGTTTATATAAGGACAGCACCATCTCCTCTTGTATAAATTTAAGCCATTTTTTCCAGTGTGGAAATTATGGGAGGGCAGCAGTCTTACTAGTATACACCCAATCTTACCCTATATCCTTAGCGTGGAATTCATTATACTAATTACATACGGCCGCTGTTCAAGCAGCCTTATATAGTGTTGAGCATGGACTGAGACCCCTGAGTCATGATTGGCCAAAGGAACCCTGCCTTTGGCCAATCAAGGCTCTCACAGCAGAGCGTGCTGTGATTGGCCAAAGCATGCAGGTCATGTGCATGCTTTGGCCAGTCAGCGGGTATCATTTCCCCATGATCTCACAGTGCATTATGGGGCGTTCAGAAGCGCTCGATTTTGTCACTAACGCCCCATAATATTCTAAATTCAGCGAACGGGCGACCGCCCAATGTTCGAGTCGAACTTACGCTTGACTCGAACATCGGGTCCATTCCAAATGTTAAACAAAAATGTAGTTGCTTGCAAAGGGTTACTGTACATTGTGTGTCGTCAGCGATCATTATAAATGAGCTTGTCATATGTGAAGCTTTTCTTTTATACATGTTATTTAGTTAAATTGTTCAAATATTCAAGATTATTGGCTTGAGCAGCATGTGCAGGAAGACAATTGCTTACTTGTTTCTCCAGCTGCACTTACAACTGAGTTGTAAGCAGAAGCATCAAAATCTGAATTGCTTAGGTCTTCTTTCCATATGTTTGCATTTTTTGACATTGGGTCGGTCATCTCCGTCACCATGGCAGAAATATTTAGAGCTTTATCTGCTGTTAGCTTTGATTTTTCAAGACGTTTTCTGGTTTCATCTGTGTGAAAAGTACAATGAAAAAGCATACCTGGAATTTGAATCTATACCGAGAATAGTTGAAAGATTTCACTGCCTTAGATCATTGAAAGAAGGAACCAGATTGCATTAGTAGTAGCCCTAAGTTAAAATTTACTGTAAATGAAAATTGCTTCTGCTACTACATTTACATTTACTACGGCCTCTTAGTTCTTCAGTTTCCCAGCAGGGAATGCTTTTTGGCATTTTCCGTTGTGAGAATAATGAGAAGAATGCAAGCCCAGTATCTCCAGTATGGAGACAATTTAAGGCAAAACATTTTAATAAGAATAGAAAAAGAAGACAATAGCTATTACTCAACTTATCTCTAATGATGCAGAAACATGCAGTTTTTGAGGGAAGAAAAAGTCATACAATATTGTTTTGCTGATTTTGTCTTAAAATAAAAAAAGTGCATGCATCAGTTTTGAACCAACGACCTTCATTTTTCTACTTGATTGAGATATCTTGCCAGTTTTGACAGGGGAAATAAAAAAAAAAAAGAAATAGGATTTTACTTAAATTAGTAAAATCATTGGATGATTGAAGTGATCACAACTTCACCTTACTGACTAAGTCAACATTTTCCTTTAATAAGTGAACATAGTGTTATGAACATTACACTTCCAATCATGCACTTAAGAAAGTAAGGATGTTTAGCAGCATTACTTACAGTTTGTATGGATTTACTTTAAAACAGTGTCTGATGTGCCCCACTTACCATCATCTGTTAGTTGGAGTTGATCAATAACATTTGCCAACCTGTCACTCAAGGAAGTTTTTCTAGAAGAAGCAGCATCAACCCGTTTTCTGGTCTCACTTAAACCTAAATTACAAGATTTTATGAAATGAGAAAAACAATCTCAACGGAATATTTTACTTGATGTTTTCAACACCAACACTGTGTTAGATAACTCGTTCTGATAACATCTAAGCAGTTTTTAACTTGGTAGAAAAGTATATTTTTTGCTACTTTAAAGCATTAGTGTCCATTCACAAAGGGGCGACTTGCGCTCCGACTTGAGCCGCCTCAAGTTTCCCCAAGTCGCTTGACATTTGAAATCCCATTGAAATGAATGGGAGCCGTCTTAATGTCCACTACTGAAGTTGGAGCGACTTCAGAAAAGGTTCCTGTACTACTTCTAAGCGACTTCTATCCGACTTGTGCTCATAGAATTATATAGAAGTCGCCTCCAAGTCGGATCCCCCAACTAAATGGAAGCGACTTTACAGTGAAAAGAAAATAATTTATCCAGGGCAACCCCCTCCCCTCCCTTCTCTGATTGGCCACAGGCAAAGTCACCTGGCATAGTCAAGCTTGAAACTGCCTGCAAGTTGCCTCCTAGTTGCCTGCAAGTTGCCTGGCAAAGTACCACCTGAAGTCGGATCGCCCCTGTGTGAATGCAGCCTTAGTCGTAAGACTGTGTTGTAGTAAGTTCTGATCATGTACTTACTGATAATTTCTGAGTTTTTGAGGTTGTTAGCTTGAGAAATAAGGCGATCACTTTCTCCTGTCTGGTAGGTAACTTGGTTATTGATACCATCCACAGCCTGGAAGGATATTTACACATTTACTTGAATATTTGAAACAAGCTGCAGTTCTAATATTGGGCAGTAGGAATATATTTTTATTTGAAAAAGATCACAGGGGAAAAAATATAAGTGGTATGCTTAAGTGTCCTGTCTACCAAATAATCCTAATTCTTCACTGCAGATTCAGTTTCTCTGCATACCCAGCTACAGGTGCTGCCTCCTCAAGCAGTTTGTCCTTTGCTCAACATGAAAGCATTGTGAAGAAAGAAAAGATAAACACATAAAAACAGATATAGATATTTAACAATCTGGCTGGTGCAAATGGCAATATCATCTGAATCTCCAACTGACGCGTTTCACTCAGCAATGAGCTTAATCACAGAGTTGTAAACTACAGCTGCATGGAGCACTGGGGTGCGGAAGCAGGAAACAACAAGGTATTTTAAGGCATTTGCAAGCGAAAAGCAGTCACAAATTCTAATATATGGGCATATAGGACTCTAAAAAGATAAAAAGTTAGGTGACTTCAAATGGGGCTTAAACCTTGATGCATCAGACCTAATTTTATGAAAGTTTTTTTTTATTATTCAATCCTTGAAATGTTGAACTATGTCTTCATTTGATAAAGCATAGCCTACACACCACTTTCATCTCTGTTTAGGACAGGCTTGTCCAACCTTTTGACCTTCCTAGGTCACATTGGAAGAAAAGGAATAGACTTGGGCCACACATAAAATACACTAACAATAGGGAAAGCCGATAAGCAAAAAAAGGCCGGGCAGATCACAAGTTACTGCCATACATGTCAAGTCACTGATATACTGTAGTTAATGTACCTATCTAAGTAATAAAACTTCATTTTTTAAAAATACTTTTATTATAAAAGTAAAAGAGGGCAACATAAAAATATGGCCATATTTGACACTGATTATGTGGCTCGATGGATGTAGTAGCAATGAATTCTCAAAGTGGTCATCGGATATTTTGGTCCTAATTTTGTCCTTTGTGTATTTTATCCTAGAAAGTAGTTGCTCACAAATATAGGTGCTGCCAAAAACTGATGACATGAATATGGCGTGATTGTGAAGAGTGGGAGATTTTGCTTTGGGAAGATAAAACTCATAAAAGTCAATTTTTTCTTAAGCTGCATGTGTTTGCTAAGTATAAATGCATGTTTACAAAAACTCCTCCTCCAAAAATCAATATTTTAAGTAAGCTTAGGATTATGTGTTGGGTCGCATTCATAGCCGCCTTGGGCCACATGTGGCCCATGGGCTGCAGGTTGGAAACCCCTGATTTAGGATGTGACATATGACAAAGATATCCCTGTCAGATAGGAAAGTCTTTAAATATGAGTTTGTGTTTGTAACTCACGCTCCTCCCTATCAGTACCCAGTTTAGACACACCTTCTTTAAGACTGATTTCATATTTTTGCAACATAAAAATAAAGACTTACTTCCCCCTCACCCTATTGCACTATAGTCCATGGTACACAGCTACAATGCAGGCTTTGTTCCAAAGAGGAAAGAAACATCTCCATAGACTGCATAATCAACACATTAATTAAAAGCTCACTGCAGAGCAATGTGGATAAATGAGCTGACATTAACACCAGAGAACTACAAGATCACAGTCATGGAATGCTTAGGAACAGGTGCTGATAGCAACAGGGATTCAGTAAACAGTGGAAATCATTGTGACTTACATCTTTAGCTCTGTCAGCAGCATTCGCAGCCATAACAGATGTCTCATTGGAATCTTCAACAAGAGTTACAATTTTCTCATACACATTGGAGGCATCAAGAGCTTTTTGGACCAATCCATTTGTGTCAACGTTCTTCAAGTCACTGTTATTGGGAAAATTATAGTGAAGAGACTATGAATAAAATCTGTCTAAGATGATCAAGTCTGATCTATAATTAAAATTTTCTTTACAATTCCCCTATAAATGAAATATTTAGATCTAACTGCAGTGGTGTGTTTTTGTCAGTAGAGCCAATTCTGTTTTAAAACCGAATTCCAACCACAATATTTTTTTTAGTTTTTATTTTTTTTTCAGTTTGTGACCTCACTGGGGAGAATTTCACTTCATAAAAGATAATGGTGCTGGAAACAGGAGATTTAATTCTAATATAGGATGTCAACATAATTCAGTCCATTTTAGGAAAATTGAAGGGGTTCACTCGAAACAGAGATATAGAGCAGTGTTGGCTGGTGCTAAACTTTTTTGGTGAGGCAGCAACCAAACCCCCCAGGTACACGCTTAGCCCCTCTGCGGTCCCCCCCTGCACTAACCCTCCACGGCTCCCCCATGGCCCCTCCTTGGCTTCCTCGTGGCTTTCTCTGTGGCTTCCTCAGCTTCTTCGGCTTCTCCTCCTGGCCAACCCAATCTGCCTCCTATCCTGATTGGCTGGGAGTAGAAGCTGGAAGACAATAGTGAATATTGATTCACTAGTGTCACAAGTGGGTGGGTGTAGGGCCCAACCTTTTTTCAAGCCAATTAGAACCTCAGGCTCTAATCATGTGGCTTGTAAAAAAAAAAAAAAAAAAACTTATAGTAAGTTATGAGTCTGGCGCCCTGCATACCTCCCAGCTTGCAACCAGGGGGGCTGTGCCCCTAATGAACTAGCCCCTCCTGATATAGAGGTTGATTTACTAAAGGCAAATAAGCTGTTTACTTTGCTATGGAATTTTTCAATTTTTTAATGGAATTTCAATGGCTCCGGATGGCTCAGCAAAGCCAGTGAGACCAGGAAGTGAGGGGAGAGCTGCAGATGGGCTTAGCACTGGATTGAATGAATGCTCAGGTACGTAAAAGGGGATGCGAGGGGGTGCTACTGGGGGGAGGGTGATGCAAAAATATTTAGGCTTAACCACTTTGTGTCCATGCTATAGCCGAATGACGACTACAGCGCAGACCTACATTGCCAGGAGGCCATCATATAATGTCCTCCCACGCAAGACCTGCCTGTGCGGCACACCCTGTGATCACCGAGTCTATGATTAAAGATCAGAGTAAGGCCTATCCCGACCCTTTATCACGTGATCAGCTGTCAGCCATTGACAGCTGATCACATGATGTAAACAGAAGGTCGGTAATCCTTTTTTTTCCCCTCCCGCTGACAGCGCGAGGAGAAAAAAAGCCGATCACCGGCTTCTGTGAAAGGGACATCGGTCCCAAAGAGGAAGAGCCACAGCCACGTCATCTGTGCCCACCAGTACATATCAGTGCCCACCAGTGCACATCCGTAACAAGAGCCTCCAAAAAGGGATTTTAAAGGCATAATACCGGCCCAATGAATTTGTGTAAAATATATATTTATTTATTGGTAGGAATAAAAAGTATATATACAAATTGACCCTAGGCAGACAAGGCCTGTAGTACAGATAAAATATGGTAGGAGAATGCACAAGAACACACAATACATAACATTATGACATATTGACATGGGCTGGATGTGTGTGAGAGAGACCTCCTGGGGTGGAGAGGCTGCAGAGCATCCAACGCGTTTCAAGATTTTTGAAAAACGAAAATGACAGCTCTTCTTCAGGGATGATCTCAGCTAGGTGTAGGAGGAGTTTACATCTCACGGAGCAGAGAGGAATAGCCCCGCATCCTAATTCAGCATAAAACTAGATGGTAGAGAGATGTGGAGTACAAAAAATATATAGGGACCACTGATAAAAAGATCAAAAGGAATGATCCAAGAAAGACTGGCTGAGGTTGAAACACTGCGAGTATATATCCAAAATGCAGACTTAACAGTGAATGGATCCTGAAAATCGCACACCAGGAGTATCAGCTGAACTATAAGGATCCGGATTGATGTAATTCGTATATCGGTAGTGGACAGGGGAGCCAACCAAGGGCACATCCAAACCTCCAACACAGGGAATCTAACCCAAACGAGTCCCAGTCGCTTAGGGGACAGGGAGGAGGACCACTACACCGAACCCAGTGATGTAAGTACTACTGCAAGTGGCTGCAAACAGAACAGGCAGCACCAAGGCTGCAGTGTGGCGTCCCGTCAGTGTAATTGACCAGTGCATATCCATGCCACCTATCAATGCCCACCAGTGCCACCTATAAATGTCCACCAGTGGTGCCAATCAGTGCCTATCAGTGCCTCATCATCAGTGCCACCTAGCAGTGCTGCCTATTAGTGTCACCTATCATTACCTTTCAGTGCCCATCACTGCCACCCATCAGTGCCCATAGCTGCCACCCATCAGTGCATATCAGTGCCACCTATTAGTGCCCTTCAGTGCCACCAATCAATGACCTTCAGTGCCACCCATAAGTGCCACCTCTCAGTGCCTGCCAGTGCCACCTATCAGTGCAGCCTATCAGTGTCAATAAGTGCAGTCTGTCAGTGCCCATCAGTACAGCCTCATCAGCGTACATCAATGAAGGAGAAAAAATACCTGTTTGTAAAATTTTATAACAAAATATAAAATGGTTCTTTGTGAAAAAAATGATAAAAATTTAATTTGGGTACAGTGCTGCATGACCACGCAATTGTCATTCAAAGAGTGAGAGCGCTGAAAGATGAAAATTGGCCTGGGAAGGAGGGGGGTTTAAGTGCCCAGTAAGCAAGTGGTTAATAACCACTTTAACTCTTTTTCCCCTCAACTTCCTGGGTTCCTGGACATGCCTGGAGAAGATAAGGTCCTCAGCATTCCTCCCTTAGCAGCTTTGAGAGGTCATACTTGATGAGGTGGTGGCAGCTGGGCAAGTGATATACAGAAAGTTGAGAGACACTCCACTGTCAGATCCAGCTTAAGGGCACCCAGGCTGGAGCCTAAGGCCTGATTCACACCTATGCATTTTTAGTGCTTTTTGCATTTTGCAGATTGCACTACAGTCATTTTACATGGTTTCCTATGGAACACATTCTGTAGTGCAAATCTGCAAAATGCAAAAAGCACTAAAAATGCATAGGTGTGAATCAGACCTAATAGCACACAACTTCTCTGGAAGACCCAGTTACTGTGGGGAGCATCTTTATTCTCAGTCCTTGGAGCAATACCCAGCTACTGTGGGGAGCATCTTTATTCTCAGTCCTTGGAGCAAGACTCAGCTACTGTGGGGAGCATCTTTATTCTCAGTCCTTGGAGCAAGACCCAGCTACTCCGGGGAGCATCTTTATTCTCAGTCCTTGGAGCAAAACCCAGCTACTGTGGGGAGCATCTTTATTCTCAGTTCTTGGAGCAAGACCCAGCTACTGTGGGGAGCATCTTTATTCTCAGTCCTTGGAGCAAGACCCAGCTACTGTGGGGAGCATCTTTATTCTCAGTCCTTCAGAACGAGGTTCCTGACTCTTATTTCTACGAGGGGTGTCATCGACCCATAACGAGGTTCCTGTGGGGAGCATCTTTATTCTCAGTCCTTGGAGCAAGACCCAGCTACTGTGGGGAGCATCTTTATTCTCAGTCATTGGGCAAGACCCAGCTACTGTGGGGAGCATCTTTATTCTCAGTCATTGGGCAAGATCCAGCTACTGTGGGGTGCATCTTTATTCTCAGTCCTTAGAGCTCTCCAGCTGTCTACCTGTGTTTCCTGAGCCACCCTGGACTTCACTGATCAGGATGCTGCTTTACTGAAGAAGTTATTCTGAGCTAGACTTTCTGTTGTTATAGAGACTATTCTATGCAGCCACATTACCCTGATTAAACCACAGAGACATTGCTGTGAAGAGTCTATATACTCTATGTGCTCCCTTCATAATCAGTTTTGTATTATTTTGCAGTGTATGAATGCGTGTAGTCATCCTGAACCTGATTTGCATTATTGATTCCAGTGTTGCACCTGTTTTGTAAACTGCTAGTTACAGTTACTCTTTGACTGATCATTTGACTGACTACCTTTTTTTTAAAGTTCACATTAAAAGATGTGTTGACAGAAGAGTACTTTGAATAAGTACATCATACATCAGATCATGATTAATAGTGCTATTTTATGAGTCTTTAGGATGTAAGATTTTGAACAACAAAAAAAAGGAAATTTACAGGTTGATGAGCCAAATATAGGGATACGCTTACAGTGTTCCAGTTGCTAGAATATGGTACTGTGTAGGGCATTAGGTGGTTGTAAAGTCCTGTTTTTGAAAAAAAAAAAAAAAACAAACATGCTATACTTACCTCCTCTGTGCAGTTCTCTTTGCACAGAGCAGCCCGGATCCTCCTCTTCTCAGGTCCCTCTTTGCTGCTCCTGGCCCCTCCCTCCTATTGAGTATCTCCACAGCCGGAAGCTTCCTATGGGGGCACCTGAGCCGAGTCAGAGCTCCATGTATCCATTCAGACACAGAGCCCCGACCAGCTCAGCCCCCTCTTTCCCCTGATTGGCGGAATGACTTTGACAGCCGCGGGAGCCAATGGCGCCATTGCTTTGTCTCAGCCAATCAGGAGGAGTGTCCCAGACAGCTTAGACATTCGTGGACTTCGCTGGAGAGAGATGGGGCTCAGGTAAGTAATTATGGGGGTGTTGGGGGGGCTGCTACACACAAAAGGTTTTTTAACTCAATGCATAGAATCTGCCTTTACAACTCCTTTAACTACAATTGTTTTTATCTTTGTTTTTTTCTTTCTTTTTCTTCATTCTTTTTATCATTTTATTGTAATTATGTAATAATGTAAAAAAAAGTATAAAACAAAAACAGGGTGGTGGGTGTGGTTTTCTCCAGGAAAGTAATAAAAACTTTGTCAGATGTTCTTCTTCCCTATGCTACAAAAATGTTATTACTGTCTGTTCAAAATGCAAGAAACCTAGCCCACTCAGTACAGTACTGCCTTCCAGCCTATAAATAGTGGGTGCTGTAGTTACCAGGCAACAGACAGCACCATTGTTGCTGTGTGGAGAGATTTCTTTCATCTTTCAACAGAGATTGTTCACAATGCAGAGATTTCCCATTACTTCCTGTACTGACAAGTGAGGGAATTCTCTCTAATAGGGACACAGATGACAAAAAAAAGTAACATCAGCTCTAACCCTTTCCTTCTCTATGCCAAAATAAAAGTTTTTTTGCCCCCGGGAGCTGGGTTTTAAAAAACAGTATATCTAAAACATAAAATATGACTTTGCATTAATGAACTGTGGTTGCTATAATCCATCCATCTTGTGCAGCCTGCTATACTATATCCAGACTATTCTTGTAGGTTTGTATAATCAACATTAACTTAATGTATTGAAGATTCTAATGTTTTGTTGTCTTACCTTTTCAATCCATCAGCTTGCCTTTGAAGTACAAGTGCATGATCTACAGCCTGCCGAACTAGGTCTTCAGCATTGCCAGATAAATTAGCTATTCTCTCCTGCAGTTCATTGTTAGCTCCATCTATTTCAGCATGGTGACCAGACATGTTCTATGTTAAAAATTAAAGTCAATATAAATAATTATTATCAAAGTACTAATTTTACTATAATCTTAAAGGGCCAGTCCACACAAAACGTATATTTCAATTTTTGATAGATGCTGAAATTTTAAACCACCTGACAATTTAAAATATTTCTCAAGGACTCTGTTAGTTAGATCTCTAGGCTTACATTCTTTGGTCTACATAACTAATATGATTATATGAGGATTTCCACTCTCCCTGTTGTATTTTTTTTACTATGTAGCGCTACCCCAGTAGAAGCCGCTAATTAGGATGGGATGCTGCGACTTTTGCTAAAAAAAATCCTCAGCCCCTCTAACACACTAGGTTGAGTGTACAAACATATAATATCATAGGATATCACCGAAAGTAATACTTAGTACTCAGTAATAGTGTTACATCAAAGAAAACAGGCACCAAACCAAGCAGTAAATTCAAACATAATATATTGTTTCCCAATATGGTTGGTAACTTGGCAAGCATGAAATGGTTCAACAACTGTTATAACACAATTTGGCATACAAAGGGAATAGCAGTAAGGACTAGGCATACAATTACATTTAGTGTCCAGGTCAGAAGAAACAGTAGTCAGGCCACCTCAAGTGCAACAGTGAAAAGTAGTAAAGTTTAATCTACCGAGTACTGGAACTATACTGTCAGAGTGCATTTATGCGGGGCGATGCCAGTCCTAGATTGACTGGGTATGCACTGTCCAACAGAAAAGGAGGATAGTAGAGGGGGGAGCAGGGGAACAAAGGGGACTTGCAGGGTAATTTTTGCTCAAGGAGCAGTCCTTTGAGATGTTCTTCTGCCAGCTATCGTTAGGGCCCTTTAAGAGCATTTGTTCATTTAACGATAGCCCCAGTTAACATGCAAGCAGTATAAATACAGCATGGGTATGGAATAGTCTTGGCACAGGTGCAAGGTACTTGTGGTTTAGATGCAGTTAAAGGTTCGGTATAATGCAGTATAGGGTTGGTATACAGTATCTCACAATAGTGAGTACACCCCTCACATTTTTGTAAATACTTTATTATATTGTTTTATGTGGCAACATTGAAGAAATTACACTTTGCTACAATGTAAAGTAGTGAGTGTACAGCTTGTATAACAGTGTAAATGTGCTGTCCCCTCAAAATAACTCAACACACAGCCATTAATGTCTAAACCGTTTGCAACAAAAGTGAGTGCCCGCTGAACTCTGCAGCAGTATGGCCGCGGGTCCGGCAGACACAATGTCCGCCGGCTACCCGCGAATGCCTGGCAGAGAAGAAAAACGGGGAATCGCTGATGTAAACATGGCGGTTAGCCGCTCTGTCAGGCGGCATGTAAGAGACCTACTGATCCCTGTCATTGGGATCAGTTAGATCTCTTATGCCCCTGGCAGCCCAGCCTCCTCACAGTTAGAACACGCCTAGGGAACACAGTTAACCCCTTAACCCCTTTACTGCCAATGACATTTACACAGTAATCAGTGGATATTTAAATTTCTGATCGCTGTATAAATGTCATTGGTCCCAAAAAGTGTCAAAAATCTCTGACATGTCCGCTGCAATATTGCAGTCCCAATAAAAATCGCAGATCGCCGCCATTACTAGTAAAAAAAAAATTGTAAAAACGTCATAAATTAATTCTTATGGTTTGTAAACGTGGCAACTTTTGCGCAAAGCAATCAATAAACGCAGATCACAATTTTTTTACCACAAATATGAGGAGGACTATATATCGGCCAAAACTGATGAATACATTTGTTTTTTTATATATTTTTTTTTTGGATATGTATTATAGCAAAAAGTAAAAAATATTGTTTTTTTTTCAAAATTGTCGCTCTTTTTTTGTTAATAGCAGTGATCACAAGTGACACAGAGGGGATCAAATACCACCAAAAAGAAAGCTCTATTTGTGGGAAAAAAAGGGCGTCAATTTTATTTGGGTACAATGTCATATGACTGCGCAATTGTCAGTTAAAGCGACGCAGTGCCGAATCGCAAAAAGTGCTCTGGTCCTACAGTGGGAAATTCTTCCGGCCCTTAAAGCAGAGGTCTGCCTGCCGCTGCCACTGCCGCCCCTTTAAAAATGAAAAGTCAGCAGCTACACATAGAGTAGCTGCTGACTTTTTACTATAGGACACTTACCTGTCCTTGGGTCCAGCGATGTCAGCACTGCCTACCGATCTTCGGATCAGTGGACGAGTGCTGCTGCCACCATTGAGGGTAAGGGAACACGGACATGTAGCCATTCGGCTTAACGGCCGGGTCCCTACTGCGCATGAGCGAACCACCGCTGCTCTTTCCCATTGGCGGTGGTGGAGGAGGGAGCCCAGCTGCTGACGGCCGCGGCCGACGGCCCGAGTTCCCAGATGTGTGGAAAAGGACACCTGTCAAAGACAGGTGTGCTCTTCCCCCTCCCCCCCAAAAGATGCCAAATGTGACACCTGAGGGGGGGGGGGAACCGACCAGCGGAAGTTCCACTTTTGGACTGAAGGAGAATGGTGCAGCATATCATCAGTATCTCAGTAGAGGGAGAGAAGAATACAAGGCAATGTCTCCTACATAAACACCTGGTTACAACTACAGTATATTATGATGAATTAAACAGGAAGTGCTGGAATGCACAAAGGTGGTGGTCGTGAGAGGACACAAATCTCCCAGGTGGACAGGGGCAGAGTTGGGGTTTAACGCAGAGAGATCACACCGTATCAACACAAAGTATTCATGACATATAAAAAGTTTGTGTCTTCCTTTGTGTCTGTACGTTGCCTGTCAAAACTCTAATGATATTTAAAATATCACTTTTTGGATGGACTGACACTTTAGGTTGGTCATTGCTTGAACATTATATATTTTTACATGATTCCTTAAAATGTTCAGAAATCTTTTTCTCACTTCAGCATTCAAAAGCAAAATAAAGTATTTAATATACATGTAAAAGTGTTCAACTTAAAGTAATACTAAGGGATAAAAATTTTATTTTTTAAAAAATAACAAACATGCCATGCTAAACCTGCTCTGGTTTTATACAGTGCAGCCTTGATCCTCCTTTTCCTGGGTCCCCCGCTGATGATCCTGGTTCCTCTCCCCTGCTGAGTGCCCCCCTAGCAAACTGCTAGCTATGGGGGCACTTGTGCATGCTCACTCCCGAGCCCTGCTCTGTGTGTCCGTAAGGCATGGCTCAGCCCTGCTCCCTCCTCACTGGCTGTGATTGACAGCAGCGACAGCTGATGGCTCCAGCTGCTGTTTCTGAGCCTATGAGGAAAGAGAAAACTGGGAGAGAAGCTGCTCATGTGCACATAGCTGGATCAAGATCAGGCTCAGGTGAGTATTGTGGTGGCTGGGGGGAAGGTATGTTTACCTTCATGCATACAATGCTTGAAAGTAAAAAACCTTCAGCCTTCAGAAAGACTTTAATATAAATAATCATATTCATATGTATTACTTTACCTGGGGGAAGGGGGGGGGGGCAGCCATATTTGCTTACTACATTTGTTGGCTCTGCTTCTTGTTTGGTACTGCAGCAGAGTGGCTGTGCATAACTACTTTTCTCACTATGCAGGTCTAGCAGTCAAGTCCAACTAAAAGTAACTTGTGCCTCATGTACACTTCAAATATCCAATCATTTGTAGGGGATATTAAAAAATAGAACTTATTCATATGATTTGTTGTTTAAATTTATACACTGGTGCACTTCGCTTTAAACTTTCTCACCTCACACTTTTCATTCTCATTACTCCTGCTATGTGCAGCAAAAAACTATACATAAAAACGTGTCTCTATTAACGTTTTGTAAGCCATGTACATGGTTCTAATTCATTTTTCTCACTCTGTATTTACCAAATAAGATGTTACTTGGTATACTCCAGACCTGAACTTGCCACAGAAAAGGGTTTAATTAATATTTTACATATATTTATGTGTCGAGTGCAGCTCCAACAAATATGTTTATTCGAAGTTTATACTACCTTTGGTGCTAGCCGCCTCTTATCTTTTACTTTTTATTATTATTTTTATAGTTTAAGCACAGCACAGTTTTTGTCGTTTATTTTTATTAATATTTTACATATATTCCCATCTAGTGTCCAAATGTTCATAAATACTATACTAATAATATGCTTAAAACTTTACAGTGCCCCGAAAATGCAAACGCATGTATTTGTTTCATTTTCACATGTACCTTGATCACGTAATTAATATCTTCAATTATCACATGGGTATTATTTAATATAGTCCATCCTTCTTTCAAGGCATCATTGGTAGATGTTGCTGCTTCATTCACAGTTGCTATCCGTTCCTAGTGGGGAGTTTACATTTCATTAGGATGTTAAAATGTACAAGATTATTAGGATCAATGAGAAAAAGTGCAGAAACCCAAAAGTGCAGAAACCCAAAGCAACCAACTGGAAATACTTTTGCATAAGACTGCAAATCATTTTGTTTTTTTAAAAGTTTATTGATTGTTTGATATCTCTTTTAATCTGTATAACATTTTTATTTGACAACTAGAGATTGATTGGATTGTGAATTATTAGTAAAAAGCATGCTTGGCTTTCTAGTAAGCAGCTCTCCCCTTATGCATCTAGCCTTGGCAGACTATGTTAATCCCTTGTGTCTGTAAAGGATCTAATTTATTCAGGCCATGGTATAGCTAGCAGTAATTAGCCATATTTAACTTGACTTGTTCTGTAGTGCTAAGATGTATCAAAGCATATCCAATCCACTTCTACAGTTCCCTGAGTGTCAGGAAGATGCCTAGGCACCAAACAAAAGAAGAGGATCTTGGAATATGTAGTAATATGGAATTGCAAAGACTTTTCCGAAAGAAACAAAAGACCCTAATATTGGGAATAGTGAGCAATTGTCTTCTCTGTTCAAAAAATGCACCTCACTGTTCTTGAAAGAATTTCCCTATTTCTTTAGGCTACTTTCATACTGAGTGGCAGCCGCGGTCGCTGTAAAACCCCACTAGTTTTAGAGGAGTTTTACCAGCGATATGACTCCGCTCCCACAAGGGGTTAAAAGTGCCGGCGCTCAGCGCTAGCGAGGCGGTGTGCGGCCGCTTCGGAAGCGCTTGCCATTAATTTCAATGGCAGGGGCGGTAGAGGAGCGGTATATTACCGCTCCCCTCACCGCCTCAAAAATGCTGCTTGCAGGACTTTTTGTAACGTCCTGCAAGCGCACCGCTCCAGTGTGAAAGCACTCAGGGCTTTCACATTGGGGTGGATTGGGGGGGATTTTTGAGGCGCTTTACAGGTGCTATTTTTTAGCTAAATAGCGTCTGTAAAACGATTCGGTGTCAAAGTAGCCTTATTATTATTATTTCAGGTACTTATATAGCGCTGTCAATTTACGCAGCGCTTTACATATACTCAAGTAGCTTACAATCTAAGGTAATATCACTTATAGCACCACTCAAGGTGCTCTGGTAAATCCGGTGCACTCAGAAATATAAGGGTGCAGACTGTCTTATGCTTAATACAGAAAGCAGGGAAGTATAAGGTAATGAGAGACGCCGCACACCACTAGCTCAACAGGTAAAAAGAAACATTAACACCTAAGCCTTGAGCTCCTCCTGAGCCCTGTCGCTGATGCATTTCGCCCTGCCCATCTGGGCTTAGTCATAGAGATGAAGGAGTGGAGCAAGACAATTCTATTTATACATCATCAGCCGCTCGTAAGGCATAAGGTTAAATGTGCAAGCAACACATGGAAACGATACTGAAAAAAGTTTTTTAAAGGGATAGCTGCATCCTGATAATGATGGGACCAGATTAGGATGACAGATTTTTAAATATATTAAAACAAAAATTAGCCTTACAGCCTATTAGCTTAATGATTTCTCTATTTAACCCCTTCGCACCTAAGGTTAAAAGAAATCTTAATGCCTAAGCCCAATTTTGTAACTTTGACATGTGTTGGTAAAACCATACATATCACCACAACTACTTTGTGCATCCAGGTGAATTATTCCTTGTTTTCTTTCAGGACAAATTGGGCTTTCATTTGATGGTAAATAGTAATGGATATCTCCTGTTTTTTTATTATCTAAGGAAAACTGGCCCAAAATATTAATTTTTTTTTTTTTTTTATGAAGCTATATATTTCTTGCTACTACTATAACCTACCACCAAAGAACAACCCAAAATAAATTTTCCTGCTCCTAACAATCGCAGTGATCCCACATATGTGTATGTTAATTGTTGTTTGTACCCATAGTACAGCCCAGAAACACTCTGCAAGGACAGAGAAAGATGCAATGTATCTGTCTCATCCATTCACAGTGACAGAAAACATGGGGGATGACTTCAGAGAGACTGATCACTGTGATAGCCAATAAGAGACTATTGCAGCGATCAGGTGACCCGGAACCGGACGTTTCGGGTCCCGATCGTTAGAATGGGGCTCGAGGATTTTGGTAAGACCTCGGTCTCTCTGCTGGGAACACGCCGGCGGTGTGATCCTAGCACACAGGAAGATAAACAAATATGCGGGACCATGGAAAAAAGCCCAGCCGAGTGGGGCCGCATATTTAAGCAAAAATAAAACAGTTTTTTCTATGAAAATTTAAAAATATGTAAAAATATATTTTTTTCTTTGCCATCCTCTATAATGCCTCCTTGAATGGGATGACATTATATTATATTATACACACATTTGTTTTTATAGCTAAAAAATGTTTTTGATGCAGGGTGCTTCCCCTCCGTCTTTTACAGCCACTTTGTTTTGTTTCTTTAGCTTGCTAATAAAGCACAATATTTTTATTTTTTTATTTTGTACTTTACTCCTTTTTGGATTAGCTGTCTCAACTCCCATTCAACAAACCTCATGCAATCTTGCAGTCAATTATAATATAACATGTTCAGTGGATTATTACATTTTTTTTATATTTAAAAATCTGCCATCATAATCTGATCACATCATTGTCGGAAGGCTGCTATCTCTTTAAAAAACTTTTTTCAGCATCGTTTCCATGTGTTGCTTGCACAATTAATCTTATACCTTACGAGCGGCTGATGATGTATAAATAGAATTGTCTTGCTCCACTCCTTCATCTCTATAATTAAGCCCCGGTGGGCGGGGCGAAATGCATCAGAGACAGGGCTCAGGAGGAGCTCAAGCCTCAGGCCGTTAACATTTCTTTTTACCTGTTGAGCTAATGGTGTGTGACGTCTCTCATCCCCTCATACTTCCTTGCTTTTGAGAAGATAGTTGGTTCACAAAAGCCGTGAAAGGGAACAAAAAGGAACAACCATTATTCAACAACATCTGTCTTCCACATATTATATCAATTTCACATCTCCATCAAAGGGATTTGACAACAACCTACACCTTTAGCCATGCAACTTGAGGAATCAACACCTATGCAGGCTTCTCGACACCAGAAATGGAACTATTTAACTAGGACAGGGTGGCTACACAGCTTTCACACCCATCATCTTATTCTTGGACAAACAGCATCTACAAATCCCATGGTGATTGGATACAGGGGTAGGGAACCTGCGGCTCTCCAGCTGTTGTAGAACTACATTTCCCATCATGCTTCTGGGAGTAATTGTATCCATCAGCCTTGCAATGCCTCATGGGAAATGTAGTTCTACAACAGCTGGAGAGCCGCAGGTTCCCTTCCCCTGGATTAAGGTCTTTAAGAAGATGACATAAACACTGAGATATCTTCCTAACACTCATTGGAACAGAAGAAGTGGCTTGGCTAATATACGAAATGTCTTCAATGTTACAGAACATATCCGATTAAATATGACTGATCAGTACTAGTTGTCAATCCACTGGTTAAGATATTACCATAGCAGAGTGGAAGTATCCGACCTCATTCAGGTTTGCTTTCGTACAAGATAAATATATAAAACATATATAAAGAAGAGACGTAGTACATACATGAATTGCAGATCATATGTAATATGAATATGAATATCTACCCGATTAAAAGAAATGCATGTTTCTAATACTGAATAGAACAAACTCATAGGGAAAATATATTAAAAGATACAAAATCCTGAAAACAAAACTCTGGCATTTAGGGGGTTACCACATGCCACCTTTCTTTGCATTATGGTGTTAAATTGGCTTTTTGCATTTATTTCTAGCCATAGAACTTGTTAACTCAATATTAAAAAAATGTTGGCGTATTGAAAACACATAGTTGCAATATTAGAAACAGAAAATACAGAAATGAATACATGTTGTGATTTGTGAAGGAAATATGTAAAACACCTTGGAATAAAATTTATTTTTTAAAACCATTATGACTGCAGGTTTGTAATAAAAAAGTATGAAGCCTGCTCTAATGGAGAAAGAATATCTATTGACATTGCCCCTAGAGCAAGACTGCACCCATGGAGAGAAATCAGCCTGTTAATGAGAGACTGGCAGGTGTTGGAAGGAAAACCCCCTTTGAATGAGACTCCCATGACAAAGAAAGATTGCCCCACAAGAGTCAATGTAAGAGAGATCATGGGGTGAAACACAGAGTGAGTTTGCACTGAAAAAACGCCTTATAAAGAGAGAATGCTTTTTGGAGAGAGCTTGCTATATAAGATATTGCTCTGTTAAACAGACTTCACTGTTAGAGAATGGCCTGCTAGGGAGAGACTGCTATAAGGGGAACTTCCATGTGAAATACTGTCCTTTTAGAGACTGTCTTGTGAAATAGAGAAATACCCTATTAGAGACTGTCAGGTGAAAGACTGCACAATTAGAGTATCCATTATCAGAAACTATCCTTCTAGAAAGAGGCTTCCATTGTATGGAGAGATATGTACAATGTGGATTGGGATGCTAAGGAGAAACTTATGTTTCATGTTGTATGCTGCTCTACTCTTTGAAGAGCACATTTACGGTACATTTATTTATAGCTCTATTTAGTATTTTCATTGTTGAGAATACCATACCAAGATGTTTTGGCATGATATATGGCTTCCAAATATGTGCAAATGTGATATACCTGTATATCTGTTTATATTAAAATATTTATCTATGTTCCTTTTGCTGAGCGCTAGGTAATTTTGCAATGAGGATATGCTATGAATTGATCTAAAACAACATCTTGGTAATTATACGTTAATGAGCTGGTTGTTATATATTTTTTTCTTGCAGAGAGTGAAAAAGAGATATTGTTGATAAGGAGATTAGTTGATGTTATTACATTAAATAGAGTTGTGCAGGAAAACAGTTATCCTCTCTATCTCTTCTGTTGAATATTTTATTTTTTTATTTCAGGTACTTATATAGCACCGTCAATTTACACAGCAATGTACACATATACAATGTACATTCACATCAGTCCCTACCCTCAAGGAGCTTACAATCTAAGGTCCCTAACTCACATTCCTACATACACATACTAGGGACAATTTAGGCAGGATCCAATTAACCTACCAGTATGTCTTTTCAGTGTGGAAGGAAACCCACGCAGGCACAGGGAGAACATGCAAACTCCAGGCAGGTAGTGTCGTGGTTCGGATTCAAATCAGCAACCCTTTTGCTGCCAGGCGAAAGTGCTAAACACTACACCACTGTGCCTCCCAACATGGAATACTTCCCAGTGCAGCTCTACATCTAAGGTCTGGTGTAGGAGTGGACATTTCCTCACTATTTCATTAGTTGATGATGCCCAGCAGAAATGGGTTACTCATGTGGTTATAAGTCTAAGAAGGTACTCATTATCTGGTCTGAAAAAAGATTACAGGAAAGGGGTAGACAGAAAAGGAGAGGCACATATGAAGGCTCATTGGTGCGCACAAGGACTGTTCTTAGAACCTCACTTCTCTCACTTAGACTTAAATAATTAACTACATTGCAATTAACATTATGGCTAGACATTGTGGGGTTTTTTTACTTAAACTGGAGAGTGCAAAAATCTGATGCATCTGTGCATGGTAGCCAATTAGCTTCTAACTTCAGCTTGTTCAATTAAGCTTTGACAATAAAACCTGATAGCTGATGGTTTCCATGCAGAGCTGACATTCTCTAGTTTTAGTAAATCAAACCCTGTATATAGATCATATTTTTATTGCTTTATTCTTGTCTTTTGTAATGTCTTATAGTGAACAAAATCATCTTACATCTTGCATATGAAGCTTGCCGCTGTTTTCAGTGTTTTTATCAGTTGTTTGCATGGTGTTGTTGCGAGCTTCCTTTATGAACTCTTGCAGATCTGATAGCTTCTTATTGTATTCTGCGATGGGCTCCAGTACAATAGGAAACAGAGACAGGGTATTGTTATGTTTCTGCACCCAATCATCTTGGACCTCACTTAACACTGCAAAATTAGGATCACAAAGAAAAATGTAATACTTTACCAATTACATGAAAATGTAACAACATATAAGGTGATCTTAAAATATATCTATAGCCAAACCTTTTTTTATTTGTAAATTGAGTGGGAAAGGATTGCATCTCCTGTCAGGTTTTTTTGTTGCCGGTGTAGCGTAGTTTTTTGAAACCCCACAGGAATGGAAACCGGAAGTGACGTTCCGTCGCCGCCATCTTTCTATACCCGCACTTGTCCGCATTAAGGATACAGAAAGAAGGCGGAGAGTGGGCATCTTTTTACACCCAGCAGAGTTTTTCATTTTACAATTATTTTTAACAGTAAACAAGCTTACATACTAAAATACTGTATATAGAAATACATGACACCGTTTTGATGTTCAAGTTTAAAAGCAATGGCAAGCCTGCTGATCTGACAGCTTAGGAAATGTCACAGAACACCGCGACTTTTAAAATGTAACATCAAAACAGTGAGACAGATTTATAAATCCTCCATTTCAGTATGTTTATTGTTAAAAACAACTGTGAAATGAAAAACTCCGGTAGGTGTAAAAAGATGTCTGCTTGCCTCCTTCTTTCTGTATCCTTAGTGCGGACGTGTGCGAGTGTAGCAACATGGCGGTGACGTAACGTCACTTCTGGTTTCTATTTGTGCGGGGTTTCGAAAAACATCACTACACCGAAGATTGCATTAGAGTGATTCACTTCCTGTGCGGTAAAAGGTCTCCTGTCCTGGAGACCTTTTACCGGACAGGAAGTGAATCACTGTAATGCTATCTCCGGTGTAAATCTCTTACTGCAACACTGACAGAAGTAAAAATGTGTTTTTAAGCAGAACTTTACCCTTCACACAGATGGAAGTTCCCTACTCTCCTCCCTTCCTCTATATACAGAGCACACTTTTTTTTTGCTTTGTTTACCTTTTTTTTTCACCCCTGTGCTCGTCACTTGCCTGCTGTGCCTTCCGAGATATGCATATTACATATTCCAGGAGGCATAGCCCTTCATTGAGAAAGGAGGAGGGGGTAGGCCTAGTGCCACATTATCGTGAAGCCTGGCTGAAACAGGAAGAACCGGCGGGCTTCCCAATGTCATCATACATGAAGAGGTAGGACTGAATGGGAGTAAAATTCTGAGAGGATTCTGCAGGACAACGCTGGAACCACTGGGTGGGTGAGTAGCTGGGATGTTCAAAACCTGCAACAAGGTATGCAGGGGGGTGAAAAAAGAGGGATGGGGAGGGTGGAGATCTGCTTTAAGTGAGGGAATGCTATAGCCTCTTTCAGCTTTTTATTGTTGTCTGTTTTCCTGTTGCAGATTTTTCCTCCTTTCCTTTTCAGTAAAAGGTTGTCACCAGCACAGAAAGTAAGGTGAGCTATCTCCAACACTGTCCGGGACTACAGTAAAACCTAATAGGGGTTCTATACCTTTCCCATTCTATTCAACAAAAAAAATGTTTTGGGGATAGATACTCTTTGTGCATTATAATCATAATAAAAGAAAACTACGTGTAAACAGCCCATTTCAGCTTAATGAAGTTATACTGTATACAGATATTGCTAACACCCCCTGACTCATCAAAATATTAATTCCATTCCCAGTTACATTGTGTTCTGTAGCGTCACATGTAAAAGCCCAGAAAGAAAAGAGGAAATGAACTGCCTAGTCCTACCTTGGATAGGAAGAGGGAAGATAACTGATACAAAAAAAAATCACATGACCAGCAGGCCAAAAGTTCTTCTAAAACTTGGCCATGTTTACAGTCTGGAATTTTCTAAATGTCAAACAGGATCATCAGCATAGATTGGGTGGAGCCTGACTAACACAAATGGTGGTTTACACATATCAATTACTATAACGTAAAGAGCAGTCCATGTAGATTCCACTGTTTGAGGGGTTAGCTTGAATTAGAGCATGCACAAAGGCCTTCTTAGCCCACCAGCTCTGAGCTGTTAATTTCACAGATAGGCCTCTCCACATGCACACTGCCCTCAAACAGACACTTCTTGTTCTTAGACCAGGTGAAACCCTGGCCTGGAGTGGTAGGCACCAAGTCCACCCTCAACTTCCCTGGCCAGGCTCAAAACACAACAAACCATCTTTTTTTATAGTAGGAAATGGTTAAAACCCCAATCACAATTTTTACATCTGTGTCTTATTCAAGAGATTTGCCTTAATTTCCTGCCTTATAAATACAACATGAAGTGATGGAAATCTCTCTAAAGTATGGTGGGTCCCCGCTTCAACAGCTGTCACTGGAGCAAACATCTCCAATGGAAAATGTTATGTCTATTCCTGTTCTGGTGACAACTCAACAGTTTGGATTTGACTCATTTTTAGCCTTAGTAATTCTCCTTACAGGGGACACAGACATCAAATATAAATCTGACAGAATCACTAACCCGTCCACACTACATCCAAAACAAAAATGTTTTGCCTTAAGATACACTTCATCGAGTATCTCATAATACATTAAAAAAACATGGAAAAGTCATTGAAAATAACCAATGTTAATTGCAGGTTTTAATCAATGTTCACATCTATATGCGCCCAGTTAGGTAAAATGGTGGTCAATTTAGGAATGGGTTTTAATTTGCGGAGCGACAACTAAGCTTAAAGTGCATGTCCATCCAAACATTTTTTTCTTAAGTCATGTCATATTTTTACTGCTACCTAGGGCTCCAATAGACAGATGTAACCGCATTTTCTGTCCTGTCGACAAGGTTCTACCAAACAGGAAGTGAAGAAAACTATCCAACAGCAACATGGACAGAAATAAAAATTCTTCTCTTTGGTAGGGTAGAGGAAGGTAAGAAGCCCTGTAAGATTTTTATTTTTGTCTATGCCCATGTTGCAGATTTTCCCTCACTTCCTGTCTGGTGAAACTGTTGTCAGAGAGCAGAAAAAAACCCAACATGGGCTCTAATCCTTTTACACTCTTATTTGGCTTGACATACACTTTGCGTTTTTACTAGGTAGAAAACCCCCATTAGGATAATAAACAAATGCAAAGAATTTAAGCCAGCCATACATGGATCAAAATCAGCAGGGACCGTCGTATTGGAGCTGTGGTTGAACAGAAATTAATCTTCTGATTGGCTTCTATTCATTCAACCTGTTGGAAAATTTCCACACAATTGGCTATAGCCTGCAGCACTGATCAGTGTATTCTGACGACGGAGAAGTCTCCCCGCTGTCAGATTACACAGCAGCGAGGGTTCCCCCATTCTCCTTGAAAATGTAGATGGGGGAATCGGGTCAGTTTTTTCATTCAGTTCCCTGGTTGAAGGGAAAAAACAGACTCATCAATGGCTAGTCTTAGGAAGGTGCTAGCTGAATTCCAGACAGAGCTTGGCATTTGCCCTCATTGATAAGGAAAATAATCACACTGGTATTTTAATATGGTGTAAACAATGGTTCACCCTACACTACATAACATCCAAATAAAGAAAAGAGACATGCTCATTGTGGCACAACTAATTCATGTAATAAACCTAAAAAGCAACAGCAGGTATAATAAAGGTTAATCTGATGGTCATTTCAGCAGATTCCATGCGTTAACATGCTTCCTATTTTATGTGTCTACTTACAGTCTTCGGTATTTTCTGCTTCTTCTTGCACCAGCTTTTTCTGAATGTCAAAGGTAAGTACTGACAGCTCCTTTAGCATTTGCTCTGCATCCTTTAAGTTTTTAACACGATCTGTGGGGCTCACATCACCTTGCAGGGATTCGTAATGCTTTAGTTTAGCAAGTGTTTCTGTGGAAATAATGGGACTGCATTCAGATCATTTAATGTGTTGTGGGTATACAGGCACACAACCTGGCCTTCGTTGACTAGGGTTAACACCGCAATGCACTTCTGTTGATTTACACAGGTTCAGCCTAGTGTATCAGGCACAGCCATATGGGAACTGCAAAATGCAGCCTATACTGGTTGCAGTGCTCCAATACCCCACGTAAAGCATGTCTCAGAGGCAGTCTTGTTCTGCCCAACTTTCATGTATTTTTATGTCTTATATTGAATGGCATGAGGTTATCATTTTTTTCTGCAGTATGTTGACATCTAGTGGTAGTTTTGGGGCACTTCAACTTGTTTACTAATGTGCTTTGGTATCTTCCTCTGTCCTCCCCTCCTGTTTAGTGCTATTTTAGTTTAGTCCTAGCTTGACTCTCCCCACATCTTCCATGTTCCCTCAGTCCCCTAGTCATAGTTATTTGCAGAGACAGGACTCATGAAAGACATTATCTTCATACACTTTAAAAGACTGGAAAATAGCCTTTCTACTGCAATTAGCTGAATTCATATTGTGTTGGATTCAACGTCTGTGTTTTTTTGGAAGAGTTAAGCTGTCTGTGGATGGTACCAAGTCAGCAGGTGGCCATACTGTCTGGACAGACTGGGTTTAAGGATGTGTGTCAATGCATAAAGCAGCATTTGAAGGACAGAGACGTTTATTGATACTGATCCCCTGACTCCCTTGTACCTTCTACACCCCTCTCAGTTCGATCCTGATTTGATTTTATCGTGATTTGTCCTCCCCTCCTGTCTCCTTCTATGGTTTCGTGTAATCATTTGTTCAACTTCACGGGGTTTTGATGGTGA
>BLSH010286653.1:36807-67497 GCA_018402905.1 Glandirana rugosa | reverse complement strand
CAAATCTCCTCTCCAGCATGATCTCATAGCGCAACATTGCTTAAACATTTATTTTAAAAAATGAATAATAAATGCATCATGCTGGTGGTGACTGGGCGCCATCTTGCCAGTACAGATGCTGATACTATGAGAACTTATGCTGTTTTCTGACACGCTTATGTGTAATTTTATTCTGTGAGTACATTTATTATTCTTGGATACTTTCTTATTGGATTGTGAAACTTTATGCACATTTTAATTGGTGATTGGCTGATTGCACTAATGTACTTTGACATATCTATTTAAATATATTTCACAATATTGCTGTTTTAAAGGAGCGCTTCACTACATTATATATATATTTAGAAATAAATATAAAACTGAAATATCTAGTGTTCCAAGGATGCTTCCAATGTGGACCTTAGGACCTACATTCTATCTCTTGCATATTGCTTAATGATGCAAACTAAAAAACATTATGAAGAAAAATATGCTCCATACCATTAATCTCATCTTCTATGTCACTAACTTGTTCTGCAGTTAACTTTGCACGGCTCATCGTTTCCATAGTTTCCTTGTGTATCAGCTGGCCTTTCATCTCTGCAAGATCTCCCTGCAAATGGCCAGTGTCAGCATAAGTTCACAATGTCATAATCTGTAAGAGTACACAGTACATTCCATGCACAGCTGGATGCATATCCCCCCCCCCCCCATTATTTCACATTAATCCCACTGAAGCATAGATTTATATTCATAAATGTATTGCTACAAACATACACATGACATACACATTGTGTTACAACTTTTACATTAATATGTTTTCAATAACAAATAAATGAATCAATGAAAACATACTAAACGTAAAATAAAAATCATAAAGCAACTACAGATTTAAAAGAAACCATCATTGTACAGAAAATGAGTTATTTGACTTTTACATAAATACTGTACTACATATTTCTCTGTTTGCTGCCCATTTAGGTTAAAGTGTATGTACAACCACATTGGATAGGGTGTGTAATGGTGAAATCCTGGCCTGGAGTGTTTGGCACCAAGTTCACCCTCAGCTTTCCCGGCCAGGCTGAAAACACAACAAACCATCATTTTTTTAAAGTAGGGAATGGTTGAAACCCCTGTCGAGGGTCATGGTTAAAAAACCCACCAGTGTATTTTGTGCTCTCTGTGTACCATTAGAAAAAGGTATGTCCCAGAAACACAATAGTAATTAGAGGAAATGTCCTTAAGTTAGGGGAATTCTCATCTCAGACAGTGGTCCATTGAACAGTTGTCCCATTGGATGATTTCCTCTTACATCATATTCTGGGGACAACTCTAAAATGTTAGATTTTCCCCTCGCTTTCTCAGGGACAATTGTCAACAGGACAAAGATAGAGTCGAATCTTCCCAATGGGGACACAGACAGACAAAGAAAGCCCAATCAAAAATGGAATAAAGATTTTGCCTAGAGATGCACCTTAAAGGCTTAAAACAGTGCAGCTGGCAGTGTTCTTCTATAGGATTATAGAGGATTAATGGGGTGAGTAACCTGTCTGCTAGAAACAATTGGATAAGCATATAGTTGTTGAGGTACTCACTGGTCTTGAAGCAGGAGAATATGTTCAAACAAGTTTTTGTTATAGCTAATGGATGCATTCTATCCTTGCCAGACCATATCCATAAATGTTATGACTATCCCTTTTGCATACACTTTGCATAATTATGTTAACTTCTTTAAGTTGAGTAAGATGTTATTAACCAGTTATAGACATGAGCGTGCTACACAAACCTAGAGAAATTTCATCTGAATACTTTTGGCAGGTGTAATACATCCAGACCCTTTTCCTAACTTGCAGTTCTCCAGCTGCATAGGACATCCATGACTATTTTTATTTACACATGGGGATGTTTTTTTTCTGTTCTTGTGTAAACTGACCCACAGAACAATGTCTGCAGTGTCAAGAACAGTTACAATGAAGCAATATTATTATTACTTCACTGTAACTTCTCTGGTTCATTTATAGCAGATCAAAGGTATACCATTTGATTTGCATACAATGTCAGTAAAGGGAATCTTGCAAGTTAAAAAACATAAAGTAATTAAAAACTAACTGTTCCTATTTAACCTCTTTGTTAACCGTAATCAGTGCTAATTAATTCCTTTCTCCCCTTAGCTATTATATCACTTCTAATTTTTCACCATTAATAGTTGACTCATTTAAAAAAGTGTAAAATTGAGAAAAAGGCTTTATTCCATTTGTAAATGGCTATGCTTTGTAATAGTAACAACATGCTATTGTCATGCACTTATCAACAGGAACCCCTGTTTTAAAACTGGTAAAAGTATTTTTTTGGAGACCTTTTGCTTAAAGATTGCATAGGAAAAGAAAAACAGTTTCAAGACACTACCAGCAAGAGAATCCAGTGTCCTTAAAACAATACATAGACTCATTGCTGAAATGTACAAATTGCTCTGGCCCATAAGGGTTAAATATTTGTTTCTTCAAATAAAATGTTATTAATTAATGTTGCTATTAGAGGCCTAAGTTTATATATTTAATTGATGAAAAACATTCTGGTTAAATCTTTGAAAGATGGTAAAAAGATGTAGTAGATCAAGCATTTTGTGCAATTTTCTGTGAATATACTAATATAAAAACAGGGTAAGATGTCTATAATGTATGTACTAACCTTCTCAGCAATTTCATTGACTTCGGCTTGAATTAGTTCCACTTCTGTTTCAATGTCAGAAATCTGGAGATCTTCAACCAATGACTGATTATTTTTTTCTTTAAGATTTTCCTTTAAATTATACAATTGAGATGATAACATTTTGCAGTATGTACACGAAACAGAATGTTATTGCAATATATGTGGCACTTAAAGAGGTTGTAACCCCCCCCCACCCCAAAAAACAAAAAAAACAAACAAAACTGTAAGACAAAGGTATAATGAGCTAGTATGCATCGCAGCACACCACTGAAACAGCTGACATCTTCCTTGGTGTTTCTTCCAGGTTCGCAGGCTCCCGCACTGTGATTGGCTGGAGCTGTGATGATGCCACTTCCGCACACGCGTGCGTGAGCCGACGGTCACAGCACAGGGCCTTGAAGAAATGGCGCGGGTGGCCGTTTCTTCAGAGTGCATGCGCCAGTGATGTAATTGGCACAGTATACAGTAAATATCTCCTAAACGGTGCATGTTTAGGAGATATTTACAGTACTTATAGGTAAGCCTTATATTAGGTTTACCTATAGGTACTAACAAACAAGGGGAGTTTACTTCCTCTTTAATGCAGTCAATGATATAAATCCACTTGCATTTATAAATACATAGTAGCAATATTAGCAAGACTCCAAAGGCAGCCAAATGCACATGATACATTGAGATATGACTGGTACGCTTGTCCCTACACATAGTACACGCAAAAAAAGTTTCTACCATGTGGAATTTTAATGGTACCAAAAGAAGAAGAAGAAAATTATATCTCATTAGTCAAAGATGTAAGAGACACCAGCAAGCAATGTTTTATATGAGATTATATCAAATAACAGCTGACAACCTTGAGCCTCCAGGTTTAACTCCATTCTTGTGGGCCCCATTTCTTTTGCTCTGTATTGTTAAGTATTTTCTTTGGTGCACATTACTATGATGCACTGCCTATGTGTCTTATTGACACCTCCTATAAATATTAAAAGCAAAGAGAATGTTATGTCAATACAAACCCCCTATGACAGACTTTCACAACCTTTTTACCCCAGAGGAACCCTTGAAATAATGTACAGGTCTCGGGGAACGCATGTCAAAATGATCTCATCAGTGGTCAATGGGAAGAATGCTCCTTACATTGGTGGAAAATGGGAAGAATGCTCCTTACATTGGTGATTAGTGGGAAGAATGCCCCTTACATTGGTGGTTAATGAGAAGAATGCTCCTTACATTGGTGGGCAATGGGAAGAATGCTCCTTACATTGGTAGTTAGTAGGAAGAATTACATTTTTACAGTGGTGGTCAGAATGCCACAGACAGCTAAATGTTTATTGATGTCATACCAATGGTTCAGTCAAGTAGCATTGGCCCTGGAGCCATGGAGGCACAATAAGGTGGGAGGTCAATTAGCCACAGCTCAAGGAACCCCTAACAACCTCTGGAGGAACCCTAGGGTTCCACTGAAACCTGGTTGAGAATCCCTGCCTAAGATATAAGGTGACTCCAAAGATCTAAGTATTTATTTGTATATGGAGAAAAAGGCCACTTGATAAAATAATGCTGTAATGTATACTGTATAATGTTCTATCTCTTTGTATGTTTGACTTTAGAATGAGAGAGTGATCCTTGCTTTTTATTATCTTTTTGATACCATATGAAATAAAGTAAAGACACAAAATGCTTGTATACTGTGTATCTATGATGATAATGGTACCAAAAGAAGAAGAAGAAGATGATATCTCATTAGTCATAGATGTAAAAGCCACCAGCAAGCAACGTTTTATATGAGATTATATCAAATAACAACAGCTGACAACCCGGAGCCTCCAGGTTTAACTCCATTCTTGTGGGTCCCATTTCTTTTGCTCTGTATGGTTAACATTTTTATTTGGTGCACATTACTATGGTGCACTGCCTATGTGTTTTATTGACACCTCCTATTAATATTAAAAGCGAAGAGAATGTTATGTCAATACAAACCCCCTAAGGCAGCCTTTCTCAACATTTTTACCCCAGAGGAACTCATTTCAAAATGATCTCATCAGGGGTCAGTGGGAAGAATGCTCCTTACATTGGTGGTAAATGGGAAGAATGCTCCTTACATTGGTGATTAGTGTGAAGAATGCCCCTTACATTGGTGGTCAATGGGAAGAATTCTCCTTACATTGGTGGGCAATGGGAAGAATACCCATTACATTGGTATTCAGTAGGAAGAATTAAATTCTTACAGTGGTGGCCAGAATGCCACAGACAGCTAAATGTTCACTGGTGTCATACCACTGGTTCAGTCAAGTAGCATTGGCCCTGGAGCCATGGAGGCACCATAAGACCATAAGGTGGGAGGTCAATTAGCCACAGCTCAAGGACCCCCTAACAACCTCTGGAGGAACGCTGGTTGAGAATCCCCGCCTAAGATATAAGGTGACTCCAAAGATCTACTCAAGTATTTATTTGTATGGAGGGGGCAACTTAATAAAATAGTGCTGTAATGTATATAATGTTCTATCTCTTTGTATGCTCGACTTTAGAATGAGATAATAATCCTTGCATTTTACTATCTTTTTGATACCATATGAAATAAAGTAAATACACAAAATGCTTGTATACTGTATATCTATGATTGGTGAGATACAATATCAGTATGACATTTGTCATGCCTTTTTGGGATTAATATGGGCCAATTCTTTTCACACAATGTTTTTGTAGAAACTCTCTCCCTCAATGCATTGCTATGAGAAATTACATTAGTAATCTTATTACAGAAACAACAATCAATGCCAAACTGTAAACCAGTAAAGTAAAAGTTATCTGCATCAATACCGTGAATAGAATGACTGATGAGTTAATGTCACTGAGGAGTCTGTTAACTGCCACTCCAGTGGATATATTCCTTATTGTTGACCTGGTTTCATTTATTAATAAATCACTGATTCTGAGGTCATCAATTAGGTCCCAGATACATTTATCACAATCTAGTGAAACAATAACAATTTGTTAGTTTCAGAATATGTGCAGGACAATATGATTATGTATAGCATAAAGGAAGTTTTTTTTTATAACAATGTAATGTATTAAGTAAATCAAGGCACACTGGTACATGTTATTCTATAGCAACACATTTAAAAGATGCAGATATTTAGGTAGAAACATGTGACAGTGTTATCATTTGACAAAATGACAAAGCCTCAAAGGTTATTCTACTTTATAAAAAAATGAGTACATTATTAGTTAATTGTTTCCAGGCATTGATAGCAAGGGCTAACATAACAGGGCAACAACATTTTTTATTGGAATCTAAATTCATATCACTAAAAATACAAAAAAACACATCACTTTGGGTAACAGATGTTGGGAATTAGAAATGTATGAGAAATTAATTCAGTAACAAATAACCAAAAAGATCCACCTTTAGAGCATCCTCAGACCACATGTAGGATGTTTCCATCCAAGCCTGAAATTTATGCCAAAAGGGGACACATGATTTGGCCATTTTTAACAGATAGGTAAGAGTGAAATACACTCTATAAAAATACAGAGTTTTATCCCACAGATATAATTGTGCAAAAGTAAGAGGACATACAATTCCCTTAAGTCCTGCTCACTTAAGTCCGGAATATCTGCATTCCATTGTCCCATATGTGCAAAAGCCTAGTGGTTTACTCTGTAGTAGGGTGCCATTAGTTCTGTTGATCAATTGCAGTTGGGCTGGAGTAAAACAGTCTCCAATGCAACTGAACAAAAAGCTATGGGGTTGATTTATTAAAACTGGAGGGTGCAAAATGTGGTGCAGCTGTGCATGGTAGCCTGTCTGACTTCAGCTTATTCAATTAAGCTTTGACAAAAAACCTGGAGACTGATTGATTTCTATACAGAGCTGCACCAGATTTTGTACTCTCAAATTTTAGTAAATCAATCCCTATGTCACATTGGCCAATCCCTGCCTCATCAGTGTGTCTGAGTTGGCTTTCTCTAGGAAAATATTTTTTTCCAATTTTACATTCTTAAGCTATTTAATTGCTATATTTAATGCAGCATCTATACTTAAACGTTTGATATTTGCACTTTTTTTGTCCTTTGTTGTAATATCCTTTAGAATTGTTTGGAGGCCAAATACACAACTGGGTTGTTTTACTACAGGCTAATGTTATATTTTACCATAGCACAGATCACAAATAAGTATGGGCTATGTTACTAGTGGTTGGCAGAGCCTATAGAGCATTTGTCTTTCACCAAAAACTTCAGCAAGCATGTAGAGATTTTGCTGGTCACAATTGCAGATACAAAGGTATCTCTTTGCAAAAGACAGCAGAAAGAGAGATAACAGATAAGATGCTATAGTAATGGACAGAAGGAGATGAAATGTCACAACTGGTCCCAATAACAATGTACTAAATAGGGACCAAGTAGGCAGCCTGGGAGCATGATACTTCCACCTAAGGAGCAGTGCCCTGAAACATCTGTAATTGTGTCTGGATACCCTGATGGGAGTAACCTGGTTATATGCCCTGATCAAGTTGTCACTTTTTAAGTCATTTTAATTTCTATTCTATTTATTAAGAGGTGTTTTGCCTGCACTATCCAATGCACTTTGTTCATTTTATTTTTTACTGAAAAGACCAGGAGAAACCTTTTTTACCCAGGGACCATCCTCATGCACTGATAATAATTTATGTTTGCTACATTTGCTATGTTTGCTTGTGTCAGAAGCACACAAAAGCATACTTAAAGCTACTATTCATTTAAATTCTATGTTGGCTCGAAATTGTTTGGATGTGTCTATTTATTATCAATCAAATTCTGGAAAAAAAGTTCTATTCTAAGTGAATATTATCAGAAAAGCAGCCCACCTACTGTATGATATATATATATATATATATATATATATATATATATATATATATATATATATATATCATACACAGTTATGTATAACAAATACAGTAATGTATTTGAAATATAAGAGAGAATAATGTTACCTTATTCAGTAGTGTGAAGCCTTGTTGTTTTTTTTTCCCTTTTTTAAAATATTTTTATTGCAATTTCAAGAAACAGAGAATCCCCCACGTGTGAAGTCTTGTTTTTACATATACGTCTTCCTCATCTTTTTGCTAATCCTCACTGCTACACAGTGCCCCTAGCCCTCCCAGCATAGCTTATACAGAATAGTAAAGCAAAGCATAGCACACCATTTTTCTGAATGTCTTCACATTGCAGCCACATTTGAGAGAGTGCTAAAACAGTGAGTGATGGCAGGACTGGGATCGTAAATTCTGGAACTCATGTTTGTGCATATTAGTTTACATTTTTACTTTCCAGGTCGCATGATACTTTTTTCCACTACTAGTAGTCTATAATGCTATCTAGAAGGTAATACATATACATATTTAAATATATATATATGTTAGATAAAACAGTAATTAATTGCAAAACGTGGAACCATTGTTCAGTGGCTTCAGCTCTACATTGCATCTGTATTAAATCAGTTTAAAAAGCTGCAGGCTCTCTGATTTGCTGTCATAAATCATAGGTACTATTTCACAGGTTTATATTCTTCCTGTGGTCTTTCCCGTTTTATATTTCCAAACCCTACTGCATCATAAATCAAGGTATAAATAAGGATAACAGCTGATATTGAGTAATGCATTATTCTCTAGGTGACCTGTGACTGTATTTTCTTCCATATACATTTAATGACAGCCTTTGAAGATACAAGAGAAGAACCCAACTTTCCTTTATCTTTACTTTACAACTTACCAAATGAACAGTCTGATCCACTTGGGGAATCAGGATCTTCTAGTAGACATTCTCCTGTTTTATTGTTACATGGTCCACCACCACAGTTGCATTCTACAAGACACGCAAAAGGGTAATAATTATAGACAAAATTAGTAAATTACTCTTGGACAGGAAAGACATACACATGTTTAAGATTAAGCATAATGTCAAACATCTGCACATTCTAAAAACTTTGCTCATCACAATGTAAGGTCTTATCTAAATTGCTATTCTACCAGGATAAATAGCAGCAAACATTCATTAGGTATACCAGTATTTTGCTATTCCTGGATTTGTTTTTTAATCAAAGTGAAGAAAAGATTATACATGATAGGCATGGCATTAAAACCCCAATAACATTTTTACGTATTCACTACAGTTATAGTGAACTGATAAGGGGTACTCCTAACCTGTTTACCTTCCCTGGGGAAGAGGGAAGTAATACACTTGTCTCCATCTGAAAAATGTAAGTTGCACATAACCCCTCTGATTTCCACTCCACCTCCTTATAGCGGTACCCAAAAGCAAACATTTATTATATTGCGGCTTACCAATTCTTAGATGTGATGTCTCCATCGGTTTTATTTTTTTTGGGCTTTCTTTCCTTTATTTTCACCTGGTGAACTGGCCAGTAAGTCTGTTGTTTTTAACAGAACAAGCCATTCTGCAGATGTAGCAGATACCACTGACTGGAGTGCGTACAGTAAGCAAATTTTATTTATTTATGTAAAGCCTTTATCCCAAAAAGGAAAAAAAAAACTGTTGTTGTAACTGCTTTTAAAGCATTAGCTGGGGTATGGCTTCATTTTGTTAGTGTATCTTAATCTGCTAATACATCTAACATTCTTCTCTCCCCAGATTAACAATGATGCTGTCCAAAAGTGCCCCTGTGTACTCCTTCATCAAGAGAGGAGGCACTCTAATACAGGAATATGTAATTGGCCAGATTACCAGGTGAAAAAAGAGGGGAAAAGGGCTAAAAAAAAGAAAACGAATGCAGCCACAGCATCTAATGATTGGTAAGCTGTAATATACTATATTTTCGGTTTTGGGCTTAATACCACTTTAAATGAGAATTTTTTTGGAGGGCAGGTAAGTTAAGGCTGGCCTGTGTACATAGGGTTTTGCTTACTTCAGAACTGCTTTTTTTTCTGATGCACCTTAGAATAAGTTAAAATACTGGTGAGAATGAGGTCAACAGCAGGCCTATAGCACCTGTCAATGAACTCTGCATTTGAAATAGTTTTAGATCTTGTGAGATTATTCAAACTAAATGCACTTGAAATTATGTTGTATTTGTCCTATGATACAAGTAATTAGCCAGGTGTGGAATAGCCAATCTCTCAACACAAGGCTGGCATTTTAAGATGAGGCCCAATTTTTTAGGCCATGTCTTGAAACACTTTTCTGAATATTTGGAGAATATTGCTAGCGTTTATATTAATTTGAGTTCTTTGTGATCCACTCTATTCAGAGTGAAAGGAATACCACACAGGGTCAATGGGAGAGTACTTCCTGAAGTAACCTTCTCTCTCTACTTTATGAATCACCAATCTCACTCTTCCAAGACAAGTATACATCTAATTTGTGACAGTGAGAAATGTATTTCTACTGTCATTCCTGTGTGCTTCCTGTGAACATCTCAAAGTTTAATTTTTAGTCTTGACTGGAGTTTACCTTACTTTATACTCCAATTCTACTATTTTATTAAAAATAAATATACCATTTATAGGAACAGTAATTATTGTTCAGCTGCCCATCACTTGGGAAGACCAAATATGTCATAACTACCCATATAATTTTATATTAATATATTTTTATTTAAAACTACCTGTAGAATATATAACTCTTAGTACTCTGGTGCAGAAAAATCCCTTCATCCAATGAGGACTAGTGAAAATCAACCCCTTTCGATGCAATGTGCATGGGTGGTGTTAATGATAACTCCTTTGTTGCATGGTGGCCACATTTTATCAACAGACTAGAGATCATTTGTCAACCATTCAAGCAATGTCTCACAATTTTATTTGCTGATTTTAGTGCACAAAAGGCAGAAACGTGGAATGATCTGATAACCAAAATGAAGATTTTTGCTTTTATACACCTTTTCAGTTTATTTGTTTAAATGTCATAAAATATTTTCAGTTCATCTAACGTAGTTACCTGAAATCTGTCTACAACAAGTTCCCACACATCAGCTAAAATTTAAAATGAGGCTTACAGTGTAAGTGTCTGATATTTAATGAGATGAAGGAGGAGGTATTTATCTGAGTTAATATGGGAATGTTAGCTTAGAATGGCCATCAGCAGTGAGGTGATGCTCATATGTGATTCTAAAACCAGGAAGGAGACCAAAGTGATGCATGTATTCTGCAAAACTGTTGACTCTGGACACTGTTGTCACATTACTGCCCAATTGGGGAGGGTCCATCACAGCCATGGTTGCATTACTATGGAAATCGTTTACTAGTTTAAAACAGGTCATTTAGCTGGTTATCTGAAGTTGTCATAAAAAGGGCAGTAAACCTGGATTATATTATATTGTGTCTCCTTTCATTTCCCTCACAGCTTTAACAAATATATAGTGAGCTCCTGAAACCTGTTTATCTACAGTTTTGGCTGGCTTTGAGCAATAACCCTCATTGACATGCTTAGCTTCTGTTGGCACTTACTCTGACAACCAGATGGCCCATAATTCCAGTATCCAGACTTGCATCTCTCACATTTCAGACCTCCTGATCCAGGTCTACATCTGCACTGTTGACTTACGGGATCACAGTTGTTGTCTATAGAAGCAGCATTGCACTTACACTTCTGACAGCCTAAGCAACTGTCAAAGCCGTAGTATCCAATCTAGAGATATATAAGCAGAGAATGATGGTCTGTTCCATATTAGATTTTACTACGTGTCAGAGTACAAAACCACATGTATAAAATATGTATCAAAATTATTATAGAATGCAATAAGAATCAAGGAAAGACATCGGAATCTATTTATTACTATTGCCCCTAAGCAATGCAATGGAAAAGAAAAACATTTAGTATTCTTTATATTACTACAGACGCATATTTTTAATTAATTGTCCCATTTGGGTTACAAAGTTATCTAATAACGGGAAGGGGAATAGGAATTTTGTACTCACTGTAAAATTCCATTTGCCCATTGAGTCCATTGAGGCACACAGGAAGAGATCTACCTTTAGGTTATACTGCCACCTACAGGAGAATTGGCACAACAAAAAAGTAGGCCAGCCCAGAATAACCTCTCCTACATTTTGTAGCAATGCAGTACAGAGAGCATGATAAAAAAACATAGGGGCAGAACCTACGTTCCTCAAGTAACTTCAAGAAAAGGATTTTCCAGTAAGTACCAAAATCCTTTTTTCTTTCTTCTCTATTGAGGGTCACATATGTTTTTCACTCTTGGTAAAAAGCCCAATGTGAGCAGTAGACAAACTGCTCACAGAGAAGTGGATCTGTACAGAGTGACTAAAGAATGATGTCCCGGTTGAGGAGAGGATCAAAGGAGAGGTCAGAAGTAAGTCCTGGGTCTAACCCACCTGATCCCATTACAGGCCGAAAAGGCATGAGGTTTCATGAATGGAAAGGGAATAAGAGCAAACACTTATCTCACAGAGGAAATGACCATCAGGGAAGAACCACTTGAAGGTGAATTAGAGTAAAATAATTACTACAAGGAGTCCAAACAGTGGTTCCTGAAAATGCAGTAGGAACCAAAGTCTGATCACACAAGTCACAAGGCACAAATGGATAAGGTACAAATGAAGTCCCCATACAAGGACATAGCAAGGGTGGAGGGTTGCCATCCTTAACCAAAAATGGCAAGATAGAACCAAGACTTGAGTTCTACCCATATACTCCTCTCCTGTAAGAAAGGGAAGACACCCCTGGGGTAAAGATCCACGATAAACCTTGCTGGAACATCCTTATTATGCCTAATCTCAGGCATTCCAATTCTTTTGAAATAACTACTGGATTGCTGAGTCCTTCTGCCATCCCTCAGTGTTGACATGCCCCGATCTGAAACCGATGCTCACTAACACACCAGTAACAATGCAAAGTGTTTTATTAGAGCCACAAAAGGCCATGCAAAGGGAAATTTAGCATAGGCAGTTACAGCAACAACAGGTTCTACATGAGAGGGTCTTGTTCCCTGTTATCACCTGTAAGTGGTCTTTCCAAACTCACTGGGTGGATAAGTCAGAATGACTTGGCTGACAACAATGTAATAAAACATAGTAAATAAATAAAAGAGAACACCAGCAGGTGTAATAAAAGGTACTACCTATCTTCTGTTCTTAGGCCCTATCTGTACCACTGGCCAGTGGAAGAATAAATATACAGTCTGACAGTGGTGGGACCCGTAAACTTACACTACTTTCAGAGTGAGAGTATTTGCAATCCACAAGGAAACACTCCCAAAGCTTCCTGGGCAGATTCTCAAGTTCAAGTTCAGCAACATCAATCAGTTTACCACAAAGGCCTCTCACCCATTATGTTATGTAGGTGTCCTTGGGTCAGCAGTCTATTCCTCAGTGGCCAGACAAGAGGTCACACCATGCTTTGGGGCTCCCCTCTCATGCCTGACCATGCTTGCAGTTTAGGTCACTCTGATTGAATACGCTGAAGTCATATTTAAAGCGACCAGGTTGAGACTAACCACCTTAATACCAGCATGCAAAAAAATAAGTTGATAATTTTGGGGGCATTTGTACTGTCCTAACATTTTTATTTGATGTGTTTTAAAAAGAAAGAGAAACAGTTTTTTAAAAAAATATTTTTGGTCTTTTTTCCTTATATGGTAAAAATAAAAAAAATGGTTAATAAATACCACAATAGAAAATTCTGTCATTCTCAAAAAATGATGTAACATTAATCTGGATACAGTGTTACGGAGTAATTTTCAGTCAAACTATCACAGCAAAAATTACAAAATGGCCCGAGAAAAGAAGAAGGTATAACATGATGACATTGAGTGGTTAAACCATTCATATAACTTGTATGCAAGTTCTTAGTTTGGCACAGATACAGTGGACAATGTTGAATATTATAGCTTTTCTAGCTAAAAGAGAGTACGACTCCAAAACAATACACTACTGCTGTCACAGACAAAAATAACCTTAAGGTAAACCTATAGTGAAAAAAGCATCAAGCTAAGATTACTGTTTGATAGTAGGTACCACAATTGCACTTGGTTCTTGACAAAGGTTTGCTTAGGCACTGAGCGCTGTATTGTGGGATAGGGGAGGGGAGCTGGTTAGTACATACACGTTACATGCATTATTGTACTTCTCTAACAATTTGTATTCTGGTTTGAAATGTCACTGATAAAAGTATAAACTGGTTAGGAGCAAAATATATACTGTAGTATTAAGAAAAGTAGCATTATAAATAAAAGTAAATTAAAGTCCCAACAATCTAATAATTAGACGTCTCCAGATAACTATAGAACCTAATACTCACTTGACAGCGGTCACAAGTTACTCCAGTGACACCTGGTTTGCAGTGGCATTTTCCTGTGATATCACTGCAGGAATCTGTACCACACTTTGAACAGCGACAATCTGAAACAGTAATGACATGTGTGAATGTATTTTTGTGCAGTCATAGCGATCAGCAATTAAATGAAAATAAAATGTCTAAAGCTGGCCATAAATAACTTGAATTTCAACCGATTTCTGCTAAATCAGCCAAAATTTGACCTGTGTGTGGCCTTGCAAGCGCCACCTCACTCAATTAAAGATGATTTAGAAATTGACTGAGCCAGGTGGAAAATCCTATCAGATGCAGTCACTGTTTGGCTATACAATAGCTGGCAGTGGAGATTTCTCTATCCATGCTGTTTAGCGTGGAGGGGGGAATCAGTTGATTTTTTCCCGTTCAGTCTGCAGGCTGAACAGGAGGAAATAAGGCATGTATGGCTATCCTAAGGCAGTGATGCTAAACACCTCTTGGTGTGGTCCAACTGACATTCCATGCATCTTAGGGTGTATGCGTTAGAATGGCCATGGTCTAACAGAATATTCATTTTAGTAATCTAGGCCTTTCAGTTCATCAGTTTAATTACTGACCTGCCTAAGTTATACAGGTACCATGGCTAATTTGATTCAGTCATTGCCTTCCCTGCATTTAATCAGCTACTAAACATGTGTAACTCAGCTGTGCCAGTAGTGATATAGACTAATTATTATCTTGTTTTGGGGTATTCCTCAAATCTTAAAGAACCCCCTAACCAATATCTTTGTCTAAATTGGCTACATAATATAAAACAAGGCAATTTCAGAAGCAAAGACTCTTTCTGTAGAAACACCTTACTGAATATGGATGCCCCATTTTATAACAGGTACAAAACATTCCAGTTATTTTAACCTTAAGACCTTTATGATTATACTTAGCTGATATTAAAGCAAACCCTTAACACCTACTTAGGGATTCTGGGGATTATAATGTGAAAGGCATAGAGATGTGTTATTGAGATGTTTAGATGTACAGCAAATATGTATTTAAAAGAAAAGTATTGGTTTCTTTTTTAAAAAATCATACTTACATAGGTGGATGCAGCATAGATGCAATTCTGCATCTGTATCCTGTCTCTAAGGGTGAGAACTGAGTGATCAAATGCCACTGATCGCTTAGTTCTCAGTGCTCCGTGAGCAGAGAGCTGATGACTGTAGTCACCGGCTCTCTGCTCTACCCCCCCACTCACTGGAACACTGGAATGCTGGGCTGTGGAGGGGGTGAGAGTGGCTGGCTCAGCCTCTCAGCGGCTCGCTGAGAGGCTGAGCCAGCCGGTGCAGGCTCCTGGGTGGATGCCAACCATATGGTCGCTGTTTTTCCCCAGTCAGGACCAGCGCTGTGATTTCAGCCAACAGCGGATTTCAGCCTGCTGTCAGCTGAAAACGGGTCACAGGAGTGCAGAACGAACTGCACTCCTGTGATCTATAGGAGAAGTACAGCCAACTCACCTGGTTGCAGTACAATAATGTAGCAAGTAAAGTCAGAACTACTTATCTTCGTACTTGTTAATGACTCCAAAGTATGGAAACCACTGGATGAACCTGACATTCAGGCAACTAGTATCCTCAGAATAAGGTCAGTTATGTCTGCCTAAATATTACCTTAAATGCAAGATGCATGTTATTTATTTTAATTGAACACTTCAAATAAAGATTATTGAGCAGACCTCCATAGACAGTAAGGAAAGTTTGGGAACCATTAATCAGTGCATAATAGTTCCTGGAACTTATGAATATGATGCAAATGTAAAAACTATAAAACAATCAACTAACTGTTCTTTGCCTCTTATGCCCCTTTCACACTTTTGGGTCCTCCTATCAGTTTTTCAGGCGAACCCGAATGGACCCTCCTCTATGGAGTGGCGGGTGTCAACGGACATGTGTTGACATCCGATCCAATCCTGTCCCCTAAAAATAGACATATGGGGATCCGTTCATCATCTGTCTGGCGTATCAAATCGGATGGCAGTTGGGTGTAAAGGGACAGGTGGTCCGTTTGCAGCCAGCTGCCCATAGAGGAAAGCGGGCTGTGTCTATGCCCACTCTGCATCATCGGAGCTGACACGGACCAGCCACCCGCCTGCTCAGCGGGGATCATTGGACAGATTCCCTGCTGAGTAGGTGGACTCCAATAGAGCCTGCCTGTGTGGATGGGGCCTAAGTTGACATTTATGGTTTACCTAGTTCGGCAGAATTCTTTTTTAATACCTTTTTTTTTCAATAAGTAGTATGAACCACATACTATTATGTGTACTTGCCTGATTTTCAATAACTCACATAACCGCATAAAGATGTAACACGTATTAATGATTACACATTACTGATTTATATTTAACTTTTTATTTTATTACATTTTTCATTTGCTTTCTGTCATATTGCTTCCAATAACATTTCAAGTTAATGTTAACGGTTTCATGAGGTTTCCTAAAAAAATCCAAATGGCAGGTCGCTGCCATAGAAGAGGTGGTATACTTGTTTTCCTGATGACCCATGTTTCCTAACTTCCTTCTATTCCAGCTCTACAGTCTCATCAGATTCTGTGGCATTCCACACTTCCAAGAATGTTGGATGGCTTTGAAAGCAACAGCGCAATGTGTTTTTTCCCTTTGATCCCCACACCCCTAAAGTACTCAGGAGTGATTGCTGAAATGAAGAGTCTGATGGGTCTGCAGAGCTGGAACACAACAAAATCAGGAGACACAGGCTATTGGATAGGTGAGTATAACACCTCTTCTATTGTAGGAACCTGACATTTGGCTTTTTTAGGGAATTTACAGGGGTTCTTTAATGACCATAGCACTGGCATATAAATATACAACTAAGCAGTTTAAGGAAATAAGTATCTAAGCTTTACCTGTGCAGTTTTTAGCCACTCTAGCATCCCCATAATACCCGGGTGCACAGCGCTCACAGTGAAATCCTGTGGTGTTGCCCATACAACTGTTGCATTGCCCTGTGACTTCATTACAGTCTTCAAAAATCAGGTTGGGATCTGAATTTCCACTGCAATCACATTTTCGGCATGTGCCACCTATTAGCAATGGGTTGCCATAATAACCTGGTGCACACCTAAAATAAAAGAGAAGTAACCATAACAAGCTGTACTGTATTCCTGAGGACACCTTGTAAATCATCCTGTAAAATGTTAAAATAAACTATGCTTGTTTATAAGTTTGGCATACCTACATTAACATTTTTACTAGTTGGCAGTTTAGATAATTCTTACTGATTGTAACTTAAATGTTGCACATAAAATTCACTATTTACCATTCATGTCGTTTTCAAATGCTTCTTGGAATCTATAAACATCTATTATTAAGTACTGCAAAGGAAATGTAGCAGGAATATCCTTTCTGTACAGAAAAAGTGCCCTTTTTGCATTAATCTGTTAGCTTTTGTCAGATCATCAGTTACCAAAGTGTTTCCATTTTAACAAACTCTCCCGTTGCAACAGGTCTTTAACTCCATTCATTGGTAATATACTTTGAAATGAAATTAAGCATCACACGCACATTAAGGACAAAATATAAATATTCCGCAATGGTCTTAGAGTGTGAGAAACCATATGCTTCATGTCCCAATAAAATTGCATCAGTATAAATCATGATAGATATTCTACTGTAAAATGTTCCAGCTGTTTGCTATATAGCTATAGAAAGTGGATTAAGTCAAGGGTAATGTATCTATAACATTGTCTCATAAATGTGTCTGGATGGACGAGGTGTTTAGATCATTTGACTGCGTAAAGGTTGCTCTTTGTCATCATGGAACAGTTTACATAAGAAATGTGTTGTACTGCAGCAGTATGTAAAAAAAAAGTATATATATATATATATATATATATATATATATATATATATATATATATACACAGTTGTGCTCATAAGTTTACACACCCTGGCAGAATTTATGATTTCTTGGCCATTTTTCAGAGAATATGAATGATAACACAAAAACATTTCTTTCACTCATGGTTAGTGTTTAGCTGAAGCCATTTATTATCAATCAACTGTGTTTACACTTCTTAAATCGTAATGACAACAGAAACTACCCAAATTACCCTGATCAAAAGTTTACATACCCTGGTGATTTTGGCCTGATAACATGCACACAAGTTGACACAAAGGGGTTTGAATGGCTATTAAAGGTAACCATCCTCAACTGGGATCTGTTTGCTTGTAATTAGTGTGTGTGTATAAAAGGTCAACGAGTTTCTGGACTCCTGACAGACCCTTGCATCTTTCATCCAGTGCTGCACTGACATTTCTGGATTCTGAGTCACGGGGGAAAGCAAAAGAATTGTCAAAGGATCTGCGGGAAAAGGTAGTTGAACTGTATAAAACAGGAAAGGGATATAAATAGATATCCAAGGAATTGAGAATGCCGATCAGCAGTGTTCAAACTCTAATCAAGAAGTGGAAAATGAGGGGTTTTGTTGAAACCAAACTATGGTCAGGTAGACCAACTAAAATTTCAGCCACAACTGCCAGGGAAATTGTTTGAGATGCAAAGAAAAACCCACAAATAACTTCAGGTGAAATACAGGACTCTCTGAAAACTTGTGGTGTGGCTGTTTCAAGATGCACAATAAGGAGGCACTTGAAGAGAGATGAGCTGCATGTCGAGTCACCAGAAGAAAGCCATTACTACACAAATGCCAGAAAGTATCCCGCTTACAATACACCAAACAGCACAGAGACAAGCCTCAAACCTTCTGGCACAAAGTCATTTAGAGTGATGAGACCAAAATTGAGCTTTTTGGCCACAACCATAAACGCTACCTTTGAAGAGGGTCAACAAGGCCTGTGAAACACGGAGGTGAATCGCTGATGTTTTGGGGATGTGTGGGCTACAAAGGCACAGGAAATGTGGCCAAAATTGATTGCAAAATGAATGCAGTATGTTATTAAAAAATACTGGAGGAACATTTGCATTCTGCAGTCAGGAAGCTGGGATGTACTTGGACATTCCAACATGACAATGATCCAAAACACAAGGCCAAGTCGGCCTGTCATTGACTACAGCAGAATAAAGTGAAGGTTCTGGAGTGTCCATCTCAGTGTCCTGACCTCAATATCATTGAGCCTCTCTGGGGAGATCTCAAATGTGCAGTTCATGCAAGACAGCCCAAGAATTTCCAGGAACTGGAGGCTTTTTGCCAGGAGGAATGGGCAGATTTACCATCTGAGAAGATAAAGAGCCTCATCCACAAATACCACAAAAGACTTCAAGCTGTTATTGATGTTAAAGGGGGCAATACACGGTATTGAGAACTGGGGTATGGAAACTTTTGATCAGGGTCATTTGGGTAGTTTTTGTTGTCATTATGATTTAAAAAGAGTAAACACGGTTGATCGATAATAAATGGCTTCAGCCAAACACTAACCACGAGTGAAAGAAAAGTTTTTGTGTTATTCATATTGTCTGAAAAATGGCCAAGAAATCATAAATTCTGCCAGGGTATACTCATGAGCACAACTGTATATATATATATATATATATATATATTATAAAAATATTAAATTGTACCCAATAAATTAAATTAACCCCTGCTTTGTAAAAATACCAAAACAACGCAGCTGATTTATTAAAGGAGTTGCTGATCTTGACATAATAAATTGTGTGAATATTAATATCATGTGCAGATGAAATAAGTAAACAGGAATTTTCTTTTCCTATGATTGGATAATTGAAGTGACAGCTCAGTCGAGTGAGCATGCTGCAAGCACAGAACCGCAGAGCTGTTAAATGTGGCAGCACTGGGTTAAAGTCCACTGCTGTGCCGACACACACAGTATATGCATATGATCTTGAGCAACATGTAATTATACATTTCCACTTTTATCACTAGTTACTGTTAATTACTTGTGAGGCCTCGTTCCCATGGTGGTAAAGAACAGGCATTTGAGTTATTGAAGCTTTGCAATTGTTTTGCACAGCCAATGGCTGTTCTGTAAAATTAAACCCTCTAGTGCACACATGAAAATCAGAAGGTGTTGCTTTACTTTGTTTTTTAGCTCACCAGCAACATTTGGCAGACAAATGCTTCAATTCAAGCCAATACCAGCATAATCTAAACACACCTTAGATTCTCCTAATTCTTTCAGTAAACATTTGCTTTTAATTAAAAAAAAAAAAAAAAAACATTTTTAACAAGGTTTTCTGAAAGCATCATGTCATGGATTACAAACACCTAAATGTATTTAAAATGTACCAAAGTGCTATAGGCATTTCACAAGCATCTTAAAAAACATTGTTTTATGTGAATTTAAGCAAGTATGTATTAAAGAATTGCAAGACAGTTACATATTGAAAAAAGACTATCTCGTTCAATCAATAAAAGGGAACTTTTTTTTTTTTTTACAATCCTATATACACAACCCTATATCCAGAGTTGATCCAGAGGAAGGCAAAAATCCCAGCAAAGCATGATCCAATTTGCTCCAGCAGGGGAAAAATGTCCTTCCTGATCCCCCAAGAGGCAATCGGATATTCCCTGGATCAACTTTACCTATAAATGTTAGTACGCAGTTATATTATGTATTGAGACCAAAAATTCAAACATTAATTTTATACATCAAACCTTTACACTTTTCTTCAGAATACACAAACGTTGTCAGCAGTATTGAAAGTAAGAAAGGAAGCAAAGTTTTGCATTGTTACCAGAACAGGTTTGGAAGGATGTGATGGAGGTATGGGCAGAACTGAGCACACATGAAGATTAAAAGCTGTTCAGGACCTTTAGTTCTTTATTAAGGGGTTTAACAAACAGATACTATATTACTATAATAGGTGAAGTGTGACTCTGCAGGGTACACAGATGCAATGAGGTAGAGCAAGGAGTAGTCCAGGGAGGTGCAAAACATTATTGTGATACAGCCAGGGAGAATCAGCAGCATCACGGGATGGAAGTATAATGCAGTAAAATGGAATACGTCCAGTGGTTGCCACCTGGGGCACAGCAAGGGATAAGCAGCAGAACAACAGGGTGGAAGTAAGGCACATCAAAATAGTAAGTTCAGAGGCACAGGGCAGCAATCATTAGCCCTAGAAGAAACAAGTCCTGTGCAACCAGCTCCAGAAAGTCAGTGGAGGATGCAGAAAAGAAGTGTGCCTGCTGCTGGACCTGTTCAAATATTTAAAACTAAGCTGGGATGAGATCCTGCAGCCAGGCAGCCTGGTGGTGTCAGGTTGCACTGGCAACAAGCTGCACCCTATACTGGCCAAGACGCAAGGCCTTTGCCCACTGAGACAAGGTGGCGATCATGGAAGGGAAGTCTAGAGTCTGCATGTGGCAAATTCACATGTAGGCATAGCAGGAGGTTAGACTGTTCGGCTCACTGAATGTAGGTGGTGAGAAGTGGCAGAATCTATGTGTGAATGCCAGGGAATGGCAGCTAGTCTGACAGTTTTTTTCTCCACAGAAATGGCATGGAGTGGTGGAACTGTGCTGGGTCATAACAGTTAGGGAAAAGGGTAGCTCATGACAAGTGGAAATCTTTCAATGGGGATACCCATTCTGGTTACAGCCATCTTGGAAGGATTTCCTTCACTTTGGAGAGATTTTCTCTTAATTCTGTTGTGTTTATAGAACTGAAAGTGAAGGGAAGTGATGGGTCATGCACAGGAAAAACAACTGACCATTTACTAAATTTAAAAAAATGTTGGCTTTATAAATTCTCTAAATGCAAGTAGTGCAATACTTGAGGTAGTAGGAGACTCGGTTTCAGCCTTTTGCAGTCTACTGTACAGGTTGTACAGCAGAGGTCAGCCAGAGGGGAGAAGCATCAAAAGGAACCAATTAGTGTGCTGCTTCTCATTTCACTTTCCCATCAAAGAGTGAGGAGGGAAAAGGAAAATGAAATTCTAGACAGAACTGTGCTGTGGGGTAGAGCTGGGTAAACTTTTTGAGTAGATTGACAAAAATGCAAATCCATTAGCAGGTAAAACAGTTCCCAGATATTTATTTCTTCTGTGTATTTAGCTGTGTCTGGAGTTCAGCATGAACATTATATCCACAATTCTGAGTGAATACAGTGCACATTGTGATGCAGATTTATTTGCTCTAACTAGATAAGTGTGCAGATTGTTGGCTACCGGACAGGTAGGACTGGAGTCTAGCGACCAGGAGTAAGCATACATATACATTACTCAGCGTATGCAGTATCCCACAAAAGTGAGTACACCCCTCCCACTTTTGTTAATATTTTATTATATCTTTTCATGTGACAACACTGAAGAAATGACACTTTGCTACAATGTAAAGTAGTGAGTGTACAGCTTGTATAACAGTGTAAATGTGCACTCTCCTCAAAATAACTCAACATCCATTAATGTCTAAACCGCTGGCAACAAATGTGAGTATACCCCTAAGTGAAAATGTCCAAATTGGGCCCAATTAGCCATTTTCCCTCCACTGTGTCATGTGACTTGTTAGTGTTACAAGGTCTCAAGTGTGAATGGGGAGCAGGTGTGTTAAATGTGGTGTTATTGTTCTCACTCTCTCATACTGGTCACTGGAAGTTCAACATGGCACCTCATGGCAAGGAACTCTCTGAGTATCTGAAAAAGAAATGTTGCTCTACATAAAGATGGCCTAGGCTATAAGAAGATTGCCAAAACCTTGAAACTGAGCTGCAGCACGGTGGCCAAGACCATACAGCAGTTTAACAGGACAGGTTCCACTCAGAACAGGCCTCAACATGGTCGACCAAAGAGGTTGAAACACTGCCTTGCTAACGAAACTGAGGCTAAAGGTGGTGGACTGGCCAAGCATGTTTTCAGACCTAAACCCAATTAAGTATCTGTGGGGCATCCTCAAATGGAAGGGGGAGGAGAGCAAGGTCTCTAACATCCACCAGTTCCGTGATGCTGTCATGGAGGAGTGGAAGAGGACTCCAGTGGCAACCTGTGAAGCTCTGGTGAACTCCATGCCCAAGAGTGTTAAGGCATTGCTGGAAAATAATGGTGGCCACACAAACTATTCACACTTTGGGCCCAATTTGGACATTTTCACTTAGGGGTGTACTCACTTTTTTTGCCAGCGGTTTAGACATTAATGGCTGTGTTTTGAGTTATTTTGAGGGGATAGCAAATTTACACTGTTATACTAGTTGTACATTCACTACTTTACATTGTAGTAAAGTGTCACTTCTTCAGTGTTGACTCATGAAAATATATAATAAAATATTTACAAAAATGTAAGGGGTGTACTCACTTTTGTGAGATACTGTATATATATATATATATATATATGTATATATATATTATCAGTGTTCTGTATTTTTGTTTTGAAAGGTGATATATAAAGAACTTTCAGTCTTACCTTTCACATTTGGGTCCAGCAAAATTTTCCCTACAAATACAACGCACAGAACCTCTCTTCACAGCGCAGGTAAGGGCAAAGCTGTTGGAAAAGAATAATTGTATATTCTATTTAACAAACAAACACTGCTTTAAGTAAAGTAGAGTATGTACTATGTGTGCAACTTGTAAAAGGGCTTAGTGGAACTCCATATCTGGTGTAAAGAATAAGGTTGGACTTCCCCTGCAAGGTGTACCAATTCTTGAGAAAACCTCTAATGCTGTGAACAAGGATCATTAAATGTCTATACACTAAACACATATGGAGTCTTCAAGGACATGTCAAAGACAGCAAACCATTAGGATGTTAACATATTATAACTTATTGTAATCTAGCATCTGGTCCTGTTTTTTTTTTAAAGGTGTAGTCATGGGAAATGTAAGAGCTACCATACTGTATAATAATTTGGAATTCCTTTAAAATCTGTTTGCTCCCTTTGTTAAATTATGTTAACCAGTCATAGGGGTCATAAAGGGCAATTGTACTGTTAATATCATTGTGGGAAATTTATCCAGAAATTGCTGTTTTACAAAGAAAAATTGATGGATGAATAATAATAATAAAAACTAGAGGGATGTGGGCTTTCCCAGGCAAACAAAGGACAATTAAATCCTTATGAACTAAGATGGGTTCTCTGTACCACTTTTATAGCTATAGCATTACTGGATTTCATCCTATTATCTTTTTTGTCCTTCTATTGTATGAACTTCCTGTTCTTTATTCGCTCCTGTACAGATCTAAAATTTTAGTAGAAATTAACCTTCATCCACTACCAAAGGACTGTCTACATATCCAAGGTAATGCGGGCTGAGATTGCTATAAACAGTCTCTATGTTACAATAATCAGGCACATCCACTTTTTCCTGAAGTTGTATTAAGAGATGAGACATCTGGTGTAATAAATAGAAATTGTTGCATCTGTTTCATTCTAGTACAAGCTAATAAGAATTCTGTTCATGGGAACAAAACAGAAAGTAACTGTTCCCATCAGAGCTGTGATGAGATCATTCGTACTCCTCTCTCCCCTAGAGGAAAGACAAACTCTTAAGCACTTGATGGAATGAACAATCTAAATTCATATTTTCAACAGGTTTTGAAAAACATTTACTAAAATGGTTGAAAAAGATTTACAAAGTTTCCACTTAGGTCGTTGAAGCCCAGATTCAGGCAAAGCTTTTTTTTCAGTTTTGAGTGCATTAGGGTAAGGGCTTGGATCTCTGTCAGGTTGTTATGGCTGTTAGTGATTGTATTTAGTAGATTGTTTCTTACTTTACATCCTTGTGAAACCAAGACAAAGAATGAGGAGTATAGGTGTCACTTGGAGAAGAAGACTCAGGTAGCAATAACAGCTTGACATATGCTCTGACCTTTCCCCTACTCTACTAAGTAAAATTGTTTTTGCTGCTGTCTCTGCCTCCATTGGATAGATTTCCTATGACTTTCAGATCCTGTGACACCCTGACACTAGGACAGAATCTCCCTAGTAAGGACACAAACAGAAATACGAAACTCATTGCAGCCTATGTCCACCCTGCAGAAGACTCCAATCAACAATGTTGCTCAAAGAGAATGAGCGTTGTTGATGCTGATCATTCCCCAACAACAATCAGGCTTTTATTGCACCATGCAGGAGACGTGTCAGACTGCTGTGTTCTGTGTGGAAGCTGTGGTCTGGCTCTCCAATGTGCTGCCAACACAGGGCAGCTTTTACAAAATAAAATAAAACACCTACACTTACTAAAAAATAAAAACAAATATCATTACTTAGTGGTATCCACTTTTTAATTGGCCTGATTCCAGTGTCATGGGGAATGAAAGTGGAGGTAAATACAGGATTTTGAGTTGTCACCAGAACAGGCATACAGGAGAAATCTTCTAGGGGCACCTGTTTCCCCAGAGGACAACGGTCTATGAGGGTATTTCCCTTACATTGGAAAAATATCCCTTCATGCCCTGTTGAGTCTACAGGATAGGAAGTCAAGGGACATCTCTCTATTGCAACACAGATGGCAAAAAAATAAATAAATCTAACTGCATTTTAACCCTACCCTACTGAATCCAAATTGGAAAAAAAGTTTTAACTTCAGATATACTTTAAGTTGGAATCTGTTCTGGAAGAAGTTTTCTGCCAAATATGATTTCTAAGTACAAGAATTAGACAAAGTAGTAGGCATTTATATATGCATTACATCTTGACTACAGTTCTCCTTTAGGTATGTGATACATTAACCAACACAACCATTGCCAAGCCATTGAATATTTTAACTGACAATTCCAAATATAAGCCTTTCTTCAGGACAAAATATAGATGGTGATCTTTATAGAATTGTGCTTTATCAGATTATTGAAAGTGACATACTTGTTAGAACTAAAGCGCAGCGGACAGGGACATTGCAGACAGGATTTTAATACTCCTTGGACTACTTCAGCCATGTAACCAGTTGGACATCTCTCACAGTGCTTGCCTGTTGTATTTCTTTGGCAGTCCTGTGTAAAAAAAAAGAGAAAATGGAACGGTGCACACATGAGGGATTAATGAGCTATTCTGCCACTACGCAAGTATCATTTCGCAAAAGATGCAAGTGTTACTTTCATAGTGTGTGAGAATAAGAAGTGCTACTATGTACTGTGCAGTCATCTCACCCAGGTATTTTTTTTTACTGGAAATGACAGGGAAAACATAATGTAATAACAAGCTTTCCAACCAGTCGCTCCTGCTGAGTTTGATCATCCAACATACTGTTGTTACCGGAACATGTGTATGCACCAACATCAAAAGCAGCAGCAAATATAATAAAGTGACCATGTCACTACATGGGTCAAACAAAAGTAAGCTCATGCTGTAAAACAAGATGTCATATATTTACCTTTCCGGAGTTCTGTTTGTTAAAACTGTGGCAGTTGTCTGTTCTCTGCCCACTACAGGTATTTCACACTCCCAGGTACATAAAATAACAGCTCCCTCGCTACAGGATGTACAAGCCAGAGGGAGAGCCATGGAGAAGAAGGTATTTGACACCCCCAGTAATGTCAGACACCTGTAGTGGCTGTAAAAACGCAGTACATGGAGTATATAGGATCTTCTTTTATATTATGGGCTTACTTTAGAGCAGTGGTTCTCAACTCCTGTCCTCGGGACCCACGAACAGGTCAGGTTTGCAGGATAACTGAAATGAATCACAAGTGATATAATTTGCTGCTCAGTGGTTGCAGTATTCTGGTCTGCATCTCCCCAAGGTAATGCTTAAAATCTGGCCTGTTGGTGGGTTCTGAGGACAGGAGTTGAGAACCATTGCTTTAGACCCAGTAGTGAAAGGGACGTGTCACTGCCATCAATGATCTCTCAGAGTCTTCTTCCAGGTTTGGCACCTTCAGCCATCTTGATTGGCCAGTCTGGGATGACACAACTAGGTAATTTGCACAGTAGATATTTTGCCACCACGCCTAAGGCATTCCGGGATTGGACAATGAGCTGCATGTGCGGCGCTCAATGTACAATCTGAAGAAATTTTTGATAGGGCGAAAAGGAGCTTAAAGGACATTCAGAGCTTTATACATAAATGTTTTCACCCAATAGGCATGGACTTACCCAAGATCCACAAGTTTTTCACAAAAGATTCAATTTGAAAAATGTGTGGGTAAAAGTTGTGTGAATCTTGGGTGAAAACATTGATAAATAGACCCTATAGTCTCTTCTGCAATAAAAGTTTTTGGAAATGTGACAGTTATTTTCATCTGATTAGTACAATTAAATCTGAAAATTACTCCTGCATGGCTAGACATAGCCCTTGCTCTTGAGTAAAGCATTAGGAATTGAGCCTATTATCAAGTAACATAATGAGAAGCTCATTTTAAAATGTAACTGTGGGCAAAATTTAAAAAAATTATATATGATGCAGTCAACCACTGGAATTAACACAGTAGTTTTTGTTTCTGATGTCCTCATTTAACATAGTTTATTAATTGTTGATCCTGCCAGTGGATCTGTTATGTTTTAATTTCTTGTAACAGGCCACATTGTCCAGCAATGTGGCAATTAAAGTTAAAGTGATTGTAAAGTCTCATTTTTTTTTTAGTTAAAAATAACAAACATGTTATACTTACCTGCTCGTGCACTGGATTTGCACAGAGCGTCCCAGATCCTCCTCTTCTCAGATCCCTCTTTGGCTCTCCTGGCCCCTCCCTCCTGTTGAGTGCCCCCACAGCAAGCAACTTGCTATGGGGGCACCTGATCCGAGTCACAGCTCCCTGTGTCCTTTCAGACACAAAGCCGCGGCCCTGCTCCGCCCCTTTTCTCTCCTCATTGGCTGACTGACTTTGATTGACAGCAATGGGAGTCAATGGCGCGATGCTGCTGTCTCAGCCAATGAGGAGGGGAGTCCCGGGCAGCCGAGACACTTCTGCAACATAGCTGTTTTTATTGGGACCTCAGGTAAGTATTAGGGCGGCTGAGGGGAGCTGCTGCACACAGAAGGCTTTTTATCTTAATGCATAGAATGCATTAAGATAATAAACCTTCTGCCTTTACAATCACTTTAAAAAATGTATTACACTAGAAGGTACCATGTTACAATGGTCAGCATTTATTTGTATGGCTTAAATGTTTAAAAAAACTCTCCATGGCTCATTGACAAAGTTAAAGATAACACATCAAATTGATAAACGTTTTGGGGAAACATACAGGGGTTGATTTACTAAAGCTTGAAGTGCAAAATTTGGTGCAGCTCCACACAGAAACCAATCAGCTTCAATGTTTTATTGTCAAAGCTTGATTGAACAAGCTGAGGTTAGAAGCTGATTGGCTAGCATGCACAGCTGCACCGGTTTTTGCACTCTCCAGCTCTAGTAAAACAACCCCTTTGTATCTCATTCACTCTACAGCAACATTACACTTGACTAACTGTACACAGCCTTCCTTCCATTGTGCAGCACTTTTGAGGGAATACGGCGGGGCCTGTATCCCACTCTTCAGCCCAGTTCTGATGCCACCTCACTCCTAGTGACATACTACTAGAATCAAGCTGACTCTTGAGAATCCTCTTCACACTTTCTTCCCTGTGAAATACAGCTAGATTCAGTGCCCAGCATAAATGAGTACACCCCTTTTGTAAAAAGATTTTAATCAATATCAATATCTCAAGGAAAACAAGAACAATTTCCAAAAGTTTGACAAAACTGAGGTTTATAGAATATTTGTTACATGAACGTAAGGTTGATAATAACTTAGATAACTTTTACTAATGACAAGTAAACAACATAGATTACAAAATCTTCAGTTTTACTCAAATTAGTTGATGCAAAAATGAATACACCCACAACAAAAATACTACATCTAGTATTTTGTATGAAGTCCATTATTTGTTAGGACAGCACCAAGTCATCTAGGCATGAAATGAACAAGTTGGTGACATATTTCAACATCTATCTTTTCCATGCTTTAAGAACAACCTCTTTTAGAACCTGGATGCTGGATAGAGAATGATGCTCAACTTGTCACTTCAGAATTCTACATAGGTGTGTTCAGATCAGAAGACATACTTGGCCACTGAATCACTTTCACTCCGTTCTTCTTCAGAAATGCAACAGTGGCCTTAGATGTGTGTTTTAGTTCATTCTCATGTTGGAAAAGTGCACAAGGACCAAGGGCACAGATTGATGGTAGCATCTTCTTTTTTAATACAGAGCTGTACATATGTGAATTCATGATACCATCAATGAAATGCAGCTCCCCAACACCAGCAGCACTCATGCAGCCCCACAGAAGGACACTGCCACCACCATGTTTCATTATAGGCACCATGCGTTTTTTTCTTTACTCCTTACCTTTGTGACTCCATACAGTTTTGAAGTCATCAGTTCCAAAAACATTTATCTTGGTCTTGTCACTCCAGAGTACAGAGTCCCAGTAGTCTTCTTCTTTATCAGCATGGGCCCTGGCAAATTCTAGGTGGGCTTTTTTGTCCATGGGCTTTAGGAGAGGCTTCCTTCGTGGACGACACCCATGCATGCCATTCCTCTGCAGTGTACGCTGTATTGTGTCACGGGAAACAATCACCCTAGTATGGCTTTCTACTTCTTTAGCTAACTGCAGTGAACTTGCATGGCGATTTTCTTTAACCCTTCTCATCAGAAGATGCTCCTGTCAAGGCGTTAAGGTGTTAACTTCCATGGAAGGCCTGGATGTCTCTTCCATCTTTTTTTAACTTTTGTATCTCTTTTGCTACAGTATTCTGACAGATAAGTAAAGGTTTGCTGATCTTCTTGTAGCCTTCTCCTTTTCTTGTATAAAGAAATGATTTACTTTGTCAGGCCTTTTTCTTCAAATGTGGTGCTATTGCTGACAGCATGAAATGGGAAGGGGTGTTCTTTGTTAAGTAACGCCCTTTTATAATCAACTGTCTGGGCACCTGTTTTATGAATAATTAGACGCACCTGTAGTTGAATTCTTGTTAATTAGGATTTCATTGCCTAAAATTTAGCTTTGCTCTGAAGGCTTTCATTGGGGTGTATTCATTTTTGCAACATGGTCTTGAATGAATTTGCTAATAAAAATAATTTTTTGTGTGTGCAATGTAGCAAATCTTAGTTTCAATCAATGGCCCACATTTACAGGAGTATTTTGTAGTATAATGTCCCATAGAAAATGTTGATTCTGAAAGGAAAGTAAAGGTTTTCTGACAAATCTGTTAGGGTGTACTCATTTATGCTGAGCACTATACATAGGGGCTCCGTGACATGGATCCAGTTCCGGATACATAGGGGCACCACCCGCAAGGGATTAGGTTGCATTCAGTCACCCCTCGCTACCAGAGCATACCATCATCTTTGCTAGTCACACTGTACATATGGTGGCTGACAGTTTAAGCACCAAACACACTACCAGTTATTCATAGCAACAGCAATATGATGTTCCACTTGCAGCATTTTCTACTTGTGGACCTTTGGTAGTACCAATCCCCTGATGTAAACCCAGTTTTTTTGATACAACTGCCTTACGTGCACCCCTTTTGATAGACTTCAGACCAGGCATTTAGGAGCTAAAGTTTATTGCAAGTACAGAGTTGCTAGAACACCGTCCTTTACAGTCATTGCTTACACTGTTCCAATTCATTTTAGCTAACTCAGGCTGCCCATGTCTCTAAGCAAAGGAAAGTCCTTGTCTAAGGTCCATGTTGTGGTTCCAGTACCTCCTGACTGGGTACCCAAGAGGGTGGCCACGTGTTCCCAGAGGAGCCACATCTTGCAGCACAGCTTCCTGTCCTTCGACACGACGTTCTACACCGAGGAGACCCTTGTGCACCGGTGGGAGAACCCATGGGTCAGTCCTCC
>BLSH010286630.1:14808-27015 GCA_018402905.1 Glandirana rugosa | reverse complement strand
ATTGTACCCCCATACCTCATATTATTGGTGCCCCATCTGATCACATTGTATTATATCGTACCCCCATACCTCATATTATTGGTGCCCCATCTGATCACATTGTATTATATTCGTAATTGATCTTGTAAATTCATATTTATGAGTGAATCTGGCTCTTCCATTGGCAGGTTTCAGTTGCTTTTCCTGATTTCTTTTTTTTAAGAAAGACCAGTCAACCCCTCCCCCCTGTACCAGGATTGGGGTGCAATAATGGGGTTAGAAGTAATATGGCCAGTGGTAGAGGATCCAGGGAATATCCCATGATTGATCCAGGGGACATCCGATTATTGATCAGGGAATATCCCACGATTGATCCAGGGGACATCTGATTATTGATCATGGGAATATCCCATGATTGATCCAGGGGACATCTGATTATTGATCCAGGGAATATCCCACGATTGATCCAGGGGACATCTGATTATTGATCATGGGAATATCCCACGATGGATCCAGGGGACATCCAATTATTGATCCAGGGAATATCCCATGATTGATCCAGGGGACATCTGATTATTGATCCAGGGAATATCCGATTGCCTCCTTGGGGGATCAGGAAGGAATTTCTTTCCCCCACTTGAGTGACTTGGATGAGGTTTATTGGGGTTGTTTGCCTTCCTCTGGATTAACTGTGGGAAAGGACGTTGTATATGGAGGTTTTCTATTGGATGAACTAGATGGAATTGTGTCTTTTGGCTCATGATTGATGATTTGGCCAGCAATGGGGTGGCATGGATATATATTGTAGGTGTAGGTTTGGAAGGTCGGAGTAGAAGACAGGTTCTCTTTGCAGTTTCCACATTGGTGAAGTCTAACAGGAGATGGATTTCTCTGGGGAAGCGGGGCAGAGATGAAATCCTGGGAGATGAACCGTTTAAGGAATGGAAACAAATCCATTTCCTTCACAAAGCCCTCCTTCTGCCAGGATGGAGCTCACATATGTAATGTCACCAGGTTGGCCTCTTCCATCCAGCGGCCTCTGGTGCCTCCATGTCACCTTAGCTTCCTCCATGTCACCTTCGCTTCCTCCATGTCCCCTTCGCTTCCTCCATGTCCCCTTTGCTTCCTCCATGTCACCTTCGCTTCCTCCATATCCCCTTCGCTTCCTCCATGTCACCTTAGCTTCCTCCATGTCACCTTCGCTTCCTCCATGTCCCCTTCGCTTCCTCCATGTCACCTTCGCTTCCTCCATGTCCCCTTCGCTTCCTCCATGTCCCCTTCGCTTCCTCCATGTCACCTTAACTTCCTCCATGTCCCCTTCGCTTCCTCCATGTCCCCTTCGCTTCCTCCATGTCCCCTTCGCTTCCTCATTGTCACCTTAGCTTCCTCCATGTCCCCTTCGCTTCCTCCATGTCCCCTTCGCTTCCTCCATGTCCCCTTCGCTTCCTCCATGTCACCTTAGCTTCCTCCATGTCCCCTTCGCTTCCTCCATGTCCCCTTCGCTTCCTCCATGATGGGCGTCAGAAGCTTTTTCTTCTTCATGGTGTCCTGGTGACACTTCAATGATGTTTGAGGAGCGCCTCAGAAGCTCTTCTTCAGGGTCCCTCTGGTGGCATCTACTAGACAAGAGTTATTGGTTGTGGCCAAGGCCGTTAGAGAGGAAAAATACCTGTTCAGAATATACAGGGGATCAGGGACAACTGAAACATCTATCGATGGACTTGTATACAGCCAGCCTGTCAAGTTTTCCCTGAACGATTAGTGCCACCGGCGGCTATAGCTGGCAACACTAAGCATTGTGTTCTGCCGGCAGGGAAGGCTCCCCACCAGCAGAATACAAATAGCACTGAGAGAGGGATTCCCCCATCAACGCTGATTGTGTTGATAAGGGAATGCAGCAATTTTCTTTCCTTCCAACCATGGTGGAAGAAAAGAAAAGAAAATTGCATGGTCTCTGGCCTGCCTAATGTTCCGATCCTTAGATCATTGTAGAGTAGAGTGGAGGTGCAATCTGCCAACCCTCAAATCATGGCAGAGAAGAGCAGAGGTGTAATGTGCTCACCCTCACCTTCTGGCCATTGCAGAGTGGAGTAGAGGTGTAGGGTGCTGACCCTCCAGGCCATTGTAAAGTCGGGTGGAGGAGTAATGTTCTGACCCTCAGACCATTGTAGAGTGGAGGAGTAATGTTCTGACCCTCAGACCATTGTAGAGTGGAGGAGTAATGTTCTGACCCTCAGACCGTTGTAGAGTGGAGGTGTAATGTTCTGACCCTCAGACCATTGTAGAGTGGAGGAGTAATGTTCTGACCCTCAGACCGTTGTAGAGTGGAGGAGTAATGCTCTGACCCTCAGACCATTGTAGAGTGGAGGTGTAATGTTCTGACCCTCAGACCGTTGTAGAGTAGAGTGGAGGAGTAATGTTCTTACCCTCAGACCGTTGTAGAGTAGAGTGGAGGAGTAATGTTCTGACCCTCAGGTCATTGTAGAGTAGAGTGGGGGAGTAATGTTCTGACCCTCAGGTCATTGTAGAGTAGAGTGGAGGAGTAATGTTCTGACCCTCAGACTGTAGTAGAGTAGAGTGGAGGAGTAATGTTCTGACCCTCAGGTCATTGTAGAGTAGAGTGGAGGAGTAATGTTCTGACCCTCAGGTCATTGTAGAGTAGGGTGGGGGAGTAATGTTCTGACCCTCAGACCATTGTATAGTAGAGTGGAGGAGTAATGTTCTGACCCTCAGTCCATTGTAGAGTAGAGTGGAGGAGTAATGTTCTGGCCCTCAGACCATTGTATAGTGGAGGAGTAATGTTCTGACCCTCAGACCCTTGTAGAGTGGAGGAGTAATGTTCTGACCCTCAGATCATTGTAGAGTGGAGGAGTAATGTTCTGACCCTCAGACCATTGTAGAGTGGAGGAGTAATGTTCTGACCCTCAGACCGTTGTAGAGTAGAGTGGAGGAGTAATGTTCTGACCCTCAGACCATCGTAGAGTAGAGTGGAGGACTAATGTTCTGACCCTCAGACTGTTGTAGAGTAGAGTGGAGGAGTAATGTTCTGACCCTCAGTCCATTGTAGAGTAGAGTGGAGGAGTAATGTTCTGACCCTCAGTCCATTGTAGAGTAGAGTGGAGGAGTAATGTTCTGGCCCTCAGACCATTGTAGAGTAGAGTGGAGGAGTAATGTTCTGACCCTCAGGCCATTGTAGAGTAGAGTGGAGGAGTAATGTTCTGGCCCTCAGACCATTGTAGAGTAGAGTGGAGGAGTAATGTTCTGACCCTCAGGCCATTGTAGAGTAGAGTGGAGGAGTAATGTTATGGCCCTCAGACCATTGTAGAGTGGAGGAGTAATGTTCTGACCCTCAGACCATTGTAGAGTGGAGGCGTAATGTTCTGACCCTCAGGCCATTGTAGAGTAGAGTGGAGGAGTAATGTTCTGACCCTCAGACCGTTGTATAGTGGAGGAGTAATGTTCTGACCCTCAGACCATTGTAGAGTGGAGGAGTAATGCTCTGACCCTCAGACCATTGTAGAGTGGAGGCGTAATGTTCTGACCCTCAGGCCATTGTAGAGTAGAGTGGAGGAGTAATGTTCTGACCCTCAGACCGCTGTAGAGTAGAGTGGAGGAGTAATGTCCTGACCCTCAGACCGTTGTAGATTAGAGTGGAGGAGTAATGTTCTGACCCTCAGACCACTGTAGAGTAGAGTGGAGGAGTAATGTTCTGGCTCTCAGGCCATTGTAGAGTAAAGTGGAGGTGTAATGTTCTGGCTCTCAGGCCATTGTAGAGTAGAGTGGAGGAGTAATGTTCTGACCCTCAGGCCATTGTAGAGTAGAGTGGAGGAGTAATGTTCTGACCCTCAGAACGTTGTAGAGTAGAGTGGAGGAGTAATGTTCTGACCCTCAGACCGTTGTAGAGTAAAATGGAGGAGTAATGTTCTGACCCTAAGGGCATTGTAGAGTAGAGTGGAGGAGTAATGTTCTGACCCTCAGACCATTGTAGAGTAGAGTGAAGGAGTAATGTTCTGACCCTAAGGGCATTGTAGAGTAGAGTGGAGGAGTAATGTTCTGACTCTAAGGGCATTGTAGAGTAGAGTGGAGGAGTAATGTTCTGACCCTCAGACCATTGTAGATTAGATTGGAGGAGTAATGTTCTGACCCTCAGACCATTGTAGATTAGAGTGGAGGAGTAATGTTCTGACCCTCAGACCATTGTAGAGTAGAGTGGAGGAGTAATGTTCTGACCCTCAGACCATTGTAGAGTAGAGTGAAGGAGTAATGTTCTAACCCTAAGGGCATTGTAGAGTAGAGTGGAGGAGTAATGTTCTGACCCTAAGGGCATTGTAGAGTAGAGTGGAGGAGTAATGTTCTGACCCTCAGACCGTTGTACAGTAGAGTGGAGGAGTAATGTTCTGACCCTCAGGCCATTGTAGAGTGGAGGAGTAATGTTCTGACCCTCAGACCGTTGTAGAGTAGAGTGGAGGAGTAATGTTCTGACCCTCAGGTCATTGTAGAGTAGAGTGGAGGAGTAATGTTCTGACCCTCAGGTCATTGTAGAGTAGAGTGGAGGAGTAATGTTCTGACCCTCAGACTGTTGTAGAGTAGAGTGGAGGAGTAATGTTCTGACCCTCAGGTCATTGTAGAGTAGAGTGGAGGAGTAATGTTCTGACCCTCAGGTCATTGTAGAGTAGGGTGGGGGAGTAATGTTCTGACCCTTAGACCATTGTAGAGTAGGGTGGGGGAGTAATGTTCTGACCCTCAGACCATTGTATAGTAGAGTGGAGGAGTAATGTTCTGACCCTCAGTCCATTGTAGAGTAGAGTGGAGGAGTAATGTTCTGGCCCTCAGACCATTGTATAGTGGAGGAGTAATGTTCTGACCCTCAGACCATTGTAGAGTGGAGGAGTAATGTTCTGACCCTCAGACCGTTGTAGAGTAGAGTGGAGGAGTAATGTTCTGACCCTCAGACCGTTGTAGAGTAGAGTGGAGGAGTAATGTTCTGACCCTCAGAGCATTGTAGAGTAGAGTGGAGGAGTAATGTTCTGACCCTCAGACCGTTGTAGAGTAGAGTGGAGGAGTAATGTTCTGACCCTCAGACCGTTGTAGAGTAGAGTGGAGGAGTAATGTTCTGACCCTCAGACCATTGTAGAGTAGAGTGGAGGAGTAATGTTCTGACCCTCAGACCGTTGTAGAGTAGAGTGGAGGTGTAATGTTCTGACCCTCAGACCATTGTAGAGTAGAGTGGAGGAGTAATGTTCTGACCCTCAGACCATTGTAGAGTAGAGTGGAGGAGTAATGTTCTGACCCTCAGACCATTGTAGATTAGATTGGAGGAGTAATGTTCTGACCCTCAGACCATTGTAGATTAGAGTGGAGGAGTAATGTTCTGACCCTCAGACCATTGTAGAGTAGAGTGGAGGAGTAATGTTCTGACCCTCAGACCATTGTAGAGTAGAGTGGAGGAGTAATGTTCTGGCCCTCAGACCATTGTAGAGTAGAGTGGAGGAGTAATGTTCTGACCCTCAGACCATTGTAGAGTAGAGTGGAGGAGTAATGTTCTGACCCTCGGGCCATTGTAGAGTAGAGTGGAGGAGTAATGTTCTGACCCTAAGGGCATTGTAGAGTAGAGTGGAGGAGTAATGTTCTGACCCTCAGCCCATTGTAGAGTAGAGTGGAGGAGTAATGTTCTGACCCTCAGACCATTGTAGATTAGAGTGGAGGAGTAATGTGAGAAATTGAAGTGATGGGGGTGAATTTAGGTGTAATATACGCTTGGTCGTACAGATTGTGGCTAGTTCCCTCAGATTGTCCTGACACAGGAAAGAGGACCTGTTATACTTGTGGAGATGTATGATTTGTAGTGGGTGATGGACATGCGTTGGTGGGAGGGTTGCTGGTTATTATTGGACAATATAGTTGATGTTCTCTGCTATCCTGCAGACTTCATGCAGTCATTTACACCCAAAGAAACCAATAATTCTCCCTTATCCAGCCAACAGCTGGTCCTAACGTGAGTGATCCGTGTGGAATATTCGGTCTTTGTGTGTATGCGGTCATTGTCCATCCATCTCCATCATCCATGTGCAATCCAGGGGCCAGGCTAGACAAAGAGTAAGCCGAGACTTCTATAGGGAGGTCAGGCTACACACAGCCTTCCCCGGTTGGCGGTCCCCTTTGATAATAAACATTACTCCATTGTCTGTGACAGGTTCTCTTTGCAGTGGCTGCTGAAGATGTAGAGCATAAAGGTTGGGCGTACGGCCATGGAACATGGTGCCACCCCAGTCAGGCAGCTTTGTATTAGTCGTGTAGCTGTGGAAAGGGTTGGACATCGATGGCTGCCAGCCTGGCCACAGTTTTATCAATCTATCCCAAGCCATCTCCTCTGCCAATCCCACCAGTGGCCGATCTCGGCACTGCCCGCCCAGATGTGGTGAGGAAAGCTGAGGAAGAAATACCTTTATAGGATTCAGTTCAGTGTTAGGTGGGCTCCAGTGCTGACCTCTTGGTTGTCATGATGGTCTTCTGGCTTCAGAAGTTCCCGTTTTTCTGGGTTTGGTGTTCGGGTTGGGTGAGGGAGAGATGTTCCACCAGGTTGGGAGTTGGGGGCAGTGGATATTTAACGATATGCAAACAGTAACGATTCTCAGATTCCAAATTCCAAACCGAGTGACAAAATGTGAGCACAGCAAGGATGATGAAAGGCCAAGGGCACCCTGGGAGGAAACAGAAAAATAAGTTCTGCTGCATACGTAGCACACCGTGGTGATCGGTACGCATGGTCAGACTAACAGTGGGAGGGGCTTAAACAGAATCTGTGCCTAGTCATTATATACACTGCACATGTGCGATGGTCCTCGTAACCACAAAATGCTCCCAATTACTGCACCGCAACTCACAGCCTCACAGACACACATAAACCTCAGGACAAAGGAAAAGTAAACGCCTCAGAGACACACATAAACCTCAGGACAAAGGAAAAGTGAAAGCCTCAGAGACACACATAAACCTCCGGACAAAGGAAAAGTAAACGCCTCAGAGACACACATAAACCTCAGGACAAAGGAAAAGTAAACGCCTCAGAGACACACATAAACCTCAGGACAAAGGAAAAGTGAACGCCTCAGAGACACACATAAACCTCAGGACAAAGGAAAAGTGAAAGCCTCAGAGACACACATAAACCTCAGGACAAAGGAAAAGTAAACGCCTCACAGACACAAAGAAACCTCAGGACAAAGGAAAAGTAAACGCCTCACAGACACACATAAACCTCAGGACAAAGGAAAAGTAAACGCCTCACAGACACACATAAACCTCAGGACAAAGGAAAAGTAAATGCCTCAGAGACACACAGAAACCTCAGGACAAAGGAAAAGTAAACGTCTCAGAGACACACAGAAACCTCAGGACAAAGGAAAAGTAAACGCCTCAGAGACACACAGAAACCTCAGGACAAAGGAAAAGTAAACGCCTCACAGACACACATAAACCTCAGGACAAAGGAAAAGTAAACGCCTCACAGACACACATAAACCTCAGGACAAAGGAAAAGTAAACGCCTCAGAGACACACATAAACCTCAGGACAAAGGAAAAGTGAAAGCCTCAGAGACACACATAAACCTCAGGACAAAGGAAAAGTAAATGCCTCAGAGACACACAGAAACCTCAGGACAAAGGAAAAGTAAACGCCTCACAGACACACATAAACCTCAGGACAAAGGAAAAGTAAACGCCTCACAGACACACAGAAACCTCAGGACAAAGGAAAAGTAAACGCCTCACAGACACACATAAACCTCAGGACAAAGGAAAAGTAAACGCCTCACAGACACACATAAACCTCAGGACAAAGGAAAAGTAAACGCCTCAGAGACACACAGAAACCTCAGGACAAAGGAAAAGTAAACGCCTCAGAGACACACAGAAACCTCAGGACAAAGGAAAAGTAAACGCCTCAGAGACACACAGAAACCTCCGGACAAAGGAAAAGTAAACGCCTCACAGACACACATAAACCTCAGGACAAAGGAAAAGTAAACGCCTCAGAGACACACAGAAACCTCAGGACAAAGGAAAAGTAAACGCCTCAGAGACACGCAGAAACCTCAGGACAAAGGAAAAGTAAACGCCTCACGACACACATAAACCTCAGGACAAAGGAAAAGTAAACGCCTCAGAGACACACATAAACCTCAGGACAAAGGAAAAGTGAACGCCTCACAGACACACATAAACCTCAGGACAAAGGAAAAGTAAACGCCTCACAGACACACATAAACCTCAGAACAAAGGAAAAGTAAACGCCTCAGAGACACACATAAACCTCAGGACAAAGGAAAAGTAAACGCCTCACAGACACACATAAACCTCAGGACAAAGGAAAAGTAAACGCCTCACAGACACAAAGAAACCTCAGGACAAAGGAAAAGTAAACGCCTCACAGACACACATAAACCTCAGGACAAAGGAAAAGTGAACATTTCCATTGCACATCCATTTATGCACACAAAAAGGAGTGACTGGCTGAGCTGACCCTAAAGAAGGACTTCATTTAAACCAGCAACTTTTGGACTCTGGTGTAAAGGGAAACTCTGATGTGAGGGAGTGTCTGGTCAGCAAAGCCCCACCCCCTTACACAAGAGTCCTCAGAGTTCTCCTTTACATCAGATTCCCCCTTTACATCACAGTCCACAGAGATCCCTCTTACATCGGATTCCACAGCATTCCCCTTTACATCACAGTCCACAGAGATCCCCTTACATCGGATTCCACAGAGTTCCCCTTTACATCACAGTCCACAAAGTTCTCCTTTACATCACAGTCCACAAAGTTCTCCTTTACATCAGAGTCCCCCTTTACCTCACAGTCCACAGAGATCCCCCTTACATTGGATTCCACAGCATTCCCCTTTACATCAGATTCCACAAAGTTCTCCTTTACATCAGAGTCCACAGGGTTCCCCCTTACAGCAAAGTCCACAGGGTTCCACCTTACAGCAAAGTCCACAGGGTTCCCCCTTACAGTGTAAAGGGAAGCTTTGCAGACCCTGATGTAAAGGGTAACTCTGATGTAAGAGGGTTTCTGGTCACTAGAGCCCCCTTTACATCAGAGACTGCAGGATACCCCCTTACATTGAATGGGGGAACTCTAATGTAAAGGGGAACTCTCCGGACCATGATGTAAGGGGGAATGCTGCAGACTAGTGTAAAGGGGAACTCTAATGTAAGGTGGTCTCTGGTCACTAGAGACCCCCCAGCCTATTACATCAGCATCCACATGATCCCCTTTACATCAGTTCCCAATTGCATCAGGGTCTGCAGCATTGCCCTTTACATCAGAGTCCCCCTTTACATCAGATTCCACAGAGTTACCCTTTACATCACAGTCCTCAGAGTTCGCCCTTACATCAGTGTCCGCAGGGTTCTCCCTTACAGTGTAAAGGGAAACTTTGTGGACCCTGATATAAACGGGAACTCTGATGTAAGGGGGTCTCTAGTCACTAGAGCCCCCCCCCCTTACATCAGAGTCTGCAGGATTCCCCCTTACAGTGAATGGGGGAACTCTAATGTAAAGGCGAACTCTCCGGACCATGATGTAAGGGGAATGCTGCAGACTGCTGTAAAGGAGAACTCTGATTTAAGGTGGGGTGAGACCCCCCTCCTATTACCTCCGAGTCCACAGTGTTCCTCTTTACATCAGATTTCCCACTTACATCAGGGTCTGCAGAGTTCCCCCTTGCACTGTAAGGGGGAACTCCCCCTTCCTTAGTCTCCCCTCCCCCAGTGATCAGACTGTACATTGTGAGGTAAGTGGCTATAGCAGGGGCTGATCTGTGTCAGACATTTGTGAGCACAGCCAAATAACTGCACAGGCACCAGGATTTATATGATTGTATTATCTCTGAGCCACTATCTTAGTTCAGGAAGTAGATGGTTGCCTGAATAAAGATGGTGCCGTCCTTCTGGAAAAAGCAGATGAAAGCATTGTCAGTGGGAGTCCTGTGTCAGTGTACTTAGCATGCTGCATTTAACATGGAATAATAAATCTAATGACAGGTCCTCTTTAATAGGAAGAGGTGGCTGTTGGGAGCAGCCCCACAAACAACCACCCTGGTACCACCCAGACCATACCAATAAGTAATTATTAGCAATACAAAGAACACCAGAAAACCAACGTGTGGGATGATATGGCCACCGACCTATACTGGGGTTTATACCAGGCTAGGATGACCTATAACTGCCCTTTAACCTGTACACCTGGACCAATACCACCATTAGATCCTCACCCACCCGCTCAGTCCTCAGGACGAGAGCTCAAAGTGTCTCCACCACCCGGGGACCACCAGATTACCGTCCATCCACAGAGGCCTCCTCCAATAAGGGAGGGAGAGGAAGATAAAAGAGGAGAACCAGCAGAGAGCTCAGATGTTCATTATGGGGGTTTATATAAAGAGGTTCTACTTAAAGACAAGGAATGAAAGGGGGACAATCCCATAGGGACACGTCATTGGCAGGAAGCTGTGAAGGTGTCAGGAGTATGAGATGAAGGCCCCTGTCCCTGGAGTAGAAGGAGAAGGCCCCTGTCCCCAAAGTATGAGGAGAGGGCCCCTGTCCCTGGAGTATGAGGAGAAGGTCCCTGTCCCCAGAGTATGAGGAGAAGGCCCCTGTCCCCAAATTATAAGGAGAAGGCCCCTGTCCCTGGAGTATGAGGAGAAGGTCCCTGTCCCCAGAGTATGAGGAGAAGGCCCCTGTCCCTGGAGTATGAGGAGAAGGCCTCTGTCCCTGGAGTATGAGGAGAAGGCCCCTGTCCCTGGAGTATGAGGAGAAGGCCTCTGTCCCTGGAGTATGAGGAGAAGGCCTCTGTCCCTGGAGTATGAGGAGAAGGCCTCTGTCCCTGGAAAATGAGGAAAAGACCCCTGTCCCTGGAGAATGAGGAGAAGACCCCTGTCCCTGGAGTATGAGGAGAAGGCCTCTGTCCCTGGAGTATGAGGAGAAGGCCCCTGTCCCTGGAGTATGAGGAGAAGGCCCCTATCCCTGGAGTATGAGGAGAAGGCCTCTGTCCCTGGAGTGTGAGGAGAAGGCCCCTGTCCCTGGAGTATGAGGAGAAGGCCCCTATCCCTGGAGTATTAGGAGAAGGCCTCTGTCCCTGGAGTATGAGGAGAAGGCCCCTGTCCCTGGAGTATGGGGGAAGGCCCCTATCGTTGGAGTATGAGGAGAGGGCCTCTGTCCCCGGGAGGAGGCGTTGGCTGGGCCGAGCCCGGGTGACCAATATAAAAGTAATAGGAGGTGTGAATTGAGTGTCCACATTACAAGGACATTCAGTTATCGCAGCGCCTGAAATGTCACATTGTGTGCAAGAAAACACGGGGACAGCAGAGTCCTGGAATGCCGGATTATGGAAGAAGCAGCTGCGGGCTTTGTGTGTTTGTAATGCAGAAATACTGATGGCTTTACAGGTTTAGGATTTCAGGTGATCAGAAATGAGCTGTGAACGTTCTCCTCATGAGGGGAAGATATTTTCCCACACACAGCTGACTAGACTTGTGCAGGCTGAAAAAATTCGTTTCAATTCGTCATTTAACTAAATTAGTTTAGTTAAATTCATTGCATTCGTTTTCGGGATTCGTTTCAATTCGTATTCGAATTTGAAAAAATTCGACCCAATTCGAAAAAAAATTCTACCAGATTCGAAAACATTCAAAATTTGAATTTCGGAAGATTGTTATATATTATATTTTCATATATTGTTTTTCTAATCTATTCTTTTCCATTCTATTGTGTTCTTTTATGTTCTGTTTTCTATTCTAATCTTCTTCTATTCGAATTCAAATGTATTCTATTTGAAATTCGAATTTTCGGAAGATGTTTATAGATCCTATTTTAATCTTCTGTTATATTCTCTTATTTTCTATTCTATTATCTTTTCTATTCGAATTCAGATTCAATCTGTTCAAAATTGGATTTTCGGAAGATAGCATATATTATTCTATGTTATTCTATTCTGTTCTATTATTTTTCTCTTATTTTCAATGCTATGATAATCTTTTCTATTCTAAATTGAGATTCAATGTATTCGAAATTCGTATTTCGGAAGATTGTTATAATATATATGTAGTCTTTTTTATTTTATTCTCTTTATTTTCATCTCCCTAGGATTTTAAATTGTAATATTTATTTTATTTTTTCTGATGTATATATAATATTGTTAGAAGGCTTTATGCTTAAAGCTTATGTAACTT
>BLSH010286603.1:190930-213342 GCA_018402905.1 Glandirana rugosa | reverse complement strand
CTTTATTATTATCGAATAATATTACATATTAAATTTTATTATTTAGTAATTGAATAATAAAGTTTAAAATAAGGAAGAACATTTGAAATAATAAGTTAATGATTTATTATTTTAAATTATACATTATAATAAGCTATTATTATTTCAAATGTTTTCCTTATTTCCGACTTTTGCAGTGTGTGACTATATATATGCATCTTGCATGTATGTATGTGTGTGTGTGCATACTGGGTGTGTATATACTGTGTGTATATTGGATGTATACTGTGTGTTTACATATAATATAAGCACAGTATATACACACCCAGTATGCACACACACATACATACAGTATGCATATATACAGTCACACACTGTAAAAGTCGGAAATAAGGAAAAACATTTGAAATAATAATAGCTTATTATAATTTATAATTTAAAATAATAAATCAATAACTTGTTATTTCAAATGTTCTTCCTTATTTCCGAAATTCGGAAATTCGGAAATAAGAAAGAACATTTGAAATAATAATAGCTTATTATAATCTATAATAAGTTAAAATAATAAATTAATAACTTATTATTTCAAATGTTCTTCCTTATTTCCGAAATTCAGAAATAAGAAAGAACGTTTGAAATAATAATAAATTACTATTAAATTATAGGTTTTGAAATTTCCTTGAAAGTTTGTATGTTAGTGAACTGAAATATGAAATTTATCACTAACAGAATTTTCTTGAAAATATGGCTAATACCTATATTTAAATAGGTATTTATTATTATTTCAAAAGTTTTTCTTATTTCCGAATTTCTGAATTTCGGAAATAAGGAAGATCATTTGAAATAATAAGTTATTAATGTATTCTTTTAACTTATTATGAATTATAATAAGCTATTATTATTTCAAATGTTCTTCCTTATTTCTGACCTTTGCAGTGTGTGACTGTATATATGCATACTCTATGTATGTGTGTGTGCATACTGGGTGTGTATATACTGTGCTTATAGCATATGTAAACACACAGTATACATACAATATACATCCAATATACACACAGTATATACACACCCAGTATGCACACACAAACACACATACATACATACAGTATGCATTTATACAGTCACACACTGCAAAAGTCGGAAATAAGGAAAACTTTTGAAATAATAATAACTTATTATAATTTATAAGTAAAAATAATAAATGAATAACTTATTATTTCAAATGTTCTTCCTTATTTCCGAATTTCCGAAATTTTTAAATAAAAAAGAATATTTGAAATATTAATAAATATCTATTAAATATAGGTATTGAAATTTTCTTGAAAGTATAACTATTAGTGCTAAATTTCATATTTAACTTCATTAACAGCCAAACTTTCAAGGAAATTCCAATACCTATAATTTAATAGTTATTAGTTATTATTTCAAATATTCTTAGTTTTTTCCAATTTTCGGATTTTCAGATTTCCGAATTTCTGAATTTCGGATTTTCTGATTTTCGGCTGTTCCAATTGCCGAATTTCCGAATTACCGCAATTGCCAAATTACAGCGAATTTCTGAATTACCGCGAATTTCCGAATTACCGCGATCGGAAAAACGAAAATTCGGAAATTGAAAATTCGGTATTCGGAATTCGTCCGAATTGCCGAATTTTGCAAAATTCGGTAAAAACGAAATTCGGAACGAAACAAATTGCACAAGCCTACTATACGCCATTGACACCAAAGTGTCTGATGCAGATGTGCCAGGGGGTGAGTCGGGGTTGCCTTTCACCAAATCTGTGATGAGAAGGTCAAGCTCTGCAAGAGTCCCTTGAGGGGTAAGGATTACTTCTTCGGTGCTTTCACCCAGTGCATCATAGGTTGGTCTCTTGAGAGGATGCTTAACTCCTCTTTTCCTCTGTTCCCCTGGCTCAGACATGGTAGGCTCACTAGCCTCTTATTCCTGCTTAACTACTTCTGCCCCCTGAAGATCAGTTTCTTCCACTTCAGTTACGGGTCCTTCTTCATCCACGGTGGAAAAGCGAGACACTTCTGGCCCTCGTTCTGGGAGTGAGGGTGAGGAATCGCATCTGAGGACAACAGGGTCTAACAGCCACTTCACCAGATCTGTGCTGGTTCTTACGATTAGTGAACTTCCTGTGGACACTGGCAACCGAGGACCCACAATAGCCAGTGTGTGAAAATCCTGAGACTTCCCAGCCCTCAATGGATCACATGACAACTTGACCTGCAGATATCCATCACAGGGGTAATCTTCCATTTGAATACCCTGGATCTCTATATCCTTCAACTTCTGCAAGAGCATATATGACAGATACCTCCTGTAGAAGTCTCGGGTTAACAGAATCACATGAGCACCAGAATCAAGAAGGGCTTTTGTGTATATTCCCTCCACCAAAACAGGCACTACAGACAGAGGGCCTACTAACTGTCAGCTTGCAAGAAGCATCTGGACCAGTGACTGGATTTGTGCTTCCTTTGGCTTTCGACATCAATGCTGAAAAAGCTTTTGATCGTCTAAATTGGAGACTCTTATTTCACTCACTTCATCAAACTAATGGCATTCTATCATCTCCATTCTGGATTTATAATGCTACCCGTCAAGGGTGTCCATTATCTCAGATGTTGTATGTGATAACCATGGAGCACTTAGCAATAGCTATACGTAACAATTTATCTATTCATGGTATTATTATTAATAAAAGGGAACATAAATTATCACTTTATGCAGATGATGTTTTATTATATATCTCTTCTCCTAGAATAAGCATACTCTCGATCTTGAAGGAATTAAATTATTTCGGACGATTAAGTAATTTTAAGGTCAATATAACCAAATCATAACTATTGAATATTTCATTATCCACTGATGAAGCTAATGCTATCGCTACATTATTCCCCTTCCGTAGACAGGAGGTAGCAGTAAAATATTTGGGAGTAATGATCCCTACTGATTTATTACGTACTTTTGATCAGAATTTTTTACCGCTTCTCTCATGAACTCAACTTGAGTTACAATCCTGATCTAAACTTTCGCTATCTTGGTTCGGCAGAATTAATGCTATTGAAATGGATATTTTACCCAAATATTTTCAGACTTTACCTATAAAAATTCCTAGATCTTACTTTAAAAAATTAAATAAACATGTTTCCAAATGTATTTGGAAATCAACCAAACCTAGGGTAAAATGGAAAACGCTTTGCCGATCGAAGGCGCAAGGGGGGGCAGCTCTACCGCATATCGAAAGTTATTATAGGGCCGCTCTATTCTCAAACATTGTGGATTGGCTTCATCACTCATCTGATAAACAGTGGATCCAAATTGAGAGGGATATATCCCCAATATATCCAAAGGCTGCGTTGTGGGTCCCATTGAAGGCCATAGGGCAACGAATCCTGTGGCCTCGGATCACCTACACTTTATTGGATTATTGGAACCACTCTCTAAAGCAATTCCCTATAACTACTATTCCAAGCCCTCTTACACCACTGTTAGATAACCCTTCTTTCCCTACTGGATTCCAAGCACCAACTTTATTATGTTGGGATAGAACTTTTTGGCCACAAGTTAGACATGTGACCTTGGACAAGAAAATTATCACGTTTACAAATTTTCAAAATATACATAATCAGAATAAGGGTCTATGGTTTATTTATTTACAACTTCAAAGCTTTTTTGGATCCTTACAACCTAAAATTGATATTTATAGGTCACTTGCTGAATTTGAGAAACTATGTATTTCTTCCAAACCCCCACTACATATCATATCTAAAATCTATAATATCTTACAATATTCAGATTCACTATGATTACCATCATATACGGTAAAATGGGACTCCGAGTTGAGAAGCCCGATAAAGGAAGAGGAGTGGGCCCCGGTCTTTAAAAATACACATAGATTCTCAAAGGCATGTGCTGCTCAGGAGCGCAATTATAAACTGCTTGCAAGATGGTATCGAACACCTACCGATTTACACAGTATATTTTCCACTCAATCAGACGTATGCTGGCATTGTCAGATATCTAGAGGGGACCTTATTCATGTATAGTGGGATTGCCCTCCTATACATAATTTATGGGAGCGGGTAATTCAGCCCTTTAATTTAGTAACAGGAGATGGGGTACTTAATTCTACAGAAGTGACTTTACTATCCCTTTATCCCATCACAATCACGAAAGCAAGAAAAACATTGCTAGGATTTTTTTATATCGGCGGTTAGACAACTAATACCTAGGTATTGGAAGACAACTAATATCCCCTCTTTTTCTGAGTGGTTCGAGAGCTTAAATAGGATTATGTGCATGGAAAAATTAGTAGCTGAAAGCAATGACGACAGGTCAAAGTTTGACGAGGTATGGGAGATCTGGTTAGTATATATCCATAATTGAATCTGACTTTTGTTCAGATTAGACCATGAGGTAGGGATGAGTGCAAGAGTATGGAGTCACGAGGGGACAGGAGGGAGGGGTTGGGGCTGGAGGTTGGAGATAGAGGACGGATTTGGGTTTTTTTCCTCCCCCTCCCTTTTTTTTTTTTGGGGGGGGGGGTTTGATTTATTTGATATCTGAAGTTATATGTGAGATGAATTTGTACCTGTTTAAACTAAAAATGAATAAAAATATATATTGCAAGATATTTACTTATATATGGACCTCCTTTATCACTCCCGACAGCAGCTATTAAGCTAAATGGCATGCTTTCTGAAACATTTCCGATCTAGAGGGGCACCCGCCAGGGTTGTCCAATGTCACCTGGCCTGTTTGCCATGATGATTGAACCACTGGCGGCGGCCTTGCAGGGCTCTGCGGATGTCAGGGGAATAACTGTGGGCAGCCTAACGGAAAAGACAGCGCTTTACGCGGACGACATGGTCCTGTTCTTACGGGACTCTGCTGGATCCCTCGAAGCGGCGCTGAATATTCTAAACACTTTTGCTTCTTTTTCTGGGCTGAAAGTTAATTGGAGCAAGTTGCAAGTTCTCCCCCTCCGCACACCGAGCCCCCAGGCAGGGTTCCGATGGGTTGCCCGCTCCAGCAGGTAGACAAGGTGAAATACATGGGGTTACACATTACCAACACTGTCTCAGACTTCATTGCCCTAAATGGTACCCCTGTTCTGACTATCCTCAGGAATAGACTGCAGGCCTGGAAGGAACTACCCCTGTCCCTCATAGGTAGAGTAAACTCACTTAAGATGAAATTCTTGCCTCTGTTCCTATATATCTTTCAGAATTCACCAATCTGGATTCCGAGACATATCTTCAAGAGCATAGACCAGCAGGTGATATCCTTCCTATGGCAGGGCCGCTGCCCGAGGATTAAACTCTGGGTGCTGCAACTCCCATGGAAACAAGGGGGGCTGGCGGTCCCAGACTTCTACAGGTATTTTTTGGCTGGACAGTTGGTCTTTACTCACAGGTGGGTCTGCAGCCCGGACAGGGACGCAGCCACCACCCGGGAGGTGGCCATAGTCGGATCCTATGAGGAATTGTCACACTTATTGTTGAGAGGACTCAAAGCTTCCTACAATAATACATTGTCCCTGAGAACTACCGGGAGGGCTTGGAATGCAGGCAACAGGAAAGCAGAGGGTAATGTGATCTCCCCCCATACACCGCTTTGGAGGAACCCAGGTATGTCACAATTTACAGAGAATCTGGGCCCTGACGTTTGGACTAAACACGGGATAAAAAAAATTGGTCATATAGTAACAGGAGGAAAGTTATTAACGTTCGATGAGCTGAAAGTAAAATACCATCTCCCGAACTCACACCTATTTAGGCATTTGCAACTTAGCCATGCATACGTTTCCCAATTTGGTTCCGCAACACTTGATGTCACGTACCTGGCGGACGAGTCTGACTTCTGCAGGGGTTACCTCTCTTGCGGCCCTGGTTCGAGAATCCCTAATAGTGTAGACAGGGAGTTCAGGAGCACAGGGGGGCACGAGGGCTGGACTGGATCACTTGATGGTGCGTGAAGGTCCACTAGAGCTCGTGCTGAGCAGAAGAATAGTCGTACAGTCCGGGTCGGCAACTGGCTGGCTAAGAGGTGCAAAAGGAGCAGGCAGGCGGGTGATCAGGTACAGGCAGGGTCGGCAACGTGCGGGCAGGAGGATTGGGCAAGAGAATGGTCGTAGACAGGCCGGGGGTCTGGGCAGGCAGAATTCAGCGGAGTCCAAGGAAAGCCGGGGTCACAGATACAGAAAAGTCCATCAAAGCAGGGCACGGGGTTACAGGAACGCTGTAGAACGGACAGCACTTGCTACTGGAAATCCACTGTTTAAATAGAGCTGCCCAGGACTGCCTCCTCTGGGAGCGCAAAGAAACAACAATTAAATGCAAACACGTCCTCAGCACAATCCTCCCCTAACACTTGACCTCTCGGTTGGTGACCTGGAGTCTCTCCTTCATGAGAAGGACTTAGAAAAAGCCCTATCCAACATATATGGGCAACTCGCTGTGGGAGAGGGGGACCTTCTCACACGGTGCAGGTCGGGATGGGAAGAGGTGTTTCCGCAGATGGACAGAGATGACTGGGACGACAATTGGGAAATCAATTTCACTAGGCTGATCTCAGCTAGGGATCACCTTATCCAATACAAATTTTTGCACAGAATATACCACATACCTGCCAAATTGGCAAAGATGTTCCCTGCCCGGTCCTCGTCCTGCTGGTGGTGCTCCTCCCAGGAGGCAGAGTTCCTCCACATATTTTAGCACTGTGCTACCATCTAAACGTTTTGGAGGGGGGTCACAAAAACCACCAAAGATGTCATTGAAGTTAACGTGCCTGTGACGGTGGAAGTCTGCCTCCTGGGTTTGGTGGACACACTTGCACACAAGAAGATAATACGCACTCTATTGACTATTCTGATATATTATGTTAGGAAGTCGGTGGTCCTACACTGGAAAAAGACCACCCCACCAACCGTTCAGGCATGCAAGGCCACCTACACCAGATGGAGGGAATACCTCTTAAATTTGAAAAGTTTTGAAAGTGTGGGTGTCACGTACCTGGTGGTTGAGTCTGACTTTTGCGGGGACAACCTCTCTTAGGACCCTGGTTCCAGAGCCCCTGATAGTGGAGACAGGGAGCTCAGGAGCACAGGGAGCACGAGGGCTGGACTTGGTCACAGATGGTTGGTGATGGTCCACAGAAGCTCGTGCAGGCAGTAGAGTGGTGGTTCAGGCCGGGTCGGTAACAAGCTGGCATTGCAGTACAAGTGGTTCAGGCTGGCGGATAGTCGGACACAGGCAGGGTCGGCAATGTGCGGGCAATAGAAGTACAAAGGGGTCAGGCAGAGGCGTAATCATAGGCAGGCAGAAGGTCGGGGCAGGCAGCAGGCAAAACAAGTCCAACAGGAAGCTGGGGTCACAGATACAGGAAGTCTCTTAGGATAAACACTGGGGTCACAGGAGCTAGAATGCTGTAGAATGGACAGCACTGACTGCAGGGTGCAGAGGGCTTAAATGGCACCAACGCTGGCGCTCCCGCTCGTGCATGCGCGCGCGAACGCACACGAGTGCGCGCAAACGCACATGGACGCGCGCACACGTTACATGCGCCAGCGCTTTGGCCTTCCAATGGCCCCGGATGGTTACATTGCCCCCCCAAAGGGCTGCCTCCAGATGCCCGAAGGGGCTCTCTTGGTCAGGTTGTTCCTCCAGAAGGTTTTGACCAGCTCCTTGGCGTGCAGATTGTTTTCAGGTTCCCAAGAACTCTCCCCAGGTCCATATCCCTTCCACTTTACAAGGAATTGGGTGATGCCCCCTCTCCTTCTGCAGTCCAGGATCGTTTCCACCTCAAACTCCTCCTCTCCGTCTACCAGGACTGGTTCTGGTGGAGCCCTTCTCCGTCCCGGGAGGGGGTCCTTAGTCACTGGTTTGAGCAGATTTACATGGAAGACTGGATGAACCTTAAGTGAAAGAGGGAGGTCCACCTCATAAGCCACATTGTTAATCTTCCTTTTGACTGGCAGAGGTCCAATGTATCTAGGACCTAATTCCTTAGACGGACATGACAGTCTCAGATTTTTAGTGGCCAACCAGACCCGATCGCCAGGTTGTAAGTTCAACTCTCCTCGTCTCCCTCTGTCGAAAGTTCTCTTGTCGCGCTCCTGGGTTTGCGCGAGGGTCTCTTGCAGAAGGCAGTTGTTCTTTTCCAAGAATTGTGTGATCTCCTGCACAGCAGGTACAGAACTTTCAGTCGGAACATTAGGTAGGAATGTAAGACGGTAGCCGAGATTCGCCTAAAACGGAGATTGCTTGGTGGCAGAGTGGACTGTATTGTTAATTAATCGGCTAACGGAAGCAGAGAGACCCAATCGTCCTGGGAGTATGAGGAGTAGCAGCGGAGGTACTGCTTGAGGGTCTGGTTGGTCCTCTCTGTCTGACCATTTGATTGAGGGTGGTAGGCCGAAGAAAAAGCCAGTCCAATTCCTAAGATGGCACACAGAGACCTCCACACCCTGGAAGTAACTGTACTCCCCGATCCGATACAATGTTATTAGGGATACCATGCAGCTGTACAATTTATTTGAATAAGGTCTTGGCCGTCTCCATTGCAGAGGGGGGGGGTAACTTGCATCGGGACAAAGTGTGCCATCTTGGTGAGACGGTCTACCACTATGAAAATGGTGCGACCAAGGACGGTCAGGGATGGGTAACGGGTTCGGCAGCCCCCAGGCCCTTGTCTTGTTTCGAGGGCAGATAGGGCACGCACCCACATAGATTTTACAATCCTCGTTCATATGAGGCCACCAGAAGGTGCAGGCTAGCAACTCCATAGTCTTGCGACTGCCAAAATGTCCAGCCAACTTATTGCCATGGCAGAGTTCTAAAGCGTCTAGATGGAACTCCTCAGGCACGAAGATCCAGGTACCCGACCACCACAGCCCGTCTTTGACAGACAATTCAGAGTCTATGGGCACCAACGAGCCAGCTAGGGCCCGGCTGATTTGTGTTAGGAGGTCCTCCTGAACTAGCAAGAAGCTGTGAGCTGGTAGAGTGGTATCTGGGGGGGAAGCTTCCACAGGATCAAGGAACATTCTGGACAGTGCATCCGGTTTCACGTTCTTGCACCCGGGCCTGTACATGATGTGGAGCTGGAAGCGGGAAAAGAATAAGGCCCATCGAGCCTGGCGAGGTTTTAGCCTCTTGGCTGTCCGCAGGTACTCCAAGTTCTTGTGGTCAGTGAAGACCAAGATAGGGTGTGCCGCTCCTTCAAGAAGATACCACCATTCTTCCAGGGCGGACTTGATAGGCAATAGCTCTATGTCTCCAACGTCATAGTTTCTCTCAGGTGGAGTACGTTTCCGAGAGAAAAAGGCGATGGGGTGGAGTAGGGCCTTTGGACCCTGTCTATGAGAGAGGACCGCCCCGACTGCGGTCTCCGAGGCGTCCACTTCTAGGATGTAGGGCAGTGCTGGGTCGGGATGCTTCAGAATGGGGGCAGAGGTGAATAATTTCTTCAGAGACTGGAAAGCTGCCTGTGCCTCCGCGGACCAGACAAAGTGGACGTTCTGCTTGGTAAGCAGCGTTATGGGAGCGATGAATGCCGAAAATCCCCGAATAAACTTCCTATAGAAGTTAGCAAAGCTTACGAAGCGCTGCACCCCTTTTTTATCCACTGGCGCTGGGCAGTCAAGGATCGCTGTAACCTTCTGTGGGTCTATGGTAGTGCCATTTGTGGAAATGTGAAATCCTAAGAAGGAAATGCCAGCACATTCAAAGGCGCAATTCTCTGACTTTGCGTATAGTCCATGTTCTTGTAGATGGCCAAGCACACTTTTCACGTGCCCGTGGTGTTCCTCTAGGGAGGGGGAGAAGATGAGGATGAGGATGTCGTCGAGGTAGACGACCACAAACAGGTCAAGGTAGTCTCTGAAGACATCATTGATCAGATGCTGGAAGGTCGTTAGGGCAGTTAAAAATGGCCAAAGCGAGTCCTAAAGGCCGTCTTCCATTCATCCCCCTCCCGTATATGCATCAGATTATAGGCTCCGCGGAGGTCTAATTTGGTGAACACGGTAGCCGAGCCAAGGCTTTGAAAAAGTTCCGGAACTAAGGGCAACGGGTACCGTTTTTTTATGGTGACCTTGTTGAGGTCTCAATAATCAATACAAGGCCTGAGAGAATGGTCTTTTTTTTCCACAAAGAATATTCCCGCTCCTGCGGGTGACGTGGAGGGCCAGATGAAGCCCTTTTCCAAGTTCTCATCCAGGTAGGCTATGAGAGCCACTAGCGCTACTTCGGACAGGGGGAAGATCCAGCCAAACGGGACTTCAGCTCCTGGCAGCAGGTCAATTGGGCAGTCATATGACCTGTGCAGAGGTAGGGTATCGGCCCCTTCTTACTAAAGACGTCTAAGTAATTGTGGTAGACTTTCGGAACCACTGAGCGGGATTCCAGATCGGGGTCTGAGTCCATGCTAAGAAGAACTGGGGGATCTTTTGGAGACTGCGGCAGGCAGTGGCTGAGGCAATAAGGTGACCGAAACTGCACTTCCCCGGTGTTCCAATTGATTAGAGGGCAGTGCGCCCGGAACCAGGGTAGGCCAAGGATAACAGGGAATAAAGGGGAAGTGATGATGTCCAACAATAGGAACTTCGTATGACCCCCAGTCGTCCTGGCAGGAAGAGGGAGCTTTTCGTGGGTCACTGTGCCAGACATAATAGTCAATCCATCAGCCAGCCGGATGACCATTGGATGGTCCTTGGTTCGGAGCGGGATGCGTTGCTGGGTGGCAAAAGCAAGGTCCACAAAACAACTGCAGGCTCCTGAATCCAGGATGGCTGGAACTTGCATGCTTCCTTCAGGCAGCTGGAGGGTCATGAAGAGGATAAGGTGGGATTTGGTATTAGGTAGAGATAGCACATCCCCTGAGGCTGGGGTAAGGCCCTTATCAGCCTTAGCGGGGCAGTTCCGTACCAGATGTCCTGATTCCCGTTCCAGTACAGATACAAGCTGAGGTTGTGGTCGAACTGGGTGCCAGGAAGCTGGGTATCTCCCGAGTGGGCCGCGGGGGAGCAGCAGCTCTCTCCGCTCAGCGTTTCCGCAGGCAGTCAATTTGGATGGCCAAATTGACCAGCGCATCCAGGGTGTGAGGAACCCCGACGCGAGCCAGCTCATCCTTGAGTGGCTCAGAGAGCCCCAGCCGGAACTGGTAGCAGAGGGCCGCATCGTTCCAGGCTGTATCGACGCTCCATCGCCGGAACTCTGAGACGTACTCCTCTGCTGTACGGTGGCCCTGCTGGAGCGCATGAAGTACTGTCTCTGCCGTTGCAGCCTGGTGGGGATCCTCATATAGGTGAGCCATGGCCTGAAAGAACTGATCCAGACTTGAGGTCTCCAGGGCTTTCCGCTCCAGCAAGTGGTAAGCCCAGGCCTGAGGTCCATCCAGGAGAAACGAGATCACAAGGCCCACTTTGGCTGACTCCAGAGAAAAGGTACGCGGTTGCAGAGCAACTCACAGGAATTCCGGAACGCCCAAAACTTCTGGCGGTCCCCCGTAAACCGCTCGGGCATGGGCACCCTGGGTTCTGTAGGAAGGACTTGTCTTTTCAAGCGGGTGTATTTTTCCTGGAGGTCTTTTACTGCTTGGGACAAGCTGGCAAGATGGACCCACATTTCCTCCATGGCAGAGGGCCCCGGCGCAGACTTGGACGTGGCTGTCCATTGCTGTCACGTACCTGGTGGTTGAGTCTGACTTATGCGGGGGCAACCTCTCTTACGGCCCTGGTTCAAGAGACCCTGATAGTGGAGACAGGGAGCTCTGGAGCACAGGGGAGCATGAGAGCTGGACTTGGTCACAGATGGTAGGTGATGGTCCACAGAAGCTTGTGCAGGCAGTAAAGTGGTGGTTCAGGCCTGGTCGGTAACAAGCTGGCATTGCAGTACAAGTGGTTCAGGCTGGCGGATAGTCGGGTAGAGGCAGGGTCGGCAACGTGCGGGCAATAGAAGTACAAAGGTGTCAGGCAGAGGCATAGTCATAGGCAGGCAGAAGGTCGGAGCAGGCAGCAGGCAAAGCAAGTCCAACAGGAAGCCGGGGTCACAGATACAGGAAGTCTCTTAGGACAGAGAATGGACAGCACTGACTGCAGGGTGCAGAGGGCTTAAATGACAACTTTGGCACCAACGCCGGCGCTCCCGCACACAGGCGCACATGTAAACACGCATGGACGCGCGCACACGCTACATGCGCCTGCGCATTGGCCTTCCAATGGCCCCGGATGGTTCCTTACAGTGGGGGAGCTGGCTGTCTAGTACGTCCACAGTGTCAGACTAGGGTGCTGGGGCCTGGGTTTTTCACTGAGCTGTGTAGCAATATTTTATTTATATACCTCTGTGTGGGGATTGGTGACTTGTTGTGGGAGTGAGCAGTGCCGTTCTAATGGCTGTTCTCTGCCGGGATAGTGGGCAGGGGGAATTGTGAACGGAGGGGGCTGGAGTCTTATGTGGAATGTGGGCCAGGCAATGAGTCCGCTAGACACACACCATCTATGTACACTGGCAGGCAAAGGTATTTGGGTGGGTGGGCTCGGGTGGGGGGGATTTGAGTGGTACCAACTGTAGAGACTTTTTCTAGAGAGCAGATGAGGTAGGCAGGTGTACGGCCTATTGGGCCTCGGGCTTCAAGCCTGTGATAATGGGGTCCCCTTTCTTGTAAATTTTGATTTCTTTTTTTGTTTTCCTATTTGTACTTTGTACTTTTTGTACTTTTTTGTACTTTTTTTGTACTTTCTTGTACCTTTTGCTTTGCTTTGGTACTGTCTACTGACTTGTATATGTCCTTAAAACGAATAAAAATAATTAAAAAAAAGATATTTACTTATATGAGTTAAACGTGTGAGTTCTGAGGAAGGAACTCACGTTTCAAAGACAACATTAACAGTTCAGCTTACAATGAGGAATCTCAAAGTTTCACACTTGATCAAAAGTATAACATCAGGTAATGAAGGAATAAGTGAATAAAGGTATTCACCACTCCCACGGGTTCTTTAGTAACAACAACAAATATACTCAGTCAATTCTCCAATTGAGTTTAATCAAATACCATATGGTCAAAGAAGACTTAGTAAAAAAGACGTATAAACGTACAATGAGTAGATATGGACCAAAGAATCTTCTATATTTATGTAAGAATATAGCTAGGTGAATCCCAGATATATTGATACCACTCAATGGAATGCAGTTAAAGTTAATATAACTCTATGGCAACTCAGTTATATATTTATACATACACAATCAACAGTAATAATTATCTGACTAAACCCTTCTGCTCTGATTCAGAGAGTTTCTTTGGAGGATAGTATATATCTATACTTTAGGTTTGGTCAAGTGAGAAATAGTAGCTGCAGTGATAGCAATCCTGACAGCAAAGTTCTGTTGATCTTCTGCCGGCTTAAGTTAACTTGGAGGTCAGGTACCTGAACTTGCTGTTTCCACTAATCCCTTGGATAAGGCACAAAGAGGTCAAACTTTACTGAATTAAACAAAGCCATTATTATGATCACTGACTTCTGGATAGACTGAAAACGAATGGCAAGTCTGTGCACTTAATTATTGTAATTCATTGTGTGAGCTAGGCCTGTCTTTAACCTCTTGCTTACTGGGCACTCCTGCCCAGACCAATTTTTGGCTCTCAGCGCTGTCGCATTTTGAATGAAAATTGCACGGTCGTACGACCTTGTACCCAAACAAAATTTATATCATTTTTTCCCCACAAATAGAGCATTCTTTTGGTGGTATTTGATCACCTCTGCGTCATTTCTGATCGCCGCTATAAACAAACAAAGAGTGACGATTTTGAAAAAAGAACAATATTTTTTACTTTTTGCTATAATAAATATCCCCAAAAAAAAAAATTATTCATCAGTTTTGGGCGATATATATACTTCTACATATTTTTGGTAAAAAAAAAAAATCGCAATCAGAGTATATTGATTGGTTTGCCCAAAAGTCATCACGCCTACAAACTATGGGAATTGATTTATGGCGTTTTTATTATTTATTTATATTTTCTAGTAATGGCAGTGATCTGCGATTTTTATTGGGACTGTGATATTGGGGCGGACAGATCGGACATTTTTTACACTTTTTTGGGGTCAATGACATTTATACAGCGATCAGAAATTTAAATGTCCACTGATTACTGTATAAATGTCATTGGCAGTAAAGGGGTTAACCTGCAGGGGGCAGTAAAGGGGTTAACAGTGTTCCATGTGTGTGTTCTAACTGTGGGGGGGCGGGGCTGGTTGGGACATAACAGATCTAACTGATCCCAGTGACAGGGATCAGTAGATCTGTTGCCCCCTGTCACAGAACGGAGAACCGAAAAAAAGCTGTGGCGGCCTGAGCCTGTCGTTATGCCCTACTCGCACAGGTACTCGTTGATGGCTCTCTGCTGCATTGCCAAAGTCTTGTTCTACCTGGTGGGCATGTCACAAATCAGGCATTTTACGGGTAGGTGGAATTCCCACTGAATTAGAGCCAACCGAGCACTGGATGTGTATGACCATCTGAAATGGCTACAGACTCTTCTGGCCAGCTTTAGCACATCTTCCAACCCTGGGTACATATTTAGGAAACGCTGCACACCAAATTGAGGACATGTGCCAGGCATGGCACATGTGTCAACTTTCCCTGTCTAAGGGCGGACAGGAGGTTTGAGCCATTATCACACACCACCATTCCTGGCTCCAGCTGGGGTGGTGTGAACCATCTCTGGGTCTGTCCCTGCAGAGCTGCAAGAATCTCTGCTCCGGTGTGGTTCCTGTCGCCTAGACACACCAGCTGAAGCACTGCATGGCACCCTTTAGCCTGACTCATGGATTAGCTCTTTGAGCGCTTAGGGGGTACCTGATGTTCATAGGACAATTCTACAGAGGAGGGCATGGAGGTGGCAGAGGAGGAGAAGGGGGTAGAGCTCACAGGTCTGGCATCATCACCACCAGCTGTATGGAGACGTGGGGGCACAACAAGCTGCAGCACCGAGCCCTGTCCTGCATTCTTCGAGTTCCAAGCAGCATTATCCAATGTGCTGTGAACAAAATATATCATCCCTGCCCATGCTTGCTGGACCACGTGTCAGCAGTAAGGTGGATTTTTTGGCTGACTGCCTTGCCCAACGATGCCAGAACATTCCCTTCCACGTGATGATAGAGAGATGGAACAGCCACACGTGAAAAGTAGTAGCGACTGGAATTCTGCCGTTGTGTTACAGCGCATTGTGCAAATTCATGGAAGGGGGCAGAATCCACCAGGTTGAAAGGCAGTTGTTGGAGAGCCAACAGCTTTGACAAGCTTGCATTTAGATGCTGGGTATGTGGGTGGCAGGGACTGTATTTTTTTTCTGCTGCAGCAGATGGGGCAGAGAAATTTTCCAGCTACAGTCTACAGCTGGTGGTGTGCTGCTGGCAGATGTGCTGCTAGGACCTGGGACACCCTGTGCTATACCATCATCCCTGTCAGTGGAGGCTGCTGAGAGGTAATGACTCAGTATAGCAGGGGCAGACTGAAGTGGGTAAGGAGGAGGAGGAGGGACAGACTTGTGCCCCTTTTGTGTGGCTTTTAGGTGCTCTTGCCAACGGGCTGAGTGGTTGGACGTTAAATGCCTTGTTAGGCATGTGGTACCCAAATGGCTGGTGTTTTTGCCACGTTTGATGTGCCTGAGACACAGTTTGCAGATAGCAACAGTGCGATCTGCTGCAGATGTGCTGAAAAAGGCCCAGACAGCTGAGCTTTGGGAAATGGGCTGGGAGATAACAGCTGCAGAATGTGATGGAATAGGGTGGCTGCTCTCTACTCTTTCTTGATCTCGGCCTCCTTGGGGTTGTGCCGCCTCATCTTCAGTTTCCTCCTCTGCTCTATCTGGCACCCAAGTCGCATCAGTGACCTCATCATCATCATCATCTCCATCTCCATCATTACCGTTGGAGACAACTTGGCAATATGCTGCGGCTTGGGGAACAGGAATGCCAATTTGTCTACCAGTGTTCTCCCCTCTCTCTAGGCTCATGTTCCGGTCATCCTCAACCTCAGAACTAACATATGAATCCAGTAACAGCTGGGCATCATCAAGGAGCAGGTGGCTGATGCTGTGGTCAAACAACTCAGCTGACTCCTCCATGGCTGATGTTGGGGCTATGGCAGAAATAGATGTGGACAAGGAGGCAGGTTTATCCACTCTGGCAACTGCACGGGACTGCACACTTGTCTCTGCTTGTGTGACAGAGGATGAGGAAGGTTTAGTAAGCCAGTCCACCACCTCCTCTGCATGCTGTGGCTGGATAGCACAGGCAAATTCACTAAACAGAGGAAATGATGCCCTGCCTGTGTACTGACCACCACATCCACCTTTGCATGTGGACACAGTTGTTGCTGGCCCCCTTACAGTGCCAAGGGCACATCTGCCTCTCCTTGTTGTCCTCCCAGACATTTTTGGGAGGGAGGGGGCGGTGCTTATTAGCAAATGTAAAGAAAACGTGGAAATCTGTACGTAGATGCACTTTAATTAATGTAAAATTGTATTTGGTTCACTTTAATTTGACTACTCACACTGCACAGACACACTCCATGGATACACTATAATATACTGCAATATATGCATCAAACGTACTGTGATGCAGAGAACTATATGACGTTAAACTGGCAGTAGAGCACACAGAAGTAAATGTCGTTAAACCTGCAGTAACGTACACAACTATATGGCATTGAACTGGCAATAACGCACACAGAAGTAAATGGCGTTATACTTGCAGTAACGCACAAAACTATATGGCGTTAAACTGCCAGTAATGCACACAGAACTATATGGTGTTAAACTTTCAGTAACGCACACAGAAGTAAATGGTGTTAAACTTGCAGTAACGCACACAGAAGTAAATGGCGTTAAACTTGCAGTAACACACAAAACTTTATGGTGTTAAACTGGCAGTAATGCACAAAACTATATGGCGTTAAACTGGCAGCAACGCACAAAACTATATGACCTTAAACTGGCAATAACGCACACAGAAGTAAATGGTGTTAAACTGGCAGTAACGCACACAGAAATATATGGCGTTAAACTGGCAGTAACGCACACAGAACTATATGGCGTTAAACTTGTAGTAACGCACACAGAAGAAAATGTTGTTAAACTTGCAGTAATGCAATCAATATACGGTGTCTAACCGTCACTACGCTGATGCTATCTGAACTGTCCCTACTCTAGCTATACACTAATGTAAAGATTAGTGACATGGTCTCACTACACTACACTGAAATGATCTGAGCTGTCCCTACTCTACATATACACTAATGTATGTATGAATGACACGGTCTCACTACACTACAGTGAAACTATCTGAGCTGTCCCTACTTTAGCTGCACACTATGTGCATGGGGAGTGGTATGGAATGTCCCGTTAGCAGACCATTACCAGTTCAGAAGCATGGACTATTTTGGCACCCAGGGATCAGACAATATGTATAAAAATATAACAATTTATTTAGAAACAACATATACAGACAAAAAATAAATGTACCGTGACACATGTATTATAAAAACAATAGTTTACTGCCCCTACACGAAAATTTTAGGTGCTGTCTGTGGCTCTCTAGTGGGTCCAGAGGCCTATGTATTGTGAATCTCGACTGGTTCCTGTACTCCTGTACTGAGAATTCCGCTTCTTCAGGAGAATGAGGTGTAGAACGTCTAGAGGATTTGAGTACAATATATGTAACACAGAAATACAATCAGAAAATGCAATCAAGGTAATATATTCAAAGATAAGGAAAAAACTGGGATATGGTAAGTATTGGTAGAAAATGGTTGCTTATCCAAGAGAAGCCACACTCGGGTCCGTGAACCACGAGGCACGCCCATAGGGCTATCCCCCCATGGCAGCCATGGGGGACAAAAGGAGAGAGGTAACTACATATACAAAATAAAATACATCAGGATCCATACGTAATGTAATATGCTATACAGAAGCCCACGTGAGTGAAGGAAAGGGGCGAAGAAACAACATTCAGGATAATGGCACCCCAGAACCCTATGTAATTCTACTTTTAAGGTTCTTCTAATCTTATAGTCTAGGGTGGATAACACACCCATTGCTTATCTCCCATTTGAGCCTGCCACATTTTGGTTTATCTACTGTTCTATTGGTACCCCCACTATTCCATAAACTGTTTTAAGGGGTGAACCATACTAGGGGTTAATCCCCTCCTTCTCCTTCTTCCCCCCCACCTCTTCCCTAATTGAAGCATGGACGTTCTCGGTCAGGGATGGTCAGGGCTTATGTCTAACATACAAGCAAGTTGTCTAAAAGGCCATACATTTGATGATGAATCAAAGTTCTTTTTAGATTGATTATTTAATCTACTTAAGAAAAAAATCACATCTCCATTAGCATATTCAATATTTGGAAGGGTATGCCAAGGAAGGAATTTGCCCTATGGGCCTCAGAATTCAGATTTTTCCCACGTTTAAAGCACCCTCTGTGGAATTCAGAAAAACGTGGGAGAGAACACTTACCTCATGTAGTCTTGACATGATGTCGCAATCGATTACACAATACAATTCAGACATAGTCTCTCTTGACAGTGAGATTGATCGCCTGAATGCCCAAATTAAATACATTATAGAGTCTCCCATATATATGCCCCTAAATGGAAGGCGGCTAGGGAACGTCTCGAAAAACTTAATAAAGACATCATCATCAAAAAACAGGGCAAATTCACCAAAGACAAAATGGCCTTCAGTGAAGGCTATGCCTATAAATGGGCTAACAATACTAACATCAAAAGAAACTTCAAACGACGGACAGCAGGAGCTAATACTGCCACTGATTACACGGAATCTGATTCTTCCACCTCTTCCCTATTTTCAAAGGCGGCTTCCCATTCCTTTACAATGCATCCTCCGGCACAAAAGATCTCTCACTAGAGAGGAACATCATCCCTAAAAAGATTCTAAAAAGGCAAGAAACAGGGTAAATTACCCACACTCACTACACCCACTAATACTACCCTTACGGGTAGCCGGACTCAGAACACATCTAATTCTCATTCTACACTCCACGCGGTACTTCCCAAAGTTCTTCAATCCACTCTAGTGAATACTAAAACACAATCAGAAGACACGTTTTTTTTAGAACACGCCACTCCCAAACCTCTCAAACAAAGCAACCTAGACACTCAAGTTCTCAAATCGACACCTCCCCACACCACTCCCCCCAACCCACAACCTCAGTGAACTTCATGACTAGTGCATATAATATTATTAACCTCACCTCAACCCAACTATCTCCCATGGAGGTCAGTGTTTTACAACTAGGATTAGGTTTCTGTCCCATGGAGCCCATCAACATTTTCGAAACCATTAAAGACTTATACTTATTTGCGTGTAACCTAGCTTATCGATAAATTTATGATGAGGACCAGAAAAATGTCCAACTCGAGAGGGATCTAATGGAAAAAACTAAACATTTTACGATGAAGGAATTCCGAGCTCTTCGGGATCTCATGCTTTTGTATGATGAGGGTGCCACCGAGGAGGACCCCCCCCTTTCTGGGGGATCCTCGTCGGAGGCCCCCATCGAAACTAATGACCCCTGTAAACAACCTAAACCAAAAACCTTTAAACTCAAATCCCGCAATTTTCCTGACTTGATGACATGTCCAGCGATCTGAGGCTTCCTACATAAATCTATTAAAATTCTCAAGCAGCAAAACTGGACACAGAGGTCACCAAACAAGACCAAAACACAAACTGAAGCACTTCATCACCTTAAACAGTGTAAAGACCTAGTACTGAAACCCTCCGATAAAGGAGGAAATATTGTCATTATGACACATCCACAATACCAACACATGTGCCACACAGTACTAAACAATACCTCCTGGTATGTACCCACTGACCCCACACAGGTTGATGGCTTTATTGACGAATTTAGACTGATATGCGTTGAAGCTTTCACTGAGGGACTGATAGATAAAGATACTCTACATTACCTGAACATCAAATTTCCCCACACCCCAACTTTCTATACTCTTCCTAAGACTCATAAGAACACCATGCCACCCCCTGGCAGACCTATCGTATAAGGTATAGGGTCATTAACGGAAAATGCCAGCAGATTTGTGGATGCATTCCTATTACCCCATGTGCTCAGTCTGCCCTCCTATATCCGTGACACCACGGATCTGCTAAAACATGTAGAGGGTATCCACGTCCCTCCAGACGCCCTGCTCGTGACCATAGATATCGAGGCTTTGTACTCGAGTATCCCCCACAAGCAGGGAGTCCGGATGGCGGGATCCTTCCGCCATGAACAAGATCACACTACTTGGCCCCTCACTGACTTTATCCCATGACTGCTACATTTCATCCTAACCAAAAATTATTTTGTATTTATGGAACAATTTTATTTACAAGTCCGGGGGGTGGCAATGGGCACAGCTTGTGCACCGTTTTATGCTAATTTGTATTTGGGAGGCTGGGAGAGGTTAATCTTCTCAGACGAGCTCCTCCAACCCATCCTTCAGCATGTTTTATGCTGGTACAGATTTATTGATGAGCTCCTGGTCATCTGGACAGGTACCATAGATCAATTAACTCGGTTTATGGACAGGGTGAATGGTAAATCTTCAGTTCACATACAATTCTCGTACTTCTGTTCTTTATAGACCTCCCCGTCCCCAATATCGGAAGACGGTGGGGGTGGTCACAAAGTACTCCGCTCACCACCATCAACTGTGCTCTGTCTTGTCCCGGCATTGACACCTCCTCTCAGACCATCACATACTGACCCAATATGTTCGGCCTACCCCCGGACTCCTGTTCTGGAGAGCCACCTCACTCCGAGACACACTTACAAGTAGCCACTACAAAACGGTGCCCCCACGACCCCCCCGGGATCCCGTGGTACATTCAGATGTGGTGAGTGCCCACAGTGTCCCTGGATTCTTGAGGGCACTACATTCAGACTTCCAACCGGTGAACTTTTTACACCGTTAGCCATGCAGATTGTGGCACTAAATGTGAGTATGGTGCCTTTTATTTAGGCAAGACAATATGGGATTTTAGACGGCGTATTTGTGACCACCTCTACTGTGCATTTGGAGGCAAGCTCACCACCGTGGGCCGTCACATCAGCCTACATCACAGATACAATCTTGATGTGGTGAAATTCATGGTATTAGAGACAATTCCTGAAGATCCCAGGGGCGGTGATTGGGACCGCCGGATTTTACAGCGAGAGACACTGGATTGAACACCTCAATGCTAATATTCCCCCTGGAATAAATGAAGTACATACGTACAAACCTTTTCTATAAACCTTCATATGCGTTGGACATTGTCCTTTTCAGTTTCTCCCTCCCCCTACTCCCCCTAGTCCATGCTCCCTCTCCGACAGCTCCCTATGGTTGGGGTTGTGTGTGTGGGGGGGACCTGGAGTTTTGGTGGGGTCCTTTCTTCCCCGTGTATGCTCACCTCTTTCCTGTTCCTAATTCAACAGGAACATTATTTTATTGTTTAGAATTGTGGACTACTGACTATTCAGATGTTATATTTCTTTTTTGAGTATATCATCATGAAACAATATTTGTCCCATGGCTGCGGTACAGGGGACTGACCTCTGGTCGGCCTGTGCTGCATCCACGGGTCATATTACCAATTTTGATACCTGCAGTGCATACCAGTGGTCTCTCCATCTGCCTGTGGCACATGCACTTCTCACATTTACTTTTTTTCTTGCCCTATGGTTGCTTTGCCCAGTTGGGGTGCCGCCTGTTGTGGTAGATGTGGCTGTGGGTCTTGATCCCAACACGGCGGGCATGTGACCCATTTGTTTGCGGAAGCTTTGCCCCGTCAACGCTCCCGCTCTTGTCTGTGTGCCTGTCTTCTGACTATGTACTTGTGACAGACCGCGCGCACGCACGTAGTGCGCATGGGTAGTGGGAGGGGCCAGGCATGGCTGCGTCTGACCCAGTTGATTCTGGTGATGGCGTGGTCCGTGCAGGGGATATAAGGAGAGGGTGGTGATGGCACAATACATGGCTGCTCTGCTGGAGACCTGTCCTGGACACTTCTATGTAAGGTGAGCCTGTACCTCCCTGTTGCATGATAGGGCTGATCAGCTTTTTTTCCTCTGTTCCACGTTCCTCTATCCTTTTGTCCCACTCATTTGGATATGAAGTCTTCCTTCCTTTCCATGGCTCTCACCCCCTTACCGTTTCTTTTACTCTGGTCTGTCGACCCCCCCACTCCCTTCTCCCTCCCTTCCCCCTCTCTCCTTCCCCTTCCTATCCATCCCTCTCATCCTTCCCCTTCCCCCCCCTCTTCTTCCTCTCCCTCCTTTTCTTCTCTCTTTTTCCTCCTTTTTCTTTTCATTTCCCTTCCCTCTTGTTTTTCCCCTCTTCCCTCCCTTTTTTCAC